>JAJJWW010000109.1:0-401078 GCA_023531295.1 Papaver armeniacum
TATTAACACACTACTTTGTTAGTTGTAGATAAACTGTATTTCACCTTGCATTTGATTACCACTTTGACGGCATAATCAGTAATTCAAGAACCTAATCACACTTATTTAATCACCGCTAACTGCTTCTTTCTCCCGGCCTTAAATGATAATGCAGTTGAACGTTGATTTTTCCTCGAATAAATAGCTTATGATTTGAATTTGAATCTGAATGCAACCCAACTGCCTAATTTGAACATGATTTATAAAGGGGATACCAGTTTTACTAGTGTTGATACCGTTTCATATATGACAAAAGAATCCCATCGATCCTGACCGTTGGATCGATGAAATGGTATCAACACTTAGTAAGACTGGTATCCCCTTTATAAATCGTGAATTTGAGGGATACATTCAATGAATGTTATTGTCAATATTTCTAACTTCCAGCCTTAACTATACTTCTTCCCCTGGCGGTGAAGACTGGCAATAAGCTTATTTGGCTTATCAGGCTTATTGGATCTGGGTTAATTTTTTCAAAGACTACCAAATATCTATATTACTGTATAAACCGCAGAGTGACTATTATTCTACTCAGAATGTCGTGATTCTCATTAGATGAAATCCAATCTTTAACCCAAATGCTAACAGAGTCCAACTTAAATTGAGAGATAATCGAATTCATAGAGGAGCCGAACCAAATTGCTCTCGCAAAGGAACACTGATTTAAAAAGATGTTGTTATGTTTCTTGCGCTTGAGAGTTACACATTGGACACACCGAAGAAATCTTTGGTATATGAGCTTCTTTGTTTGAACTAGGGAGAGCTTTCTGGAATAACTTCCACAGGAAAAATCAAATTCTCAAAATGACTGGCACCTTCGAAATCTTTTTCCATGGGAAATCTGTGTCTTCTTCTCCTCATCCTAGATTTATCAAATAAATATAAGTATTCTTGACCGAAAACCGACCAGACGGATGATGCTTTCATCTAATTTTATATGTACTTTTTATTTGAGAAGTGATTGCTAAGATATTTTCCTTATTTCTGGGCCGAAAAGGAAGTCTATTTTAGAATTATCACATGAGACTTCTGGAGACATCAATTCTTGTATTAATTGTGGTAATGGTTCCTCCATATTAGTAGGTTTATGGACTATGTCTGAGTTGGGTATCCGTTTGTCTTCCCAAATATTTGTAGAGGCTCATTTTTTTTACTTCCCAGATAAATTTATCCGTTATTATATCTAGGCTCTTTTGGTTACTGATCCAAATCCAAGATAAGTGTGAGGTTCTAGTTGAATCAAAAGGGTTAGTATCTAGAAAGTATTTAGTTTTTAACAGTTTGACCCAAAGTTGGTCTTTTTCTAAGACTAACCTACTTGCAAATTTTGTTAGAAGGGTGTATATTAAATTGATGAGGGTTCTTAATTCTAGTCCTTCTTGAGATATAGGTTCGTATATTGTCCATGCTCAAACATATCCTCATTTTCCTTTTGGGTTATCTTTGTTCCACCAAAAATCCCTTTGAATCCGGTCAAGTTGTCCAAAGTGGTTTCTGGAAGGGCAATACATTGCATTTGGTAGGTTGGGAATGATTGAAGGATAGATTTGATGAGAACAATTCGTCCCACTAGGAAAAAAAGTTCTGATTTCCAGCCTTGTAGAACATTGTAGTAATTTTGGAAAAGCAGTTCAAAAATTTATTTTCTGTTCTTATATAAGAATAATGGGGTACCCAGGTATATATCTTTCTTTTTCATTAAAGAGACTTTTAGAATTTTTGCAATAATTTTTCCACGTTACGAATGAATTCGAGACAGGAAATAAATTCAGAATTGAAGATTACCATTTGACCCGTAATTTCCTGAATTTAGAAAGGATATCAAGCAGATTTTAGACCCCTAAGTCCGCTTTGGTAAAGAAGAAGTAATCATCGGCCAAAAAAGGTGGAAAATGTTTGGAGCCTCTTTATTAATTTTTAATCTCGGAATTTTTTCTCTCGATGTAGTGTAACACCCGTGTTTTTAGCATGGCGCATGCTAAAAGATGCGCCATGGCCCGAGATGAAGCTTCATCCAAAGCTTCCGTTGCATAGGAAAAGGAACATTGGTCGTTGACAATGTTCAGCCATCATGGCTGAACATCAGGTTGGTAGTGGACAGCCATCATGGCTGAACATAGGGTTGGCAGTGGACAACCATCATGGCTAAACATCGGAGTTGGCATTGGCAGTGAAGAGCCATCTTGGCCGGTTATTCGGAAATATATGGAAACGACCATGAATAATAAAAGTGGGACTTGGTGAATGATTTCTTTCTCCCCTAATCAAATTTGTAAAAATGGCAAGTTAACATATATATAGGGAGGTGTACTTGGGAAGGTGCATATACGAACCATGCTCCAAGTAAGATAGCCTTGGATATGTACAACCATCACGGCTGGACATTGGAGTGGCCTATGAGCCAAAGCCGGAAATACATCCATCACGGACCTTCCGGGACATGGCTCAGGAAGTGTTCAGCCATTATGGACGGACATTGAAACTGGCCTATGAACCAGAACTGAATGTACATCCATCACGGCTATACATTGTATTTGGCCAGGGAGTGTGTGCAGCCATCATGGCCTTGGTACTTGATGAAATAATTTTTCTCCCCTTTCCAAACTTGTAGAAGTTGCAAGTTAAAATTTATAGGGATGGGTAGTTGGTTGAAGGTGCATATGCTGGGATAATGCACCAAGTAAGCTTCATAGCTTAGCGAATCGGTGTAAATGATGCTTAGGCCTCATTTATTTTGTGTAGCCTCGTCAATGGAGCATGTTAAGCATGGGCATTAATATGCCATGCCATGGGGTCGATGATGCATACCCTTTATGCATTTTGACGGAACGGCCTACACGGACTAGGCCTTTGCCACTAATGATTGGCCACGGCCTTGAAAGCAAGTTTGGCTTAAGTTGCTTGTCCCTTCGAGGATGAACTTCTGGTCTGTGCTTGATCCCTTTAGAGTATGGAAGGGTACGTAAGTAGCCGCAATGAGTTAAAGCATTTCCGGTCCAAAGACTTTGTCGCTCATATAATCTATTTGAGAGATGATTGCGGCACATTGGCCTCTCATATCATCCGCCCTCAGGTAGCTCGACACGGGGAGATGATTTCGGCCAAACTTGATGAGAAAAGTTGATGCAGATGAGCAAGTTATAGCCTACCCGGAGCCTAAAAACCCGATTGTCATAATTTAGCTCAAGACGGGTCTAAATTGATTGGAAACGCCCAAACAATCAAAACGCGATCTATGCATCACGGTCTTGGAATTTTAGCCAAATTCCATCGTTTAGGATCTCAAAAGGTCGTTTTTGCTGTTTTAAGAAAGTTTTTGTTTTCTTAATAAACACTTTGCGGAACAAGGGTAGGTTGGAACGGTGTAGAAGCTAATTTAGCTGCATCATGCTCCACGAGCATGCTTGCAAGGGCAAATGAACGTGCATTTGCCTAGCTTTAAGTCCCGGATCGTAGCATCATCATGGCGCATCGGGGAGTTATGTCATGTGCGCTCCCAGGCGTGCCAGGAGAAATTTTCCGGTCCATCACATATAACTTTATTCATAAGCCTAAAAAGGATTTCCATGCGAGATAGAAAGAGATAAGGGTAATGTTCCCCCTTGGCGAATTCGTCTTGAAGTATTGAATTTTGGCCTGGAAATCCATTTAGAACAATTGAGAAAGAAGTTGTCGAAATACATTGAAATATTAGGTTTACAGGTTTCACTAAAACCAAAAGAAATGAGGGTTTGTCTTATGAATGACCATTCGACCCGTCAAAGGCTTTAGAAAGATCTAATTTTAAATCCAGAAACCTTTTTCGACGTATGATATTTTCATTCAGCGAAGGAGTTCATGGGCTATAATTGTATTGTCTGTGATTTTTCTTCCGGGTAGAAAGGCCGATTGATTATGGGAGATTATTCTGTTTAGGAGAGATTTTAACCTATTTGCAAGAATTTTTGAAATAAGTTTATAGTTGTGTTCCTTAGGCTGATGTCTAAAATCCACTAGAGTTTATGGAGAATTTTTTTTGGAACAAATGCTATGAAAGAGTACTGACTGAACTCTGAATTTGTTTCTCCTGTTTTGAAAAAATCTTGTATAATTGTGGTTATGCCATGTGTGCGGATATCTCAGATTTCTTTAAAGGCCTGGTTTGAAACCCACCATTAAGATACTAGATATATTGAACCCATAAGTAGACTTAATATAATTTGGTTACTAAAGTAACCTTCCTTTTTTTTTCTAAATAAAGAGATTAATTATTTCTCTAAAATTGTGAAAAAACGTAAAATATCCTAACATAAAAAAGAATCCATAAAATAACATTTATATTTCTATTTGTTTCTTGATTTATATTTATCAAACCAATTTAGGTTCTCTCCCTAAAATCTAAAATGAAGAGCCAATCCAAAACGAAAAATCAATTTCAATTTCTTTTCCAAAAAACTAAGATACAGAGCTGATCAAAAATTTCGGTTACTAACATTTGATCTTGGTCCATACTCATAGCGTCCAGGACATCAAAAGAATGATGCTGGCCGGAAGTTCAATTCGAAACTGATTCAAATAACCTGTTTCGATTCCTAATTTCAGTCACAAACTGCCATGATACATGTCGGGGATAATCTAGGAAACCAAACAACTCATGAGCTAGATCCCCCAATGTACCATCAACCATAATTACAACGAAGCCAATCAAGTTTGTGGATGGACATGCCAATATCGGGACCATACAATCACATCATACATGAATCAAATTATAATATATGAATCATTAGGTATCACCTACCGTCATGTAATTGCCGCTTAGATTTAATATTATTTTTCATTTTTTTAAATACATCTTAGACTTAAAAAATGAGCTAATAGTAGTTCATGTATTATGTTTGTTTACCACATTCCAAATGTACCACTCGATGAACTAGTTGTAGGAGGACTAAAAGAGACTACCCAATTGCAGACTAGTGCCCTTCACCGCTAGATTTGGAGGGTGGGTCTTTTATGAATGCCAACAACCCTTTGGATGTATTGGTCGGCATTTGGTACCCTTTATTGGCCCACTAGATGCAATATAGTGTTGCTGGTGTTTTATGTTGGTTTTAGCCAGGGGAGGGACTCAGGTTTTCTTGTTAGGTAGGGCTAAAAAATCGTTAGTCGGTAGATCGAAAATTGCGGATTTTTTTGGTATGAATCGCATAATTTAGTATCTATAAAATACTAAATAAATAGACAAATAAACATTAAAATGAACAAAATAACAAACAAGTGATAAATTTATAATTGATGGAAGAAAAGTGGGAAAAACATATGTTGAGACTTGAGAGGACACAAGCTTTGTTCTTCTAGCAAGATTTTGTGTCTGATAATTTATAATGTTGGCTAATTTCTACAGAGAATAGATTTTCCATTAGCTAATGGTGGGCTAAACCACAAAATCCACAAAATTTTGAATAACAAAATCAATTTAAATGGAAAACAGGGACGAACTATAGCCTCACTTAACCCCTTGCTAGGCCAGTCCCTGATTTTAGGAAACCGAGCAAATCATGAGCCAGATCTTCCAACGCACCATCAATCACGACTATAGGGAAAGCAATCAAGCTGTGGACTGACTAATAAATATCGAGATTATATAATCCCATCATATATCAATTAAATTGTAATAGATGACTCATTAGCGCCAGCCATCCTCGTGTAATTGCCGCTTAGTTTTGATAATATTCACATGTTTAGAAATGAAAAGAACCCTAAACCTTGCAAATGAGCTAACACTAGTTTGTATCATGCATAATTTTTATTTACTACATTTCAAATAAACCACTCGATGGACTAATATGACCGGTCCTGCAAGTAAGCGTAATGATTGCGGCGTTACGAGTGTTGCAGCCAAGTCGAGACTCGCCGTAATGGTACAAATGCAAAGCTATAATAGCGCAACGCAAGCCATAATAGCGGTATACTGTATAGATTGTCAAACACTAAGATAGTGGCACCCTGCAGGGCCAGTGAAGCGCAAGAGTGGCTCTACACTTTGTAAATACATTTGGCTAAGGAATGAAGCTTATTGACCGAAACAATGAGGCTTCATTGAGGGAAAGGAAAGATGAGGCCAAAGTGACAAATGCAACATGCGATGTTGGCTTTGATGCATATCCATGGATTTGAGTTGGCCCAAACTCAAGGATGATGCAAGAAGGTATAATAGATCAAGAGATGGTCTATGGCATTAGTTCAAGGTTGTCCAAAGCTTGAACAATGCAAACAAGTTAGTAATGCAAGAGTGGCATAGCTATTGTCAAGCTAATTGGCGTAGTGAAGCATATATGACGCATGAGTAACTAGAGTGAGCTTAAGGAGCTGGCATCAATGATTGAAGATTAAGGATTGTCTGTGCATTAGTTTACAGTGATAAGCATGCAGGGCCAAGAGGGTTGAACTTTGGCGCGAGGCAGAATTCAGTAAAGTACAACAGTGGTGCAATACAGATCAAGTGACGATTACAAGTTGGTTACGAGCTTCACAAGCATGCCAATGACGCGTGGTGAATAAGAAAAGTTATAAAGGAGTTTATAAGCGTGGGAGAAGAGTTCTAACAGCTAGAGAACAAGTGTTGGATGATTGGCGCGAGTTAGAGAAGAACTAGCCAGTTAGCACAGTTATTGGCGGGTTACAGAACTGCTTTATGGGACAAATGGATGTCCCATGCGTGTGCAACGGTTGTACACGGTTTGGCTAAGTAAAGCTACTGTATAAATAGTCCAAGGCATGGAAAATTCGTCAGGCTTGCATATGTGAGTGAGAGACTCAAAATAGGAGAGTTTTGTAAGGCTAAGGCTTGGTTCAAGGTGAACAAGTCTGTGTAAGTCCCTAAGTGGGCAAGTTTTGTATTTATTTCCTTTGATGCAATAAAACGAAGTGATTGTGTCATGTTCAAAGTGTTCTTGGTTGGCTGATTGATGTTAGCAAAGTATGGCAATGATTGAATGCATTATGGGGTGCATTTGATGAGTTTAGAGAAGTGAAAGAAGGCTGTAAAGACTTCCGCTGTTGACCTGAAGTGTTGGCTGTTTGCATAGGTGCAAACTCATAAGGCTGAAGTGCAGGTGGGTGAAGTTTTATTCACAGAACCCCTGTGTTGCCGGGTTACACTTTCGCAAAAAATTTCTGAGGTGTTTGAAGGTGTGACAATTCGGGTATTAGAGCCGTGTTTGGTACACAGTTTGAGTGTATTTATTGGATAATACGCTGGTGCTTCTTTCTCTCTAAAGTTATTTTCCTATGAGAAAGTAACTGGCGCGTTATTTTCCATAGTTTTTGCATTAGAAATGAGTTCTAATGGCATGATGATCGACGAAGAACTACTGGGTAAGTTTGATCAGCTTGAGGAATATGGTGATCTTGGTGATCTGACCATAGATAGGCATTCGCGGGTTAATCAGTAACGGCATGTTTACAGGAGCGAATGTGCATGGAGAAAGCTTAAATCGAGTCTCCGAGCCAAGATTTTACGCAGTTTCCAGAAATGCTAGAGAAATTGAGAATTTCTTGTATGACGTTGAGGCATACTTTGAGGCTAATGGAACTGGGGAAGGACAAAAAGTAACTCTCGCAGGCAATTACCTTGGTGGTGATGCAAAGGTTTGGTGGAAAACTATGCTGCAAGAAGATGAAGTTGTTGGTTATGCCAATCCCATGTCATGGAATGACATGAAAGATGGACTAAGATGCAGTTCTGGCCAAGCAATGGTGCTTGGTACTCAAGAGAGAGTTTGCATAGGCTAAAAATGACGGGTACACCACAGGCCTATCTTTGAAAACTTCCTTGCATTGGTACAAGAAGTACGTGGCATGAGTGAAGAAGATCAGATGTTCCAATTTCTGGTTGGCGCGGGTTCGAGTATGATTACTGAACTCAAGAAGCGCAAAATCCAGATTATCCAGATGGCTATTCAAGTGGTAAGAGGACTTACCAGTTGCACAACAATTGAGATGTGCAAAGCTGTGAAGGTGAGGCCAAAAGGAAGGAAAAATCTGTAGGCAGAGCGGAAGCATGAGCCAAAGGAATATGAACTATTCCCTTCAGCCCAAGAGTATAGGAGATGTTTCATTTGCAAAGGTTTACACTTCGCTAGAAGTCGTCCACTCAAGGCGCAACTTAATGCATCGGTTGGGGATGATTATGGGAATCATTCACCAAGACTCGTGAAGGCCGAAGTGAAGGTTCAAGGAAGAGACCTCGTAGCGAAATTGTCGCTCACTTCAAAAAAAAAAAGAAACTAAGCTAAGAACAAGAGTAAGTGTTCTTTGTCTCCAATGGCAACACTTTGACGCCAAAACAGGACTATTTCTGGCCTTGTTTTATGTAAGCTTTAGTTGTTTGTTGTTACAAACTCTGTGTGTAGAGTTTGGTTGTACATACTTTTTATTTGAGTCTTCAAGTTTGTATATACTTTGCTTTGGTGTAAGCAAGTTGCTTTGTTAATGAAGTTTTAGCTTTCCAAAAGTGATCAGTGGATCAATCATGTAATGGTACATGGTCTTGTTATGTAAGAGCAAAGAATGAATGAAGGTTTTTAGTTTATAAAGTCTTGCCTCTTTATTTACGATGTAAAGCTAGTTCATGGGGAGATGCTGCAAGTAGCATACTTCGCCTAACGTATGCAATAGCAAGACAAATCGAAAGTTAATAAGCAAAGCATAGGACAAGGGTCCTCGTTGAAGTATAAGTGATGTTTCTGTTTGGGAATTACAAAATGGCACGACAAACAGGATGGGCGGTGATAGTGCAAGCAATACAAACAAGTTAGAAATCATTTTTTCAGCAAGCATGAGTTAGGTAGAACTTATGGCCTTGACGAAAGACACATACTTTCCACGCAACAAGCAATGCAGTTCAAAGAAGTATTTGGAGACATATTGGCTTTGAAGGCATGGCGCATGGACAGCTAACGGGTTAGCTATGTTATGTACAAAAGATAGTCAGTCACAGTTGCGTAGATGGTCTGAGCAACTCAATAGTTTGGTTTAACCAATTAAGCAGAGAAAACTTATCATTTCAGTTCGGGTACGCAACATGGCATAAGTATGAAGAGTTTACACTTGGTGTCCACACTCAGAGAAACGAGTTCTTGAATGATGCTTGCATAATCAGAGTTTGGTGAGGCATGAAGTGTTGAATTCAGGTGTCTTATATGAGGAGAACCCATATGCACTTCGTGACATGCTTAACAAGAGCAGAAGAACTACAGTTCAAGGCAGGTGCCGGCAAAACTGATTGAGAATGAAGCCAAGTCGTTTATAAGTCCTTGTCATGTTGAGTTAAAAGCAAAAGGCAAAGTCGGGAGACGAAATACAATGGCAATGATCGTGGTGATCAGATTAAGAAGAATCATTCTATGCGTACACTTAGGCGTAAATGATTCAAGGAGAAATTCAAGCTAAATGGAGTTGGCTAAGAAGAATTTCAAGTTTGCATTTGGGTATTGATGCATGATTTGAGTAGCAGCGTAAGCGTAGTGCATGACACCGAGAAGTGGCTCAAGTATATGAGATCAATGGCAAAGCAGTAAAGCTAAGTGATGCGGATGCAATAAAATGAGGACCATTGGCTTAGGGTTTAGCCAAAAGAGTACTGTCGATTTTCAGAAAAGGTTCTGAAAGCAAGTGAAGCAAAGTTAAGACAAGTATGGTGTTCATACTGGGCCGCGTTCAACGAGGGCGTTGAATGGATTAGGTGTGGGAGGTCTATGACCGGTCCTGCAAGTGAGCGTAATGATTGCGCATTACAGAGTTGCAAGCCAAGCCAGTACTCCGCCGTAATGGCGCAATGCAAAGCTATAATAGCGCAACGCAAGCCATAATAGCGGTATACTGTATATACTGTCAAACACTAAGATAGTGGCACTCTACAGGGCCAGTGAAGCGCAAGAGTGGCGCTACACTGTAAAGACATTTGGCTTAGGAATCAAGCTTATTGACCGACACAATGAGGCTTCATTGAGGGAAAGGCAAGACGAGGCCAAAGTGACAAATGCAACATGCGATGTTGGCATTGATGCATATCCATGGATTTGAGTTGGCCCAAACTCAAGGATGATGCAAGAAGGTATAATATATCAAGAGATGGTCTATATCATTAGTTCAAGGCTGGCCAAAGCTTGAACAATGCAAACAAGTTAGTAATGCAAGAGTGGCATTGCTATTGTCAAGCTAATGACGTAGTGAAGCATATATGACGCATGAGAAACTAGAGTGAGCTTAAGGAGCTGGCCTCGATGATTGAAGCTTAAAGATTGTCCGTGATTTAGTTTAGAGTGATAAGCATGCAGGGCCAAGAGGGATGAATGTTGGTGCGAGGCGGAATTCGAGAAAGCACAAATGATGGTGCAATGACTCAAGTGACGATTTACAAGTTGGTTACGAGCTTCACAAGCATGCCAATGACGCGTGGTAAAGAAGAACGGTTATAAAGGAGTTTATAAGCGTGGGAGAAGAATTCTAACTGCTAGAGAACAGGTGTTGGATGCTTGGCACGATTTAGAGAAGAACTGGCCAGTTAGCACAGTTATTGGCGGTTACAGAACTGCTTTATGGGACAGATGGCTGTCCCATGCGTGTGCAACGGTTGTACACGGTTTGGCTAAGTAAAGTTGTTGTATAAATAGTCCTAAGGCATGGAAAATTCGACAGGCTTGCATATGTGAGTGAGAGACTCAAAATAAGAGAGTTTTTTGTAAGGCTAAGGCTTGGTTCAAAGTGAACAAGTCTGTGTAAGTCCCTAAGTGGTCAAGTTTTGTATTTCTTCCCTTTGATGCAATAAAACTAAGTGATTGTGTCATGTTCTAAGTGTTCTTGGTTGGCTGATTGATGTTAGCAAAGTATGACAATGATTGAATGCATTATGGGGTGCATTTGATGAGTTTAGAGAAGTGAAAGAAGGCTGTAAAGACTTCCGCTGTTGACCTGAAGTGTTGGCTGTTTGCATAGGTGCAAACTTATAAGGCTGAAGTGCAGGTGGGTGAAGTTTTATTCACAGAACCCCTGTGTTGCCGGGTTACACTTTCGCAGGGGTGTTTGAAGGTATGACAACTAGCTAGAGGCGTACCAGCAGAGGTTACCCAATTGCAGACTAATGCCCTTAACCTTTGAATTTAGAGGGGTGGGTCCTTTATGAATGCCACCAGGCGCCAATCACTAGATGTATTGATGTGCATTTTGATGCTCTTTATTGGTCAACACTTGGTGTTTTTGTTTTTCTCATGAGTACTTAACATAATATATAAGAAAAAAAAAAAGACATGGTTTATAAATGAAGAACACACTCCTCTTCTAAGAATTTCTATTAGTACTTCTTGCGATTTTTCGGTCTCATTTGCTTTGAAAAACATATATATATTCCGGTTAGGTTACGTCCGACTCTTCTTGTTTAGGCAATGTCCTTCTTGTCTCTCGCGACCCGATTAAAAAACTTGCAACGTTTAACAGTCGGGTCTCTCGATTTTCTCCAACTTCTCATTTCATTATTTTGAGTGTTTCTCCTGTATTTTAACTTTTGTTTTTGTTCGGCTATTACCATGCTATATCAGTGTTCAACTATTCTTGGCAGTTTGGTATTGTGATTTCCTTTTGTTTCATAATGATTTAATATCAAGTATCGTTAGTAATGGGCATTCTTCACTTCCTGTATAATTTATATCCACCGCTTTAGAATGAATTACACATGCGGAATTCATTTTCGGTTCATCACACTTATATTTTTGCAAAAACAAAAATTAATTATTATAGGGAAAACCATATTATTTTGGAGACTCTACGGGCATAACATTTCTCTGTAATCTTAGTTTTACTTAATAAATTGGGTTCTTATAAAAAAAAAAATAGTTCGGAGGAAAAATTAACTTCCCGCAAGTTGGGTTCACAAATAATAGCGTGTTCATATTGATGTATGGATGCGGATGAACACACCATGGATACATCGGCGACTGTGCAAAAAGAGGACGAGTCGAAAGCCATGTACCGTTGGGAATCAACGGGACTTTAACACATTGCTGGTTTCAGCTAGGTCGTGTGTACTCTTGTCACGTCCCACATACGTTACCCCTGTAAAAGGCCAGTTGTCTTTGCTTTTGCATCCAAAAAACGGTCCGCGAGTTATAACCTAAAGGTGTCATTATCCATCCACAAAAAACCCGTCAAAACAAAAGTAACAAAAAAACCCCAAAAAACAAAAGTAACACAAAAAACCCCAAAGATTTTGATGAAACCAATTTTGAAATTTGGGGTTTTGTATCAAGTTTTTAAAATTTGGGGTTTTTGTATCAACTTAGTTTAAGATGGAGTTTTAATGAATCTCAACATTTGAGTGGGGTTTTTGTACCACAAGTTTGGTCACCTTGGGTTTTTATGACAAGTTTTGTCCAAAAAAGTCTATAAAAGCGTGCATCTTTGTGCTCTTCTTGAAAACATATGCCAAAACAAAAGGAGTGTCCAATATTAGGACGCTTTTACAGTTTGGCACCGATGCATCAGATTCAACACAGTGTTGTGTAGAGATATGAATCACTTCATTCTTTTACACAAATTGGCACGTGGATATATTCGTTATGGTCAAATCATACGCAGCTACATCAGTGCTCAAACTATTTTTAAGCAGTTTGGCAACCTCTTTTCTGATTGCATCAATCCTAGTTCCTTTTAATTGTTCGACTTATTAAGTTCGGCTACTATAGGCATTCGTCACATTCCTAAAATTTGAACTAAAAATAGCTTGATTCACGTGTAATTTCTATCTACAACATTTCAAATGAACTAGACTTGCTGAATTCGGTTTTTAAACCATCAAACTCGTTGGTCGAGCAAAAGGTGTCATGCTACACAGTCATAATAGGTACGGGGTTTTCCATGTGCCAGGACATCTGAAAGTAGCAAAGTGCCATCTAACTCTCCTGATTTTGCTGGTGCACGTTGTTTTCGTAAAGAGGCTTGGCAAAGTAGGATTCATCTCAGAAAGCAAGTTTCTTTCCTCAAATGTCTTTTTTTTTATTTATTTATTAATATTTAAATCGGATAAAAAATATTTTTATAAAAAAATTAGTCGGAAACCTAGCAACAAGCGAAACGCCAACAAATTGGTAGATTATTAATTGTTCCTATTCAAAGAAATTCTCCTTCCTAACCACACACTTGGTAGATTTAGCTAGTTAATTTGTGGACGGTGTTCGTTTTTGTTTTTTCTACAAGAAAAATGATACGAAGACCATTAAACAACAAACATGTTAGTACTAGATTACTGCTTGCAAAGATGGGGCCGACAAAGAAACCTACCCAAACACCACATTTTTTCGCTAGAACATTTTGTACATATACTATCGAAAACATAAAAGTAAATGAAGAATGTGCAAAGCAACATAGATGACCTACCTCAGATACATATTGTTGCACTTGATAATTGTTGCAGTCGCTCCTCTTCTTGGCGTCTTTTAGGAAGCCCCAGACACTCACTGATTTTTCTTATTCTGTCAAAACTGAACATTGGAAAAAACGCAAGGTCTCTTAGTTTTCTTGTTCGTGATAGTGCCACAAAGGTCGAACAAGACTCTCTCTGGCCCTATATCCACCATTACTTTGGTCAAGTGTCAATCCTTGACTTTTATGAACAGTGATTGCCCAACATAGAATGAGTGGTAACTGAGTCCGCTGGCAAGTTATCCCCGTAGTTGATATCCAGGTTGTTGTGATTGGCACGATTGGAATCACACTCGATCCATTGTATATTCTTGGACTGGTATACTTATCAAATTCTACCATAACAGCAATAGGCATCTCCGGCGGTTTTTCCCCTCTTTGTATACAATGTCCACGATGGTTCCGGTTGCGCCATTAACCAAACCATGTTGAGTGGATAGATTTTTGCGCAACATCACCCTTGCACCCTTTGATAACAATACAACTTCTTGTAAACCTTTTGCTTCATCGGAATTTGCTTGCTTAGTTGTTTGACAATTGTTCTTTGATGTAATACGTGCAACGGGACGTCCAAGCTCGAGGCGTTCATAATTATAGGTAAAGACCGCACTTGGTGGGAAAAAGACGTGAGAGCATGTTTGAAGTTGTTTTTATCTTCTTCTCAGAAGCATCATGTATTCTCTAGTCTTAAAAAGTTTCCAATCATGAATAGTAGACGACCCATCACTTAATCTCAACAACGCTTCTCTGAAAAGTGACTCTTCATCTCTTGATTGTCGGAAGACATGTTCAAGGCGAACACAATGTTCGAACACAGAGTAAGAGAGAGAGCCTGTTAATTGCAAGTTTCGCCCGCCTTGAGCATACAATGGAGTATCAAAAACCGGTGGCAATTGTCGTATGTCGCCAACGAGCACAATAGATACATTTCCAAAAGGTTCATTGATCGCAAAGATGTCTCTACATCGAAGATCAATACTTTCTAGCATTTTTCTGCCTATCATGCTATATTCGTCTATAATGATCAACTTTGTGTCTTTGAAATCAACCTGCATACATCCACATCAAAAATTAACAAATTAATAACTGATTAAATATTTCGATTGTACACACTAAAGTGAAATCATTTTTTGGAGATGAAGTCATAACTGCATAAATGCGACAAGTACTTAAGTGATATACGATCATTGATGAATGCAAGTAAGTATTCATATGTAAACTCACAAACACATTCAGTTAACCAAAATAACAACACAGAATTTGCAAAACATTCGGTATGAAGAGAGAGAAGTAATATGAATGATTTACCTGCATACGTCCACATCGCTCTGTCTCCAACTTTTTGTATGACTGGTTTTTGTCTGTTGTTATGCCAAGTTCATGGTGAATGGTTGCACCACCAATGTTGAAAGTGGCTACACCGGTGGGAGCCATTATCCTGACAGATTTATCATTTCCAAACAATTCTCTTGTCAAACGAACAATGGAGTTGATAAGTGTTGATTTTCCCGTGCCTGCCCCTCCGCTGATAATCAACCGAATGGTTGAATGAGATCTCAAAGATTGTAAAATCAAATCAAGAGCTGCATGTTGTTGATTTGACAAAATAGTGAGAGGAATATTTTGACCGGCAAGTGAACTTTTCTCTTGAGCCGCTTGTCCCAGCGTGTGGATAAATCTGCTATCATCATCAATGGAGGAGTAATTTTGCAAACCTTCGGACCAATTGTGTTCGATATCAAGAGATCGTGAACCTAGATCAGTATCCTGTACTTGCCTAAAATTGGGTGCCATTCCCGCTGCAATCATCCATTCCTCTGATTGTTCATCTTCTGGATCAATTTCATCTTCAAACTCATCCTCAACCATTTCAAGATCTACCGGTTGATTTCCAATGGCATTAAGTCCAGCATAACATTCAGACCACGTCCTAAAATTTCCTTTCGCTTCTACCACACTCCTGTAAAAACTATTTAATAATACTTGTTGTCTACAAAAAGCTTCCCATTGATCAGTATCCGACATGATTTGTTTCCCGATCAATTCGGGCAAAATCCTGACAACAGCCTCGGATCTGTATTTGCACCACCTTCTATGAGTATAATAGTATTTCTTTGCCATTTCAAGCAACGACATGTTTTCAAACTCACCCGGTCTTGTCAGATATCTACCAAAGAAATTCAGGGAAGTTGTGCGGCGATCTCTACCATCACTATCTCGTCTCTGCTGAAGTTGTGAGGAAAACAATTTATTCTCACTCAAATTCAGCAAAACAATCTTTCTTGATGAATCAGTCAAATGCCAACCCATTAGTAACTGGCACACCTCTTGAGCAGATATGTCCCTTTCTGATGCATTTTTAATGAGTAACCTTTTTATCACATATGTTGAATCACGACAAGGTCGTTGCGGATCATCGATTATTCCACGCAAAGTATCACTGAAGTTCTTTGATGCTTGTTCTGATTTTGCTGCATACTTGGCGATATATCGAGTTACAGATTCTGTAGTTGTTATAGGTGACCAATCAATATTTGCTCTCCAGGTTTGTAGAACTACTCGGTTATGAGAATTAACTAATGGATCATTTCTTCGCCCAATAAACAAGTTAGTAATGCAAGAGTGGCATTGCTATTGTCAAGCTAATGGCGTAGTGAAGCATATATGACGCATGAGAAACTAGAGTGAGCTTAAGGAGCTGGCCTCGATGATTGAAGCTTAAGGATTGTCCGTGCATTAGTTTAGAGTGATAAGCATGCAGGGCCAAGAGGGATGAATGTTGGTGCGAGGCAGAATTCAGTAAAGCACAACAGTGGTGCAATACAGCTCAAGTGACGGTTACAAGTTGGTTACGAGCTTCACAAGCATGCCAATGACGCGTGGTAAAGAAGAACGGTTATAAAGGAGTTTATAAGCGTGGGAGAAGAATTCTAACTGCTAGAGAACATGTGTTGGATGATTGGCGCGATTTAGAGAAGAACTGGCCAGTTAGCACAGTTATTGGCGGTTACAGAACTGCTTTATGGGACAGATGGCTGTCCCATGCGTGTGCAACGGTTGTACACGGTTTGGCTAAGTAAAGTTGTTGTATAAATAGTCCTAAGGCATGGAAAATTCGACAGGCTTGCATATGTGAGTGAGAGACTCAAAATAAGAGAGTTTTTGTAAGGCTAAGGCTTGGTTCAAAGTGAACAAGTACATGTAAGTCCCTAAGTGGTCAAGTTTTGTATTTCTTCCCTTTGATGCAATAAAACGAAGTGATTGTGTCATGTTCTAAGTGTTCTTGGTTGGCTGATTGATTTTAGCAAAGTATGGCAATGATTGAATGCATTATGGGGTGCATTTGATGAGTTTAGAGAAGTGAAAGAAGGCTGTAAAGACTTCCGCTGTTGACCTGAAGTGTTGGTTGTTTGCATAGGTGCAAACTTATAAGGCTGAAGTGCAGGTGGGTGAAGTTTTATTCACAGAACCCCTGTGTTGCCGGGTTACACTTTCGCAGGGGTGTTTGAAGGTATGACAACTAGCTAGAGGCGTACCAGCGGAGGTTACCCAATTGCAGACTAGTGCCCTTAACCTTTGAATTTAGAGGGGTGGGTCCTTTATGAATGCCACCAGGCACCAATCACTAGATGTATTGATGTGCATTTTGATGCTCTTTATTGGTCAACACTTGGTGTTTTTGTTTTTCTCATGAGTACTTAACATAATATATAAGAAAAAAGACATGGTTTATAAATGAAGAACACACTCCTCTTCTAAGAATTTCTATTAGTACTTCTTGCGATTTTTCGGTCTCAACTGCTTTGAAAAACATATATATATTCCGGTTAGGTTACGTCTGACTCTTGTTGTTTAGGCAATGTCCTTCTTGTCTCTGCGACCTGATTAAAAAACTTGCAACGTTTAACAGTCGGGTCTCTCCAGTTTTCTCCAACTTCTCATTTCATTATTTTGAGTGTTTCTCATGTATTTTAACTTTTGTTTTTGTTCGGCTATTACCATGCTATATCAGTGTTCAACTATTCTTGGCAGTTTGGTATTGTGATTTCCTTTTGTTTCATAATGATTTAATATCAAGTATCGTTAGTAATGGGCATTCTTCACTTCCTGTATAATTTATATCCACCGCTTTAGAATGAATTACACATGCGGAATTCATTTTCGGTTCATCACACTTATATTTTTGCATAAAACAAAAATTAATTATTATAGGGAAAACCATATTATTTTGGAGACTCTACGGGCATAACATTTCTACCTGTAATCTTAGTTTTACTTAATAAATTGGGTTCTTATAAAAAAAAAATAGTTCGGAGGAAAATTAACTTCCCGCAAGTTGGGTTCACAAATAATAGCGTGTTCATATTGATGTATGGATGCGGATGAACACACCATGGATACATCGGCGACTGTGCAAAAAGAGGACGAGTCAGAAAGCCATGTACCGTTGGGAATCAACGGGACTTTAACACATTGCTGGTTTCAGCTAGGTCGTGTGTACTCTTGTCACGTCCCACATACGTTACCCCTGTAAAAGGCCAGTTGTCTTTGCTTTTGCATCCAAAAAACGGTCCGCGAGTTATAACCCCAAAGGTGTCACTATCCATCCACAAAAAACCCGTCAAAACAAAAGTAACAAAAAAACCCCAAAAAACAAAAGTAACACAAAAACCCCAAAGATTTTGATGAAACCAAAATTTGGTTTCATCATAAAATTTGATGAAACCAATTTTGAAATTTGGGGTTTTGTATCAAGTTTTTAAAATTTGGGGTTTTTGTATCAACTTAGTTTAAGATGGAGTTTTAATTAATCTCAACATTTGGGTGGGGTTTTGTACCACAAGTTTGGTCACCTTGGGTTTTTATGACAAGTTTTGTCCAAAAAAGTCTATAAAAGCGTGCATCTTTGTGCTCTTCTTGAAAACATATGCCAAAACAAAAGGAGTGTCCAATATTAGGACGCTTTTACAGTTTGGCACCGATGCATCAGATTCAACACAGTGTTGTGTAGAGATATGAATCACTTCATTCTTTTACACAAATTGGCACGTGGATATATTCGTTATGGTCAAATCATACGCAGCTACATCAGTGCTCAAACTATTTTTAAGCAGTTTGGCAACCTCTTTTCTGATTGCATCAATCCTAGTTCCTTTTAATTGTTCGACTTATTAAGTTCGGCTACTATAGGCATTCGTCACATTCCTAAAATTTGAACTAAAAATAGCTTGATTCACGTGTAATTTCTATCTACAACATTTCAAATGAACTAGACTTGCTGAATTCGGTTTTTTAAACCATCAAACTCGTTGGTCGAGCAAAAAGGTGTCATGCTACACAGTCATAATAGGTACGGGGTTTTCCATGTGCCAGGACATCTGAAAGTAGCAAAGTGCCATCTAACTCTCCTGATTTTGCTGGTGCACGTTGTTTTCGTAAAGAGGCTTGGCAAAGTAGGATTCATCTCAGAAAGCAAGTTTCTTTCCTCGAATGTCTTTTTTTTTTATTTATTTATTAATATTTAAATCGGATAAAAAATATTTTTATAAAAAATTAGTCGGAAACCTAGCAACAAGCGAAACGCCAACAAATTGGTAGATTATTAATTGTTCCTATTCAAAGAAATTCTCCTTCCTAACCACACACTTGGTAGATTTAGCTAGTTAATTTGTGGACGGTGTTCGTTTTTGTTTTTTCTACAAGAAAAATGATACGAAGACCATTAAACAACAAACATGTTAGTATAACATTTGATACTCTGGCTAAATGTCAATTGTTAATTTGCTACGATATCCAAGCATCAGCTCCTTACAGAGCAGAGTCAAAAACAAAGTAAATTACATGAATTTGAAGCCCGGGACCTGTTCCATGAGGATTACATGCCATAAAGAATATTAGCTAGTAGTGCTGCAAAAACGAAAATAAGGAACAAAATATAATTATCCAATTGGACAATGAATGCTGATATTTTTTCAGGGTTCAGTTTGTCCACTCTTTTATCTGTAATCGAGATGCATTGGGATGCAGTGACTCACTCATCCATGTAATCTTGTATCATGTCAGTTTTCTGGTGACTGTTACTTTTATAAACTTTGCCCTTTCTTTGTCAAAAAAGAATAATATAATTATCCTCCTCATGACTTATCCTACGATATAATAAGAATTAACACTCCATTAAACCTGTCTTTGCTATAATTAGAGATTTTTGGTGGGGAAAACATGATGGTAAAAGGGATTCTATATGAAAAATTGGAAGGGTCTTTGTAAACCGAAAGAAAAGGGTGGTAATGGTCTCAAAGACTCGAACCATTTTAACATGTCTCTTATTGCTAGGAATGGTCGACTCTTTCACCAAATTTCACTCAATGTATTCTAAAACTATGAAGGGAAGGTACTATCCTAACAAGTAATCCTTTCCATGCCTCTTGTAATGAGAGATCTTCTTGGGCATGGAAAGGAGTGTATAAAGGTCTAATGTTGATCAAGGAAAACAAAGATTTGGGAAATTGGGAACTGTGAAAAGTGTCCATATATGGAAGGACAGGTGGATCCCCGACACCGAGGGCAATCCTATCACTCTCAATGGGGATGGTAGTGATGGTCCATATCTTCTTGTTTCGATCTCTTGACCGAGACCTGGATGGAATATTCAAATCTTACAACTTCTTTTTGATCGGAACATTATTAGGAGAATTCTAACAATTCAACCTAACATGGGAAATGAAGATACTTTGAGGTGGATGGACAATCCACAAGGAACTTTAGTAGTAAATCTCTCGTATGATATTCTAGACAAGAAAAAGTTTCAACAAAAAGACATTTTAGCCAGGAAAAATATGGAATATGAAGGTTTTACCTAGAATAAAATTTTTCACTTGGAAAATGCAAAGATAACATCTTGCCTTTTAGTGGGCATATCTATACTTATATCCCTCATATTAACCCTATTTGTGTGATGTGCAGACTCATATTGAAACAGGGAACACTTGTTAATGCAATGCAATTTTACAAGAGCAAGTTTGGGCTCACTGTTCTTTAAATTTGAATGCTTCTACCTTAAACTTTGATACTCTGACCAACTGGTGCTCCTCATGGTTCTCTGGAAACCACCCACTCACCCACTGGGGGGAATGGGGGAATGTAGTCGCAACTTTGTGCTGGTTTACCTGGAAAGCAAGATGTGATGTTGCTTTCCAGGGTCTAAAGCCTAACCCCAAAGCTACTGCAAACCTCATTTTGCAACATCTAAACTCTTATCAAAGAATAGTTACAAGAGCCCCTGCTGCTAATATTGATATAGATAATGCTAGACATACTACTGATGAAAACCGCAATATGTTCATCACTTTTGCCTATATGTCTAGCTTTAACTCCTATACTGTGTCTAACTGGGTGTAAGTGTGACTATCATAGGCCTTCTCGGAGACACTATTGGTAGAAGAACTAGAGGCGCGAGCCCATAGCAAAGAGGAAGGGGACTGCATAGCGGCACAAGATGCACTTCATTGGGCTTCTCTTTTGAATTGCAGAATTTTTAACCTTTTAGGTACCAACAAGAACCTAAACAAAGACTCGCAAGGTGGCCAAAGAAAGACTATTTGGAAGACAAACCATATAGTAGATAATCTCTTCGGCCTCTTTACTTCTTTTTGAAAAGGTCTATTGTAAGGACATCCGGTCCAAAAACTTTACCGACCTTCGGCAACTCACTCTAATAGGTGGTAAAAATCAAAGTCCTCAAATTTGGGAGGCACAAAACATCTGTACGATTTGTTCCGGGCAGTAATCTATCTTTTTGTTTAAAAAAAAAAACCTGTCTTTTGAATTCACTGTGAATGACTGTCAGAAGACAGTGATGATCCAAAAACTTATTATGATTGAGATAAAAGTTATGACTGATTTTCCCCATGCCTAATCCAAATGTTAGAAGGGCTGTTACCTTTCATTGAGTTTTCACTCAAGATATATCACGGAACAAAATCCGATAAGTTTAGAATCCCCGGTAAACATATAGAGATATTCGAGTTGACTTTACCCCTCATACATATTGTTTCGGGAAATTGGCTTAAACAACTCGTAGCATCCCCTGGTCGGTTCTATCCAGTTTTCTCCAACTTCTGATTTGATTAATTAAAATAGTTTGCCATCTTTTATTTTTGCACGACTACTATTGAGCTTAACTATTCTTGGCAATTTGTCAGTTTGATTTAGTGTTGTATATCTAATACTTCAATTCATAATGATTTACAAGGGGGTAGTCAAACAAGATTTCTATGGACTTTCATAGATTTTTAATTTGAGTGACTTCTAGAGATTCTCTGAAAATCTAGAGATTTCTATTGATTCTCTGAGAGAATTTGAGAGAGTCATTGCGACTTATAGAGACAAAAATTAGATTTGTAGGGACAAAAAAATGAGACTTGTAGAAAGTTTATGTGAATTGTAGAGACAAAATTGTATAATATCCCCTGATTAATTCCCTATATTACCGATTTTTTTATTATTCAGGTTACAGTAATAATAAAAGTACCATGACCACCTGATGAAATATGTGTCCATTGTCAAAATAAATCTCACTTCTATCCTATGCCTAAATTTTGATTCACTTTATTCCAGTCGTCCCACATTTTATTTTCTATGCGGAGAAAAAAAAATCATGACTTCTAAAATATATATTTTAAAATCTATATATATCACAAAGACTTCACATAACCGGTTTTAAATATATATTCTCCAATTCAAAAAATCACATTATTCTACATTTTGTCTTGGTTATCCCTTTCCAAGTGGTCCTTAAGTTAAGTGTATTAAGGCATAAGGAGAGAGAAAAATGGTTCACTCCCAAAACAAAAAAAATCTCCAAATTTCCAAGTCTCTAGAAATACCACCTCTTGAGGAGAGATTTCTACCATGCCTATTTTTAAGAAAAAGTCTCTCCAAATCTCTGAAAACAACAAATCAATGACTTTCAATTCTCATTCGAATAACAGAAGCGTTGGAGTGACTCTTATGAAATCCAATCCAATAACATAGAGTTTCAGAGAATTTAAATGATTTGAAAAAAGTTTCTAACCAATAACAAAAGATATTAAGAGACTCTCTAAAAATCTCTATGGACTAACAGTAGATTTGCGAACTCCCCAGAAGTCATTGAAAATCTTATTTGACTAACCCTGTTAGTATCAAGTATATAATGGGAATTCTTCACTTAAAATGAACCAAATAATTTAATAATGTACATTTTATATCTACCACTTTTTAGTGAACTTAGACACGTCTAATTCATTTCCGTTCATCATGTCCCATGTAAAAACAAAAATGTGTGGGCGTAAAAAGATTTCATGAACGCAATTTTTAGGGATGGTTATGCTTTTTCGGGAACTACTCAGTCGAGGGGAAATATGCTCATTTATAAGTTAACCATGGCATCCCCGGATGGCTAAATTACTTTTTAAAATCCGTTAGGTTGGTCGGAGTTTAACATAACCAATTGGGAGAAAAAAATTCTACCTAGTTTTTAAAACTTTGGCTAGATTTTTAATGAAAACGTACGTACATATTACAGAAGACTTTGAAATTGACCAAGTTGAAAATAAAATATATAGTTAATTTTATGATTTTTTTTCAAATTTATATTATCACTATATATGTGTGTGATGGAATCGACGACGTTTATAGTTACACTCAAGCAGTTTGTAGTTATGTGCATAAAAAGCTCTACGACTACATCCCCCGACTTAAATGTTAAACCTAGTCTGATTCAACTATAAATTCCGTGCTGGTTTCGATTCTAAGAACGAAGGCGTTTTTAAATATTTTTTTGCCAATTTTCATCCAATATTTAAAAATCTACCTAAAATCAGCCAAACGCTTTTCAATTCTCAACTGACTGTAATGCCAATGATAACAGGAGAAATCTTCTAATATCTTTTTTTTTTTTTTTTTTTTTTGATAAAAATTAGATTTCCATGTTAAGGCTCTGATATAGTACTTTTAAATACACAGATGTTTACAAGTAACTGGTTGGGAGTCTAGCAACAAGCTGGGCTCCAACTCCTTCGAATAGCAATACCTATCTGTGAAAAAGAAAACTACCGCTTTACCATTCATGGTGTGGCTTGGCAAACAATTTTAAGTCTCTTTAAAAAGACTACAAAGATCATCATTCGGTTCGCCTAAGGTAGTGAAAGCAAAAAGTACGTAAAACCGTAACCATGAGCTAAACACTTGTCTAAGTACTTCTTGCATTTGCGGGTGACCGCATTGGAGATGGCTTGACCAGGTATAAAAGTACGAACCCCACCACCAGTGAAAAGTGAGACGCCCGTCACATCATAACACACATCTTGACCGTTCTCCCAATTGAGTACAAGAATGTCCGCTGGCCTTAAATCTTTGTCGTTATCTGATAAAAATCCCAAGGGAGCTTCTTTCGGGGGCAGAACGCCGTATTTATAACATATATCCGCTAGCACATCGCGAACTAAATCATGTCGAAATTTGATTCCAACGTCTTTAGCATAAGCAGGTGCGGCGCGTGATCACCAAAAGTATCCATCCTTTGCCGCACCGGGACAAGTACTATCTTCATGAAAGAGCGGTATGCCTAATCTGTAGCACAATATGGAAGCAAATTGTCTTGGCCCCACAGACTGGTTGAGCCCACTAATGGGAATAGCCATCAAGTAGTCCCGTGCATGTTTGGATTTGTTACTTTGCCACAAAACTGAATCTCTGTCAGTCATCTGAAATTTATCAGGCATCTCCTTCATTACAACATCAAAGTATGGTACTTCCAAGGTCTGCATGGGATGGGGGGCAATATCATTGATGTTGTAGTTTGAAGGAGATAGGCCACATACCTGTAAGTAATCGTGCAAGGCATGTTGAGAGATGAGGCTTGACTCTGAGACATTTGAGTTGTGAAGGATAGTACTCTGCAGCTGGCGTGTTTGAATTTGCGATGCTAAGTAACATTAATGGATGGTGTCAGTCATTGTATACATGCCTAGACCACCACATTTAATCGGCAATGTTGCAATACGCTGTTGCAAAAGACCGAACCCAGCACCATCATATGTGATGAGTTGTCTCAAGTATTGTAGGAGATGAATATCAAAATGAGTTTTACCTTGTTGTAGAGCTACTGGATCAGTAGTGCGCATTGTAAAATATAACCTCGATACTCCTTTACAATTGCGCAATAGTAGTAGTTCACTTTGAGGATCCTTTAGCTTCCTAATGGCCGCCATCAGGTCGATGGTCTTCTTCACCCTAGACATTACCATATCATTGCAGAATTGCATGTCCAAGCTTACAGGGCCCCCTAGGAGTTTGACACCAAGTGAAGGTCTGCTGATGTTGCTGGGAAAAATACCATCTGCAAAACTTCTGGGATCTTGGGTAGGCAAAAATAGTTCAGTTTTACTGACATTGAGGTGTAGCCCTCTAGTTTTACCATCACTTTGTATTATGTGTAACGCTTCTAATATCTTTGAATTTGTTACCTACAATTCCACCAAAGTGGTCCTCTCACCGAAAGTTTCGGGATTTTAATACATTAAATAGGTATTTGGGTTTCCATTCGTCTATACAAAAAATTATGGAGTGTTTATTTCAACCATTCTAAGTAGTCTGTTTTAGATATTCGTCATTTCACAGTGGTCATCAAATGATTAAATTTTGGTAGGGAAGTTGAACAACTTTCGTTTTTCTAAAGGAAAACAAGTCAATCATCATTAGAAAATGGGAAATGATAATAATTACTACAATAGTATTATCTTCTTCAAAGAGAAGCAAGTGCCCGTTTATTTTATGATTGTTGGCGAATAAAAAGAGTTTGGGATTATTTTATCGATGGATGTAACTTCAATTGGAATTACAACAGTAATATTTTCATAATTATAAAAGATTGGACTCATGATTGGGATGATGAAAGACTTGGAACAACTTACCGGTTGGAATTTGATGGCGCATTTGGAAAGAAAGGAATTCTAGTATCTTCAATCACAAAAAGACAAATTTGAAAAACGTCTAACTCGAGATATTAACACCATCTTTGTTTACTCCTGAATCATCTGAGTCGTCTGGATCTGAGTTATCTTGATCTGAGTGAAATCACCTGACTCATCTGGATCTGACTCAACCATCGGGTTAGTGATTGGCCAGAACCTGACTCTCAAATAATAGGTCAGCAGATCGAGTCTCCGCTCAAGAGTTTGGATATCTCATCAAATACTCTTCTTATGCAATTTAAATTTTAAGTTCTTAATGTATTTTCTTTTCTATTAAAATAATAATAATCTGCATCTGACTCAATATGTTTGTTTTGAGTCAAATCTGACTCAAAAATATGTGAGTCAGTGGTTTGGTCCCATGAGTCAAAGGTATTTTGTTACCTGACTCAAACGGGTCCGAGTCAGAAGTCGAGTCAGATCTGACTCAAAGTAGAAGACAAAATGGATCACGACTTGACTGCCATGAGTCAGGTTAACTCAGACCATGACTCCGAGTCTACAAACAAACAAGGCGTAAGATTCAAGCTTATTTTGGGCGGAATCAAACATTAAAATGTTGGGTTTAACGGCTAACATGGTGATAATTGTATGGAACTCGTATTTGTATCGGCTGCTTTG
Source organism: Papaver armeniacum (assembly GCA_023531295.1). Lineage (NCBI taxonomy): Eukaryota > Viridiplantae > Streptophyta > Magnoliopsida > Ranunculales > Papaveraceae > Papaver > Papaver armeniacum. The sequence goes on from JAJJWW010000109.1 coordinate 26,127, forward strand.
AGTTAAATTTGAGATGTTTGGTGTGTGTCTTTTTTTTTAGTTTTTATTGGATTTTTTCTTTACCCTCTTGTTTAGGTGATCGATTCCAAACTCGGTCTCTTTTTTTTGTGTCGGCTATGCTTATTGTGTTGAGGTACCCCTTAAGTACCTCTTTTTCAATAAATCTTTTCCTATTAACCGGTCAAAAAAAAATATTATCTTTTTCTTCTCTCTTCCACCAAGGGAATTCAATTATTAGTTACAACATGTTTGTTACTCCTGACTCATCTGAGTCATCTGAATTGAGTGAATTCACCTTACTCATCTAGATCTGACTCGATGTGTTTGTTTTGAGTCAGATTTGACTCATATTATTTAATAATATGTGAGTCAGTGGTTTGGTCCCATGAATCAGGGGTATTTTGTTACCTGACTCAAATTGGTTCGAGTCAGGGGTTTGGTCTGAGCCAGATCTGACTCAAAATGCAAAACAAACTGTCTGACTGTTAATATGGTGCGAGTCAGGGATTGACTCAGACCCAGACGATGAGTTAGCTGCAAACAAACAATGTCTTAGTGAAGGTTCTTGTTGATAGAATTAAAGGTTCTTGTTGATATAATTAAAACTGTGAGAGGCGGTTTTAAGAGGGATTTTTTGCTCGGTCTGTTAAGAACTATTGTATAAAAACATACGCCAAAACAAATGAGTGCCCAAGAAGATTAGGAAGCTTTTCATCGTATCCCCTTGTGTCTTTGTTTGTTGTAGATAAACTGTCTTTCACCTTGCATTTGATTACCACGTTGACGGCATAATCAGTAATTCGGGAACCTAATCACACTTATTTAATCGCCGCTAATTGCTTCTTCTTTCTTCCGGCCTTAAATGATAATGCAGTTGAACGTTGATTTTCCTCGAATACATAGCCTATGATCTGAATTTGAATCTGAATGAAACCAAACCGCGTAACTTGAGGGACACATTCAATGAATGTCGTTGTCATTGCAGCCTTAACCATTATCCCACTGACGGTGAAGATTGGCAACAAGCTTCCACTAGCGACCTGGCTGGCTCACCCAAATTGGGGAGTGAGCGTGTTTTCTTAGCTTGGCAAGTAGTAGATGAGTCGAGAATATATTTCAACCAATTTTTTGGCAAACCGAAACCTAATACTCCCTCCGTTCCATTTTACTTGATGTTATAGAGTTTTTCACGCATATTAAGGAACATCAGAGAGAGTTAAATTTTTCCATTTCTACCCATATTAATTCCTTTTAAAAAAATTAAATGACCTAGTTTTTAGTTTCTAGATTCTAGGGAAAGTTACCAATCCCATTGTAATTTACTTGGGATACACCAAATTTTTATAGATTAGAGTGTATATCCTTCATGGAAAATATTTAAAAATTGGAGTAATTGTTTATGTGTTGATTACGATGAGAATTTATGTTATGGTGTGATTTCAAAGCAAGGGTAAATCAGAGAGAATTTGGGGAAAATACTAAAACTTTCATCTATTTTGGAACAGAGAAAAAGCCCTAAAACATCAAGTAAAGTGGAACGGAGGGAGTAAAATTCTCCCAATCCTCCAAAGAGGAATCACTCTCCCTCTGTTCCAATTTACTTGACGTTGTAGAGTTTTTCACGGAGATTAAGAAATGTCAGAGAGAGTAAAATCTTTCCAATAATACCCATATTAATTCCTACTTAAAGAGTTAAATAGCCTAGTTTTGTGTTTCTAGATTCTAGGAAAGTTATCAATCCCGTAACAATTTACTTGGGATGTACTACCAAATATTCCAAGATTGAGTATATATCCTCCATGGGGTATATTTTAAAATTAAAGTCATTTTTTGGGTTGATTACGATGAGTATTAATTCTCTGGTGTGATTCCAAAACAAGGGTAAATTAGTGAAAATTGGGGAAAAATACTAAAACTATCATCTAATTTGGAACACAAAAGAAACCCTAAAAAAGCAAGTAAATTGGAACGAAGGGAGTAAATTTTATCGTTCCAACAATTTACGGGCATGGTGGTGAAAATCATGTCTCAGAATTATCCAGGGTTTAGCAACCACAACCTTGGTTTACCAGCAGAAAAAATCTCGGGATTTCTTAAATGGCTTGGTCAGTGTTTTGAACTTGCACTTACAAAAACGTAATCATACAAAAATGGGGCAACAAAATTTCCAAGTGGTCCTCTCACCGAAAGGCTCAGGACTTTAGTACTTTAAATTGATGCCCGAGCTTCCATTCGCCTACACAAAGAATTTGGGAGTGCTTCATCATTTAAGTAAGATTTTTTTTTGGTGTTCGTTGTTAACAAAGAGAACATGGAATGATTAAATTGGTAGGGAAGCTGGAACAACTTTTGTTTTTCTATATTCCTTTTACTGATACAAAGGAAAACAAATCAAACATTAGAATTCTAATGGGAAATCATGATAATCACTATTACAATATACTATTATTTCTTCGTTTTCTCTCTTCCATCAAGGGTATCCAATTATGAATAAGTCAATGTTCATGGGTGATAGTTTAAAACTTCAAAATCCGTTTCAATAAGCTACCACTGGTTGCGGCCTTAAGCTGAAAAAAACCGGAAATGAAATGAAAAAAAACAAAATATTGTCCGGGTTGATTGATGTATGGATGCGCGTGAACAGACCACAGATACACTCGTCACGGTGCAAAAACAGGAGCACGAATTCTCACTCAGCCAGAAAGCTGTGTACCGAGGAATCTATGTGACTTGACACATTGCTGGTAGAGTAGTGCTGTCCCGCACCGTTTTGCGAAAAACTATCCCGCAAAACGATATGAGATAGCATTTTTCTAATCCAAATGCAAATGTAAAAAAGCTTGAGTGAGACCCATTTTCTAGTGAAAAAAAAAAAAAAAAAAAAGTGTGAGACCCATTTTCCCATTCTTAATTCAAATGAAGAAGGATTGTTACCTTCGGTTGAGTTTCCTCCCAGGATATTTCGGAGAACAAAATTTGATTGGTTTAAAATCCTTGGTAGTTAAGTTTACCCCCGACACATCTTGTTTTAGTTTTCATCAACTTCTCATTTGATTAAGTTAAATAGTTCTTCACCATCTTTTGCTTCTGTTTTTGTACGGCTACTACCGAGCTTAACTATTCTTGACAGTTTGGTTTTGTGAGATATTTATTTTTAATACTTTGATTCATAATGATTTAGTATCAAGTATGGTTAGTATATTACTCGGCATTCTTCACTTAAAATGAACCAAAATAGTTTGATCATGTATTATTCGCGTCTACCACTTTTCAATGAACTAGACATGCCAAATTCGTTTGTGTGGCTGTGAATATCTTCATAGTGTCTTCAAGTTATTGACATAACCATTACGAAACATTCCAAGACAACACCAAATGATTGTATAACACAAACCATGTAAGATGTTACTCGGCAATTTTTACATGATATAAGATGAACTTGGTCGAAGCGAAAGCTTGCCAACACATACTTCGAGAAATATGTAGGCGAGATAAACTCAACTCGAAATCTCAAATGTGTATATAGAATACTATATCGTAATACGACTTTTGTCTCAATATAGGAGATAGAGTAGAAATAGACTTTCCAAGTGATAGATGAGTTTAAGTCTCCACATACCTTTTGTCGATGAATTTCCACAAGCTCCCCTTAGTAGTTCTTCATCTTCAAATGGTGAACGCCGTGAAAGCTAAGCTCAACTACACAATCTATGTCCTAGTCCGAGACATCTCTAAATATGCTAGAAATCAAGACTTATAGTTTTGATCACTAATACTGACAAACATGCTTGAGATACCAACGCATGCGAGTTCGACCTAGCAGTGCTCTAACAAAATCTATTCGTTTTTGGCATGATTGGTGGCTGGAAAGGAAATCTCTTAATGATAAATATCCAAGATTGTATAAGATCATAGACAAAGGATCGTTTCTTTGTCACAGATGAAAGGTCTTTGGATAGAATTTTTCTTTTTCAAGGGAGTTATATCCTCTTTGAGCGAATAGACCTCTTGGAGATCAAACATGATATTAGGAATGTGTCTCGGTTTTAAAGAAGAAGATGAGATAAACGACGATTGTACTCGCTATGAAGCAATCGTACAAGGTTTTGATAGACGCTTTACCAAATTGGGAGTGGAGTCATATATTATTGAGTAAATTTACTCCTCTACATTACATTACTCACTTCCTACAAGGAGTATGTTACAAAGGAGAGGCATGGTTCTCAGTCAGTTCAATGTTTATTATGTGACTCAAACGTGCACTACAAAAACAAGTCTTATTCGTGAGGGTTTTTTAGAGAGGGGCATCACAAATAAGGGTTATTTGTGAGGTTTATGACCAACCGCCACAAATACCTAAGTTAGTCAAAGTCAAATTAAAGTCAGTCAGTTTCAAGGGTCCGACACTATTATTTGTGAGGGTTATTGGACCAACCGCCACACATACTTAGGTTAGTCAAAGTCCAACCTATTTGTTTTGTCAGTTTCAAGTTTCCGATAGAAGAAGATTTCTTCATTTCTTACGGTTCTTTAATCCGTCGAAATTTTTTTCACAGTGAATTTTTTTATTTCTTTCTCTTATCTTCTTAATTTCACTTTCAGATAGATATGGTTTTCTTCTTCTCTAACCTTCTTGTTTTCTCCGCCGAAAAAGTTTGCAGAGGTTTGCTTCTCTTATCTTCTCTCCATCTCGTTCGTAACCATCAATGGGTTTTTCTTCTCTTACCTACTCTCATCCATTAATGGATTTTTTTCCTTCTTTTGCTTAAAAACGTAACTTATCCTCCTCTTCGTTCACTCCTCCACCTTCTTCAATCTCTTCATCAGCATATTCAATCACCACCACCATCACTCTTCGTCAAATTATCCACCGGTGATGGAGAGTGGTGGTTATGATATGGTTTAATTAAAGAACTGGTGACTGTTAATTGAAGTTGATATGGGTTAGGGTTCGATCTGTGATTGAGAGAGGAGATGATGAAAGAAAAGAAATTGAAGATGGAATCGACCATGGAAGAATGGGTTATCGCTGCAAATGGATTTGATGGTTGATTTATGAAGATTTGAAGCGGCTATTGCAGCGATAGGGGATAAGAGGAATGGAGCACTTGTGATGGCTAAAGGGGATCTGATGGGTAATTATCGATTAATGCTGCAGAGAGAACAATTACAGGGGCATGGTGGTTGTACTGAGAATAATTATTAGGGATTTGTTGTTTAATCTTCGTATTGATTGGTAATTAGGTTACACATTTAGTGGGAGTTCTTGCTTTTGGTGCATTTTGTTTTCTATTGGGATCAAGTACGTGAAAATTGGATTATGCTTTATGTTACATTTTGAGTATTTCTGATAAATTGTTGCAGGGACATTGGCGTGGGCATTAATTGTATGGCGTTGCAGTCTGGTCTTCAGCTCACTTGATGAAATTGTCAGCGTCTTAATACATCTTTTACCTGGTGAGTTTGTATGGCGAGGCTACCGAATTATAATGTTAACTTGATAGATTCTACAAGCAACGTGTTTCCAGTTATGTGGACCTTGTAGTCGTAGGTAGGATCCTTCTTTAGTCATCAAGCAAAACTATTATTCAATGGATAATTTTTGCGAGATTTCGATCAAGTGCATTGAAGTATAAACCATGATTTTTTATTTTTGTTTGTTTTGTCACTCATAATTGGAAGCAAGAGCATTTGCAGTACAACATTATGATAGTTGCTAGTTACAAGCATACTCTACATTTTGCTTTAGTGTTTTCTAAATTCTTATTCAATATTAAGAGTGTGCCTTCATGGCAAAGCCATCATAGTGGAGACAGGGGAAGTCATTTAGAAGCTATTTTTTTTAATTTTGTTTTAACCCTGTACACTTTTGATACTTCTGAATTATCTTTATACCTACCACTGGTTGATGTCATTGGCAGGGATTGTTTACTTCACTATTCGGTGGTGGGATCCTTAAACCTTTGAGGCAATGCATCCATAGGGAAGCACGAGTCAAAGAGCTTCATGGCCGTTTGTGGAAGATAAGTCCTACCTCTGGACGTGGCTATTTGTTGTTCCATTGGATGCTTACATCTTATGGCAGATTCTCTATTTTCTCATTGTCAATGTTTTGCATCGTCAAAGGCTTTTAAGGGATCCAGAAGTAATGACATCGTACAGGTATTCCCTTGCTCCCTATCTCTTCACCTCTCATGTATTGTATATGGGAACAAACACACGGGAAAAAATTTATTATTAGCCCTCAATGGCTCTATTCTGCCAATAATTTGATTACTTCTCTAAAACCTGGTATCGTTAACCCTGTTAATGATTTAAGCGGCTATTGATTTGGCTTTCTGGCTTCATGTCATTGACGTCGTTACTGGCTGGTTTCATCTATGTCGTTATCTTTGAGTTACATGATGTTGTCACACATTAGGAAAACTGGTCTAGGGGTTGGAATTTGAATCTTATGACCCAAACCGAGTTTCCACGATCCTAAATTTTCACTAGTGTTATGCTTCGATTTTCTTTTCACTTATACTCTTTCCTGCTGCGAATGTTGGCATAGAACTATCGAAGAAAGCACAAAAAGCAAATAATATGTGGTGGCGTCTGAATGGAATTCTAGGTGATCAAAATCGTATGCTCATGTATATCTTGTTCCAAGATGCATTCACAGTTGCCACAATGACTTTGACTGTGTAATATTTATGTCTTACAACTTGCGTGTGATTTTCCAAATACTCAAAGTCTCGCCATCTATACGGAACGGAGGAAGCTTTTTATTAGAGGTAATGCCCAGGCAAGTCTCATTTTGGACGTTTATTTAGACTGCATTTTGAACTTTTTTTTTCGTCAACATGCTGAAAGGTCTGTTTAGAAGATTCTTGTTTTTTAGTATTATTATGTTGGTAGGTTCTTTCATGTATTACTCTTTTTAGTTTTCTGTCTTGCACATTGTTAAGTTTCCAACTATTGTATGCAAATTAGTAATCTTGTTGAACTGGGTATTCAAATTCCACTTTGGTAGTAGTAATTAGTTTCCAACTACTGCATGCAAATTAGTAATCTTGTTTCTACTGTTGCAGAACTTCAAGCAGCAATGCAACGGATATCTGAACTGGAGGCACTTGTTGCGCATCATGGACTGGGAACTTCCAACACTGTTACCCCATCGACTGACGCTCAAGCAGCAATGCAACAGATAGCTGAACTGGAGGCACTTGTTGCGCATCATGGACTGGGAATTGCCAACATTGTTACCCCATCAACTGACGCAGAGATCAGGAACAGTCCATGAAAGGAAGATCTTGGTGAACATAGATGCTTGACTATAATACTAATTTATAACTCTGGTGACTCAGGTGCTTGTTCTTTTTTTAATACAAGGGAATGTGATCTCTCTTTTTTGTTTTCAGGCCATCAGGTGTGTTCTTATCATGTCCCAAACCAGGCATTTTGGATGTTGTAAAACTTTGTTATGAATGGTATAAGAATTCTACAATGGAAGGTTATGAGAATCTAAAGAATTTGAAAATCTTTTTAATTTTTGTGTGAATGGCTTAAAATTTCTGAGAATTCTGCAATTATTAGAATCTAAAATCCGGCGCCGGAGAAAAGTAACCGGCGACCGGTTTCGATGTCCGGTGAACGCCGGCGACAACCTGCCGTTTTCGGAAAAAATGACGGCGGTAAGAAAACAACCTATGACGGTTTGACCGAACGTCACAAATAGAATAACTATTCGTGACGGTTTACCAAAGGCCACAAATGATATCAACCGTCACAAAAAAATATTTGTGACCCCAGTAGTAACGACGGATTTTCGCCCGTCACAAAGACACATTTGTGAAGGTTGTTTGCTATTTGTGACGATTTTTTGCTATTTGTGACGATTTTTGCTATTTGTGACGGTTTCAAAACCATCACTAAAGACCCTCTGTTTTGTAGTGGTGGGACTTTGGAGATTTGGCTGGAACGAAATATGAGAGTTCATGGTTGGAGAGCAAGGCCCAGAGATGAGCTGGATATTTACTTGTGGATCTCTAATTCTGAAATTTTCAAGAACTTACTCAATGAATCAAATAATCAGTCATTGGAAGGATGTAGTTAATACGTAGTTACATCATTCTTTTTCTTTTGTGAAGGTCTTTTGACCACTGTATACACTCTGTAAATATCTTTTTTTTTTTTTTTAAATATGTCCTTCCTTTTAAAAAAAAAAAAAGAAAGAAAACATTACTGGAATTATTGTTGTTGTTTTCAGCGAGAGGGTTGCCAATTTTTGAATGGGTTTCCATTCCCGGTGTAATCGCCCGACAAGATCCTGGGTTGGTGGGAAGTAAAACCAAAAGTCCAGTCGGGCTTTGGTATCAGTGTTAGACATGCGTTACATATGGCAGGCCCAGATCTTATATTACCGCGAACTGCAAAAGTTGGTAAACCCTTGCCATTTCAAGATGTAAAATCTAGAAGACTTCTCATTGTGAAATCGAGCGTATTTTTCATTGATTTATTCGTCATGGTTAGTGAGTTAGATCGTCAAGTGTTTTTGTCATTTTTACCTTCTTTTTTTTTTTTTTTTTTTTTTTGCTAGCAAGCACCGTTCGGGTAAACCTCTTATGCGAATTGTCTTGTTTTCGGTGGTGCATGCCTCTACTCTATAGGAACCGCATCTCCTCAAAAGATTTAACGGGTGAATTTCATAGCAAGGTGGTAGGCCCCTTGTAGCAGTTTCGAGTCAATAGAAAATCCATCCCACAACTAGTATGATGATGGGTTCAGCTTGCTAAATATGTAGTGCCATCCTGGCAAGTCAATGAAGGCAGTGGCTGTATGTTTGTGTGAATTTTTGACACGTATGAGCAAGTCAGACCCCTTCTCTAGTTAGCATGTTCTTACTTAATTTCCCTTCAAGTATTAAACTAACAAGTCTATTCTTCTTACCTATTAAGCCAACATGATACAGCTTAGAATAGAAACTAAGTACCAAAAAACAAAAATGTCTGCTTTTGCAATCAACACAATTGCAGTACGTGCACAAAATGGCTACGGATCGTCTGTTACGAAATTCATCTGTTCCTCTATTCCAGCAAATCCCCTATAGCCAAGTGTCTCCTACTATAACTGCCAGATTTCAAAAATTTAGACGTGGTATACTTGACTAAATTAACGGATTTTTTAAGAGAAAAATTAGAAATATTTGATGTACCTTATATCTCTTCCGTCGGCGTCCATAGAATACTCCTTACTCCTTATCTAGCAACTATACTCCCTAATCCCAAGCCAGTTCATAATCTGAATTTTTGCAAGAATTCAACAGTTCCTGCGAGCATTGCTTGTCTACAGTTCAACACCATAGAGTAGAGGAGAGAGAAAGAGTGAGAGAGAGTTTTAGCCGACCGTTATTCTCGTCGGAAATGGTGAACATCAACAGGACTGTAGACAACGATGGATTTGTGTCTCAAACAAGAAGAAGGTCAAGATCCAACGAATGCAAATCGATGAAGACTTACCAAGAGAATGCAAGGTTGAGACCGGATGTAACAGTGAGCAATGGGAAAAATATCAAGGTGGAAAGAAAAGTTATTGGTGCATCCATGGGAAGAAAAGGGAAGAGGGATGTGATTCATGTTGCAGTCTAGTCAGGAAATAAAAGAAGATTTTGTTGGCTTAGTTTTAGGGCCGGAATTTGGTTAACTCGTATCTTGAAGATGGAAGCAAATGGTGGTGATGGGAAGTTATCCAAATGGAATTTTAGAGAAGATGAAGATTGGATGTTAGCTGCTAGAGAAAAAAATGGTTATGGGGAGTATATTCGTCTTCAGGTTTCTCACAACAAGACATATCCAGATACCCTTTTTTTTCCTGCCGGAAACAATGGAACCGGATGGTGGGATACAGGGATTTTCTTGGAGGATTTGATGTCTAGTGTATCTAAGCAAAACGAAAGGAAAGTGATCAGGGAAGAATTACCATTGAAGCCAGCTTCAAATGCTTGGTTTGACACAACTCGAAAAGATTGCCGGCAACATCAGAAAATTCAGAATCAGTCACTTCTCCAAACTTTTGATAAGGGTCTAAACTCTTTTTGGCAAAGAACACTAGTCGTGGAAATTGTATCATTAGGCAATGATTTTGAATGGAAAGAAGTGGGAATATGGATAATGGCTAAGTTTGGTTGGACTATTGGATTTGAACTTCAGCCAATTGATGAACTCAAAGCTGTCTTTACTGTTAATACTTTTGCCGAATTCTCTAGGGTCAGAAAATTTAGTAATTGGAAGGTTGGAGCTTTTGATATTCAAATATACCCTTGGTTTGGTGCTATCAATGCAATTCATAAACCAAATTCAGAAAATATTAAGAAGCAGTGGGTTGGAATTAAAGGGGTTCCTTATAATCTTTGGGACTTTTATACATTCAAAATTATCGGTGATAAATTTGGGGGTTTGATTGATGTTAGCCCGGAATCATCAATGGCAACAGACTTGACTGAAATAAGGATCTTGGTTGCTGGCCCTGTTAGTAATGGTGTTTGGTGTGAGGAACTATTTATTGATAATAGAGGAATGTGGGTTGAGATTAAATCTATTGGGGAGACATTAGAACCATCTAGAGAAGATATGAAACCTGTTTCCATCACTTCTGATCGATCACAGCATCCTCCTGGTTTTTTCTGGCATCGGAAACCAATGCCGGTGATCTGCAACAAAGAAGATGATGTAAGATTACGTGGCAGCATCGCAGTGGCTGAAGAAAACCAACGGGTTTCTGATCACGTGTTTGTAGCAGAGGGGTGTACGGAATTGGGTGGGTCAAAAGCAACAGCTGTTTTGGCAGAGAATTTGGGGACATGTGTTGATAAGAATTTGAATTTGAATACTTCAAACGTAGAAGTCGCTAGGGAGGATGATGCTACAGATACACTCCATGATGATGTGTCCAATTCATTTCCACCAGAAATAATAAAAAATGGGCCTTCTTTGAGTGGTCAAGCTCATATAGTTTTAAAGTCAGGTGACAACTTAAATACTTCTCATATTTCTGGGCCCGGTGCTCATTTTTCCACTTCCGTTGGGTTAGCTTCTCATTCCATAAGAAGCTTAAGAAAACAATTAAAGTCCAGAAGTGAGATGTCTAAAGAGCAAACGACGTCCAGCTCATTGTCTGTCTCAATACATAAATTTGCTGATGGTGGAAATGGCAGTGAGGAAGCTCATAATTCACTGTCCACAGGAGAGGTTAACAAGTCAGTGAACACTTCAAGTGAAGAAAATGATGACGCGACATCACAGACTAGTAGTAATGCGAGGAGTAATATTGATGCATCCAGTGATTCTTCAAATGCCGAAAAAGGTACATCGGAAAAATTTAACACCCTTTACGGTAAACTTAAAAATTCCGGTAATCCTTCGGGTATTGTATTCACCGATCAAGAAATTTCTTTTGTTAAAGTCTCTATACTAGCTCATGCTAACGCATTTAAAGATGAGCTTGTGGTGGGAGAAATGGAAGGAAGTTGATTGGTTTGCTTTTTTGGATTGGTTTGTTCGGGCTTGCATTTTTCTTAATGTTTAAAATAATATCTTGGAACGTGAACGGTCTTAACGATCCCAATAAAAGATTGAAGCTAAAAAATCTTGTGAAACGGTGGAAGCCTACTATTCTTATGATTCAAGAGACGAAGCTTAGTGCGTAACGACCATATTGTGCGTCAATGTTGGGGAGCAACTCCGTGTAGGTGGATTGCGCTAAATTCTTATGGAAGATCGGGCGGAATTTTGTTGATATGGAATTCGGATATGATTGAAGTTGATGATTTTCTTGAAGGTATTTTTACTATAAGTATTTCTTGCCGTAATTTGGAAGATAATTTTCGTTGGGCTTTGATTGGTGTGTATGGTCCTTGCAATGTGCACGAGAAAAATATATTTCGTACGGAGCTAGCTACCTTGCATGGTTATTGGGATGGAATGCCTTTGTGCTTTGGTGGAGATTTTAATGAGACAAGATACATGGTGGAGAGAAGAGGTTGTCGTAGAGTTTCGAACTCAATGAAATTCTTCGATGACCTATGTAATGAGTTGGACCTTATCGATTTGCCACTTTCCGGTGCGAAGTACACTTGGAGTAGACCACCTAATAAGAAGAGCAAAATTGACCGTTTTCTTTTTCTCTTCAAATTGGGAAGATCATTTTCCAAATATCAACTTCAAGCGTCTTGCAAGACCTTTTCGGATCATTTTCCTATTGAGTTATGCTCAAAGGACTCGGATTGGGGGGCTTGCCCTTTCCGATTTCAATTAGCTTGGCTTGAAGGAACTAACATAATTTCTCTAATGAAAGAATGGTGGGAATCTTTTTCTTTTGTAGGCACGGCGGGTGAATGTTTTTCAAAAAGTTACATGCTTTGAAGGAGAAATTGAAGATGTGGAATCGAGATGTATTTGGGAACATCGATAGGGCTATTGACTCAAGCGCTTACCAAGATGAAAGAGTTAGATGAGTTAGATGATGAAAGGGGTCTTACCGAAGTTGAAGAAAACATGCTTGTGACGGCTAAAGTGGATTTTGAGGTGGCACATCGTCGACAAAACGTATTGTTGAGACAAAAGTCAAGAATTAGATATTTTAGGGATGGCGATCGTAACACAAAACATTTTCATCGAGTGGTGAAAGGTCATAGAGCTTTTAATAACATCAATAACCTTCGTATCAATGGACGTTGGACCGAGAACAAGGAAGAAATCAAGATGGGTATTGCAAATCATTTTGAGATGGCGTTTAAAGAAATTTCAAACAACCGTCCTAGAATCAAAAATATGTGTCTAAAGCGTATTGATGAGAATGCAAGTAATTGGTTGGAGAGACCTTTTAGTGAAGAAGAAGTGAAGAATGCAATTAAAGATTTGGGAATTGATCGTGCTCCGGGTCCGGATGGATTTCCTATGAAGTTCTTCATTGTTTGTTGGGATTTCCTAAAAGAAGATTTGATGAAGGTTTTCGAAGAATTTCATGACCACAATGTTCTTCATTCGTCATTGAAAAATAATTTTATCGCTCTTATTCCTAAGAAGGCGGGTGTAGAGGAAGTAAAAGACTTTCGGCCTATTAGTCTTATTGGAAGTGTGTACAAAATCATTTCAAAGGTTTTGGCGGAGCGTTTAAAGGTATACCTTCCTACTCTAATCTCAACAACTCAATCTAGTTTTATTAAAGGAAGACAAATTCTTGATGGAGTATTGATAGCAAACGAATGTGTGGATTCTAGACTTCGTCAAAAATTACCAAGGTTGGTTTGCAAGCTTGATTTTGAAAAGGCGTTTGATAATGTGAATTGGAATTTTTTAAATGAAGTCTTGTTCAAAATGGGGTTTGGTGGTGTTTGGAGGGCTTGGATTAGAAATTGTTTAACATTCTCAAAGTTCTCGGTTCTTGTTAATGGATCGTCTTCCGGATACTTTGGTAGTGAAAAGGGACTTCGTCAAGGAGACCCTCTTTCTCCTTTTCTTTTTACTATTGTTGGCGAAGTCTTAAGTTGTATGTTGAGAAAAGCACAAGAACTTGATCAAATCTCGGGTTTTTCGGTCAAGGAGGGTGGAACAAAAATTAATCACTTGCAATTTTCCGATGATACTATCATATTTATTGATGCTAAGAGAGAACAAGTTGATTCCCTTCGTTACCTACTTCTTTGTTTCGAACTAACGTCGGGTTTGAAGATAAATTTCTAAGAGTAGCTTATTTGGAGTCGCGGTTGAAGAGGAAGTTGAAAATTATGCTAACATGTTAGGGTGCAAGTTTGCGAGTTTTCCTAGTATATATCTTGGCCTCCCTTTGGGCGATAAGGTTGGAGGCACTCAAAAATGGGGAAAAATATTTGAAATTTGTGGGAAAAGAGTTTCTTCTTGGAACGGAAAAACTATTGCAAGAGGAGGTAAGTTAACTCTCATCAAAAGCGTTTTAGCTAGTCTCCCCATTTATTATCTCTCGATTTTTCTTGCTCCTTGCTCCATAACTAAGAAAATTGATAAAGTTATGAGAAATTTCTTATGGGATGATGAAAATAACAAAAAGAATTCACAATATTGGTTGGAAATTGGCTTCAAAACCAAAAGAAAAAGGGGGTCTTGGTATAAGAAGAACTAAACAAGTGAACTTGGCTTTGCTAAAAAATGGTGGTGGCGCTTTGGAGTAGAGAAAGATGCATTGTGGAGGAAGATCATGGTTGAAAAATTTGGCGAAACTTTTACCGATTGGGAAACTCTCCAACCCAAAGGACCAAAAGGTGGTAGTTTGTGGTTTAATATATATAAAGATCTTCAAGATTTCAACAAAGGTATTAGATTCAAGATTGGAGCGGGCAAGGAAACTCGATTTTGGGAAGACTCTTGGCTAGGTGAAGGAAGATTATGTGATATGTTTCCATTGGCATATGAAGCCTCTAGGACCAAGGAGTTTGTGGTGGCTAGTATGTATGAAGTTGGGGAGATTGTTTAAGGTGGGTGTTTATGTCTAGGCAAAGATACTCTCAAACCATTTCTCGTGAAGTAACAACTATATTAAATCTTCTTTCTTCAATCTCTATTCAAGAAGGTGTTTTGGATAGCCGAGTTTGGGTCGGAAATAATCATGGTCAATATACGGTTAAGGATGGTTTTAGGAGCGATGAAGATCAAGGTGAGCCAAATTTTCCAATCGATGTTGTTTGGAGCCGGGAGTATCCGTGCAAAATCAACTTTTTCTTTGGCTTCTTTCTCATGATAGGATAATGACGGATAAGCTATTAAGAAGAGGTATGGATGTTTCTAGTTTATGTTGTTTTTGTGATGAAGATGATGAAACTAGCTCGCATTTATTCTATGATTGTTGGAGAATCCGGAGAATCTGGGACTACTTTGTTGAAGGATGTCGCTTTGATTGGACTTACAATTCAAATGTGACTACAAATGTGAAGTCTTGGAAGTTTAATTGGGGTGACGAAAGACTTAGTCAAATTTGGAATAACATTCCGGTTGCAATATGGTGGTGTATATGGAGAGAACGAAATGCAAGAGTCTTTGAAAACAAAAAGAAAAATTTGATAAGCCTCCTTAGAAATGTTAAACTAAAAGCATTCTTTTGGGCCGAGTCGAACACAAAGATGATGGGTTTAACGGCGAATATGGTGATTGCATTATGGACTCTTTATTCCGGCGTTTGTAAGCTTGTTTTTTTGTTTTTCTGGGTTTGCCGGGATGTTTTTCGCTATTTTGTTCTTGCTTGTATTCATTGGGTTGAGGTACCCCTCTTAAGTACCTCTTCTTCTATTGAATGTTCACTTTGACCGATCAAAAAAAAAAGTTCAACACCACGGAGTTTTTTTTTTTCTTTTTTTTCTGACATTTGGAAATGCAACCAATTAAGATATTTTCCCAACTAGTCTAGACAGTTGATAAATCATGACATACCTATTAAGTACATTTCCAACTTAACTGTATTTGCTTCTTCTGCGACAACGTGCAAGCCCTCCCACTTAATTTATCTTGGAACCTAGTTTGGAAAATCAATTGAATTTATCTGTAAGAGTTTTATGGATAATGAGATTTTAAATTGTGTTGGTTTCTGTTACGTAAAGTTTGTCTAAGTGGTTACCATTGACAAAGCAGCAAAGTACTTAATCAAACTTAAGCAGCAAAATACTTAATCAAACTTATTTTACTCCAACAGTGCCTGCGAGCAGTTCAAGACCAGTTACATTTTCCCATAGGAGAACTTGCTAAAGAATGTGTGAATGCATGCAAGCACGCAGTAGACAATATCTTCCCTGCAACTTTTGCACATAAACTGCAGCGATTCTTTTAGGATCAAAATGTCATAATAGTTAATTTTAGACAGGCATTTCATAGATTTCCTTTTCCTATTTTACATAATTTAACAGAAGTCTCTATCAATTTGTTCTACAGAAACAGAACAATATGCAAAAAGTTAAGAAAATAAAATTGTAGAAAAGAAATGTTACCGGCTGATGCTCCATGAACAAAAACGAAACACAACTCAAAAACGAAAAGGAACTAATTGGTGGGTTGTGAAGAAGAAGATGACATTAAGGAGTATATGCTAACGATGGCCAGTAGAGACATAAGGTAAGTCAAATATTTCCTAGTTTTTCTCTCAGAAAATCTGATAATTTAGCAAAGTATTTCACGTCTAAATTTGGGAAATGTCGTAGTTATAATAGGAGACACTTGGCTATAACGGATTGGTTGGAATAGAGGAACAGAGGAATTTGGTAACAGACGATCCGGAGCCGCACAAAATTGCCTAACCCGGAAATGGATGCAAGAAAAAGGCACTAATTAGGCAATAACAATTAATAGCTAAAATAATATACTAGTATGTATTTTTCTTAATTGTCAATAACCAGAACGACAAGAATATTGTGCAAACAAGAATTACATAGAGAATGGAAGGAAGCAGCACAATAATTAATAGCTAAACTAATATTATTCGTCGACAGCAGAACGAGTTCAAAAATATTCTGAAAACAAGGAATTACAAAATCAGGGAATTATATCAACTAGATAAAAGTGAAAAATGTGACTTAATCATGATCAGGCCCAAATAGTCTACATGACATACCAATAACTAGATATTTATTACTCCCACATTAGGGACCATGGCATCAACTACTGAAAGTTTGAAACAGAAAATGATAAAAGCCTAGAAATCCATCCTTCACAACAGACCATGCATTACATTACAGCCATCAACTAATATCAACTAGCTAGCTAAATAGGAAAACAAGGGTCGTGACTTTATCATGATCAGCTCCAGACACTCTACATGACATGACTTGTCTTCAAACTAATTAGGACTCTTCTCACAGTCCGTGACCAGTGGGATTAGCTAGATGTATAAGCCTTCAAACATCCACCCACATTAGAGAGCGCATAGACTACTACTGAAAGTTTGAAACAAAAAAAGCCTAGAAATACATCTCCAACTAATTCATCCTTTAAAGCAGTAACCAATGATCACATCATCTTATATACCAAGTAGCACTCAAACGCGACATAACACACGCATTCATCTGATACCTTTAAACAACCCCACTTGTTGTTGGATGCGCCAATCCTGTCATTTAGCTTGGTGTTGAAACCATAAGCTTTTTGGTCCTCATCATTTGATAACCTTCTGGTGACTTCGTCACTTGTCAAAAACTGCATGTTATTTCCCAAGGTAAAGCCATACTGGTTTCTTAAAGTTGCTCTGACACGATCTTTAACCATATTAATCCCCCAAAATTGTCTTTGTGGCTGAAGGAGGAAACCTGTGATGTTTGCTGGGATGCGTGTGCCCTGTAAGCGGTAGATGATGCAATTTTGCTTGTAAAAGAGGCATAGACAAAAACCCCTAAACTCAGGAACCACTGAGAATGAGTAATTTCTTTGATCACCCGCCTTCTTAACCCAATTTCCAAAGGTGGAGGGGTCAGATGTGAACCGGACAAAGACTGATACAGATGTATTAGAGGGACAATCGATTCTGACAACATAATCTCTAAATTCCCTACATTCCTCCATGTTAGATATCATTACTGTAAACGGATCGGGTTCTTGTTTCTCTTTCGTAACACTAACAGCAGTCTTCTTAGCGTTTCCTCTAACCATTGTGATTTGTGCGGAACAAATAAACCCCAAAAAACCAGAAACCCTAGAAATTCCAACCATGAATTAGTGCGCAGCAAATAAACACAAAGGAACGGAAACCAAAACTAACACCAACAAGAACAATAGTAATTTCATGGAGAGATAAGTGCTTTATTTCTAGCAAGACGATTAAATTAACAAGAGAAATTGACAAATTGAACTGAAATATTGGGAACGGACTACAAAACTAAAAAAGAAATCAAACCTATTTCTAGCAAGAACGATTAAATTTGATGATTCGATGCAATTGATGAGATGAGAGATGCTCTACTCGTCGGCTTGTAATCCTGGAGACAAAATACTTGAATTGACGTGCAAAAGGACGAATCGAAGAATGGATGATGTCGAAACAAAACCAAGAATTTCTCTCTCTATTCTTCTTTCTTGGGGAAGGAGTTTTGTGTCGGAGGAGGGAGTAGAGACTGGAAAGAATTTTATATAGGACTCTACTAGTTGTGACACGTGGTGAATCACCTTCTACTACGTTTTCTTTACTCTTATCTAGTGTCCGCCGGATCATCACAGTGAAAAGGGGTAGCGGTGGTGATGAAATGGCGATTGTGGGTCTTCTTTGATTTTTCACGATACAATAGAAGTGGCATAAGTTTCAACATTCTTCGGTGTTGTTGGTAGTTTTGTGGAAAAATATGAAAACTTTCAAGTATTGTGGAACAAAAAAATAATCCTAAAACATCATCTAAAATGGAACGGAGGGAGTATTAGATTTTGTGCCCGAGCGTTCTTTTTCTTTTAATCATATTTTTGATTTGGTAAAGCTCGGCTTCGGCTTCGCCCCGTCCCGATTTGATTTGGTGTGGCTCAGCTTCGCCTCGCCCCGATTTGAGAAGAACAAATGAATATCATTCACATGCCAGTAATAGCTGCCGCCATCCTTTCTTACACATTGAAATCGGAAGGAATTTGGGAGTGAATCATCAAAATGATAATGTGGACAACATAACTTATTAGGGTTGACTAAGAACTAAAACTTCATTCATAAGTAGTTCATTTCTCAAAATCATTAACCCCTGGATGTGAAAATTTCATATTAATTTGTTTTGTCAACATCCACAGATGCATCATCAATATAAGGGAAACCTAACTACCTACAGCCCAATCATCATAAAGTTGATGAGCCGACTTTATTATTTCTTAAACCTTTAATCACATCATTCACCATTCACCATCATGCCGATTGAAATTATTCCTAAAGTCAAAAAGCTACCGGCACACACATTTCTGTTATATTATTTCCTAAATAACTAATTTGTTAGGCATCTTTTTCTTTTAACCATATTTTTTATTTGGTAAAGTTCGGCTTTGGCTTCGACTCGCCTCTCCTCGCACCGTCCCGATGCATTTTTGGTTTGGTGTTGCACGGCTTCGCCCCGCCCTACCCCGTCGCTTAAGATTTTTGATTTGGTGTGGCTCGGCTTTGCCTCGCCCCAGTCCCAATGATTTTTGATTTGGGGTGGCTCGGATTTGTCTCGTCCCGTCGCGATGCATTTTTGATTTGGTGTGCCCGTGCCGCACATCAGTCATTTTTTTTCTTTTAACCATATTTTTGATTTGGTGTGATGTGGCTTCGCCTCGTCCCGTCATGAATTTTTGATTTGGTGTGGCTCTACTTCGCCTCGCCCCATCCCGACGCATTTTTGATTTGATGTCGCGCAGATTCGCCTGACAGGTGCAGGAGAAGACCCACCTCTCCATTCTCCGCTCGCATTATACATAATTTAGCTTTATGTATCAAGTTCAACATTAAGTTTAATGCTTTTAGAACTGATGAATAGGTAACATGATCATTTGATATATTTGCACCATCCGTCCCAAAGTCTTAATTCGCCTAATAATCTTAACTCTTTAAATATGCAATATATTTGAATCATCACCGGAAAATGCATAAAGATTGAGTCCACAATCTCATTACATGAACTAACAATTAGCAACAAATTTTATTGAGTCTATATTAATCCTTCCACCATGTCCAAGAATTATTCTAACATGCAGCTCATTAACATGATGATTATCCTAAGACATCAACAGATGTTAAGTTGTGTTAGCTTGGATCAAATTATATTATGACTTCATGTAAAAAAAAAGAAAAGAAAAAGAACACCCAAGTGCTACACTTGCATAAAGCAGAGAGCACTATCATGATTGAATGAAAAAGGGCTCAAACTATCATGATTGAATGGCATAGGGCTTAATCAGATACAACCATGATGACGTAGATATGAACTATCATGATTGAATGAAAAAGGGCTCAAACTACCTTGGTAACAAAGCATTCAATATTCACCGTTAGATGAAAACCTGATTAGATTCAATCTAATATCATTCAACCGTTAGATCGAACTTAGCTTGTTACACACAAATGAAATGTGACTTCATTTAGCTATGGGTAACCGTACCTAAACGTGTACACCTTGTTGGCTCAAAAATAATTAACCGAAGTTAGCTATATGAACACTTTCATATCAACCTTGTTCATCTTAATCACAACTAGTTCAAATGACTCAAATGAAACTAGTTATAGAGTTGTTCGATTGTTTATATTCTCATAGAAGTATATAAGACACAATTGAAGAAAAATCGATTTTGATTCACTCAAATCAATTCATGAACATTATAGCCACGAATTTGCAAAAGATTGCTTCCTTATTTTATAAATGTATTTGTTCATGAACAAACCGATTTTAGAACATAACCAACTCAAGTATGCAAACATGTACGCATACTTAGAGTTCCCGGGTTCTCGGACTTGGTCTGTCCGCCAGTACGCGAACGGGTACGCATACTGTCGTTCCTGACCAACCTCAGTTGAATTCCCAGACTTGAACTGTCACGCCGGTACGCATACATGTATGCATACTAAGTTTCGGACTTGGAATATATCTACAACAGTTATCATACAAGTACGCATAATGTGTTATATCCAATCAGTGGTTAATTGTTCTAAACTCCCATTTCAATCATTGAAGCATTCTTAGAAGACATGAATAGTTGTCTCACACAAACTATTAGCTTCAAAGCAATTTTCAATTGATCAAACGATCAATACCAAACATTCCGAGTCTACATCAAATGACTGTCTAACAAAAATCATGTAAGATGTTAGCAGGCAATTTTCACATGATCATCTTTTGACTTTCGTCAAGAATAGAAGATGAAATTGGTTAAAGAGAAAGCTTACCAATAAATATTTCGAGAAATATGTAAGCGAGTTAAACTCAGCTTGAAATATCAAATGTGTATAAAGTAAAGTCTATATAGCTATACGACTTTTGTCTCAATATGAGATAGAATAGAAATAAACTTATAAGTGATAGATGCGTTCAAGTCTCCACATACCTTTTGTTGATGAAGTTCCACAAGGTCCCCTTAGTAGTTCTTCGTATTCAATATATGAATGTCGTGAAGTCTAAGCTCAACTACACATTCTATCCTAATCTGAGACATAGTTATAAGTAGACTATAAATCAAGACTTATAGTTTTAGCAATTAAGCTTGACAAATAAACTTGAGATAGCAACGCTTGCGAGTTTGACCGAGCAGTGATCTAACAACTACTTAATTACTTTTCAGTAACAAAAAAAACCTAAATCAAAAACTATGTAACATTAACCCAAGAGCCCAAAATAATGTAACATTCGAAACCCTAATTCGAATTCCAAGGATACAGAATGGATAACCATTAAAACCATGATAATACCTAGTATTGTTCAGAACCTCACCTTGTTCGAACTTATAGACCCTCATCTGCAAAATCAAACAATGGATGATTAATCCATAGCAAAGGATCAAATCCAAATCATAACACACAAAGGAGATTCAAGGAATCATGAATATAAAATACGAATACTAAAACATCGATGATGCACTTTCAATTCTATATATTCGACATAAGAACACAAAAAGAAATTAATAACAAAGAGAATGGAGAAGATACTGCGAGCGGAAAAAAAGAGCAAAATAAAGGAGGTGAAAGAGAAAATACGGTTTAGGATTTACGTTCGTACCAAATATTCTACTCGGTGGTGTTTCTGGAGTAACTATTGGTGGCGTGAAAAAAATTTAAGGATCCTATATTGGTCTAAATATTTCCGGTGGGTCCAGAAACTCTAGGAAGAGAGCTTGATTCAGCTTTTAATCACTTCAAAGGAAATTCACTTGAAGTCATATAATTAATTATTATTATTATTTCTCACATCTCTTGAAACTCCCTCGTCCGAGCAAACTCCTAGTTTTCCATATTTTTCCAAATATTGCTCGACTCTCCAAAAACAATAATCCCACAACTATTAGGTTTTTTTTCCCAATAATATTAAAATAACGTTATTTTAATATTCTAAATATTGGACGCGTGAGCAAAAAACTCTAATTTCTTATTCAAGCAAAAATTAAGAATTTCGGTCAAGATCAAACTCTTTTGAAATTCCAAAAAGTTACGCTAACGTCCAACAAAACACCTGAAACTTTCAGGAATGGACGCGCGAGGGACATGGCCCTTACCCACCATGACCGGACCTGGCCGGTCTGAAAAAATGGGGATCTAACAACCACACCCAACAATTCGATTAGCAATATGTATGGACAAACTCCAATATACTTTCTAGAGAATCAACTAGACATTCAGACTCAATCTAGATAAAAAGTATATCAAAGAGTTTATATCTCAATCTCTCGATTTGATCTTTACTCAAGCAAATAGAAATCTGCGAGTCTTTATCAAAGAGAGATACCTTGGATGGTACCAAAGACGAATATCCAAGTGTCAATCAATTTAAATCAACAACCCAGAAGGTCGGATATTCTAATTGATTGAACAACGCACAACCTGTGATATTTCAATTATATAAACAAATATAATGCGGAATATAAATAACACAGACACCAGAATTTTGTTAACGAGGAAACCGCAAATGCAGAAAAACCTCGGGACCTATTCCAGATTGAACACACACTGTATTAAACCGCTACAAACTCTAGCCTACTCCAAATTAACTTCGGTCTGGACTGTAGTTGAACCCCAATCAATCTCACACTGATCTAATATACAGTTATGCTCCTACGCCTCTGATCCCAGCAGGATGCTACGTACTTTATTCCCTAAGCTGATCTCACCCACAACTAAGAGTTGCTACGACCCAAATTCGAAGACTTTAATAGACAAATCTGTCTCACACAGAAAAGTCTACAGAATAGATAAATCCGTCTCCCACTAATATACCTATGAGTTTTGTTCCGTCTTTTGATAAATCAAGGTGAACAGGAACCAATCAATAACCCGGACTTATATTCCCGAAGAACAGCCTAGTATTATTGATCACCTCACAATAATCTTAATCGACGCAAAACGAAAAAAAAGATACTGGCATGGAATCACCAACGATGAGACGAAGTGTTTGTGATTTATTTTCTATCTTGCCTATCGGAGATATAAAATCTCAACCCAATTATTTCAATTGTACTCGTACGATAGAAACAACAAGATCATATCACACAACTACAATAAAAGTAGTATCGGTCTGGCTTCACAATCCCAATGAAGTCTTTAAGTCGTTAACCTGGTTTTAGAAGAACAAACCAAAGGTTAAATGAGAATCGACTCTAGATTATGCAACTAGTATCACACGTAAGGTGTGGGGATTAGGTTTCCCAGTTGCCAGAGTTCTCCCTTATAAAGTCTTTCAAATCAGGGTTTGCAATCAATGTATTTTGGTAATAAAGCATTCAATATTCACCGTTAGATGAAAACCTGATTCGATTCAAGATAATATTTCTCAACCGTTGGATCGAAAACTTAGCTTGTTACACACAAATGAAATGTTCAATTTTGGGTTTATGAACCGTACCCAAACATTAACATTTGTTGGTTCAACAATAGTCAACCAAATGGTTAGCCATATGATTACTTTCATATCAACCATATTCTTCTTCACCATAACTAGCTCAAATGACTCAAATGAACTAGTTAGAGAGTTGTTCAATTACAAGGAAATCTTATGTAACTACACAAGACACAATCGAAGCAAAAACGGTTTGATTCACTCGAATCGGTTCATGAACTTTATAGCCACGGTTTGCAAAAGCATTCCTTAGTTTATATAAACATGAGTTCAAGAACAACCGTTTTTAGATATAACCTACTCAAGTTCGCGGACTGGGTTCGCGGACTTAAGCTCATGGAAGGAGTACCTACTCAAATTTTCGGGTTGAGAACTTTCGCCAGTTCGCGGACTTGGCTCACACCACTTCCATTTCTCTTGATCAACAAAGTTCGCAAACTTTGGTTCAAGGAATAAGGACTTATACATATATGTGTTTCCACAACAATGCTTATATCCTACCAATGGTTATGTAATCTAATCTCTCATTTCAATCATTTAAACATTCTCAGAGAACGTTATATAGCCGTTATTCACAAACCATTTTTCGTCAGAGCAATTTCCAAAGTGATTGAAACATAACATGACTTTCGGCACTAGGTAAAGATGAATTCGGCTAAAGAGAAAGCTTACCAACAAATATTTTGAGAAATAGATAGGCGAGTTAAACTCGGCTCGAAATAGCAAATATGTATAATGAAAGTCTATACGTTTAAACGACTTTTGTCTCAAGAGTATGAGATAGAGTAAATAGACTTTTGAGTGATAGATAAGTTCAAGTCTCCACATACCTTTTAGTCGATGAAGATCCACCAGTCCATGAGTGGTCCTTCGTCTTGTATGATGTTGCCATGGAGTTCTTGAGCTCAACTACACTTTTTATCCTAGTCCGAGACCTTTAGCTACATAGGATAGAAATCAAGACTTATAGTTTTGATCACTAACATTGACAAACATGCTTGAGATAGCAACGCATGCGAGTACGACCGAGCAATTCTCTAACAATCTCCCCCTTTGTCAATTTTAGTGACAAAACTATTAATACATATGGAATACAAAAAATAAATAAATTAACTTTTGTAGCTCCTATTCCACATGTCTAATCTTCAACATTACTTGAAATCTTCGTCACTTCCAAGTACTCCAATGATCCCAAAGGTTGTAAGTTTAGCATCATCGTTGTTCAAAATCCGTAGCTATGACAATAAGAAAACAAAAGTTCTCAATCATTGTTATACAGTGTCATAGTATCATTACACAGCGTCAAAGTCCAATTGTATCACAACTTCAACAACAATACTATGGTGATATGTATCACTCCTCCTTAGTCAATACTCCATCTCACATGGAAACCACTCCCCCTTACATAATGGTCCGAAAACCATATGTATTTGTAGTGTGAATTACATATTAATTCTCCCCCTTTTTGTCAATAAAATTGGCAAAGGTACAAGAACGGGATCCTAATGAAATTTTCGAAAGAGACATTTCATGACCAAAAGAAAGAAACACACATAATCTTATTTAGATGCAATCATAAAGCCGAAGATAAATGCATTCATCAAGGAGTTTAAAGATACAAGATAACCCCTATAATATTCCACAGCAAGTATGGACATAAAAAATCACATACAAGTATGAATTTGAATCCAAATCACTCAATTAAATTACCACAAGAGAACCCATGATTAATTTAATCGAAATACACAACCAAACTAATCACAAAAGCAATCAATTTAATTGGTCATGCTTGACATAAGTAAACTTACGGAGCAACAACTAAATAACCAAAAAAGATGATTAATTTAGTTGAATATGCTCGACATAAAGTACCTCACGAAGCAACAACTAAGTCAAAACAATAACTCAGTCGATAAAGCTTACCCTTTCCCTCTTTATTTTATTCATATTCCGCTGGTAAATTTTAGGAATTCGATCCAATCAACTGGATCACCTTATGGAACAACACAGTATATACACAAAAATTGTGGATCGCAGATCGACCTAATACCGTGTAATAAGCAAGGATTCATTCTATTTTCCATCACCATTTGCACAATGACATACAATATACATAATCCTTGAGAAAATTTTTTTTTTAACCTATCTTCCATCAACAATTAACATAATAGGCTTAACTTTTGTATTTGTCAAAAGTCCATTCATTCTTTTTATCAATATATGCATATCGACTTACGAAAGACTTTACTTTTGACAAGATATGGGACAATCATAGTTCACGGACGCAAACACACATATCCCATAACAAATTGCAATATATAAAACCATAAAGATTAATACTGCAAGAATCATCTTCCAAACAATTTTAGAATTTAAATCAATAAATCTAAAAACATGAAGATGAAACGTTGGACATAGCTATGTGTAATCACAATAATTGCTATTCCAAACTCTAGTAATCCTTCTCAAAAACAAGAATAAATTCTCATAAGAAGTTTCCTAGGCATCAAGACAAACTCGTAATGCACAAATAAGATGACTTGTCATTAGAGGGTAGAATCAATCTTTTTCGCCCGGATTTATACCGAGAATAGCTACCAAAGGCGTATAAAAAGATTTTATTAACAAATAAGATCATACAAAGTCATTAACGACCATGCACCATAGTTCACGTAAAATGATTGTGAACATTCAAGAATTCCATAGTAATGCGTACTACTTCCCATTCTTGAACTCCCTTATTTGTTATTCACCAACAACATTCTTGTAAAAGCTACAAATTAGCTTAGAAGAGTAGTACTCCAAGAATCCAAGTGCCCAATTCCAAGAAAAGTGGAACAAGTGCGACGAAACGGAGCAAAATACTCAAAAACAAGAGACGGGACAAATACCAATCTTAACTCATCTAAATTCAAGGTTTCTCATCTCCATTTTGAAGAGAATTCAAAAATAAAGAGAATTCAAAAAGAATGAGGTCATTCCGAGTTCGGAAGAAGAAATTACGGCCAAAACAAGTTTACCGAATATCGACGTCTACAGGCAAGTATGCATACGGGTTTGCAAACGAATTTTCGTGTCTTAGAGAAGTTTGCAAACTAGGTCTGGGAACTTAAACCCCCAGATTTTGATTTTAAATGATGGTATGCATACTTGGTATGTGTACCATGAAGTCCAAACATCCCGAACTACTATTTCCAAACCTAAATACAAAGGAACCTTAAACACAGATCAAATCAGGTAAACATGAATGATAAGCAAGGTACACGGATCATTATAAGTACTCTAAGCAAATAAAAATACAAATATTTCTCAAGTTTATAGACATACCTTTTTAGAAGAATCCAATCGAATTCTACTGCGTTACCAAACATTCAAAATGATACCCAACTTAATATGTATGCCCCAGTTCTTGTGCTTTCCTCACGTATACATAACAGGGCATTTCTTAGTGAGGATGCACTTTCAACACAATCAAGTTGTGTTGAGGTGAACAATGTCTTGCTCACCATGGCACCAAGAAAGAGTTTCTTTCCAACAACTCTTACATCTTTTAGTGTTGAGAAACACCTAAGGAACTGTTTTTTTATAAGTATATCAAAGAACTTCAAGAGAACCCAAAAAGATTTGTGTTTCTGATTTCTTGTTTTCTAACTTATAAAAAATAGTTTTTGCAAATAGTTTTTCATACTGCGAAGGTGTTTGTGGGTCAAAATGGTTTCTGCTGATTTCGATAATTTCGGGCGTGTGTGGGTGAGAAACGAATTTAAACCCTAAACAATGTACTGCAAGGGAGTACTTTAGATTCGAGAGATCAATCTGTACAAGTCAAGCCTAAACCAAGAAATGGTCGTTCCAGACTTGCTTCGGTCACAAAGTGGAGGAGAATGGGTTGGTTTTTGGGAGGGAAGCAAGGAAAGTGATGAGACTAGAATAGTCGATTCTGGGAGAGTACTTGTGTTACGACTTGTATCAGAAAGTGGGAAGCTAACAGATGAAAAGCTAGCAAACGTTTTACGAGTGGTGTATGCCCCTGACTAAACTTGTTATTCGGTGGAAATAGGTAAGACCTATTTATACAAGTCGAAGTGAAACGTACTCTGGTCTCATTAAGGAATGGAAAAATAGGTGAATAAATGGGAGGAGGTGGTAACGTTAACGCATAGAATTTATGTTCCATAAAACCGTTAACACATGGAATTGATGTTCCATAAAAAGAACGTTTTACCATTAACTCCCTGTATTTACTAACCGCCTCATCCTTATGACACTTCCTTATGACGGGCGTAGTGTACGCCGCACGCTGTAAACCGCCAAACCAATACCCAAAGAGGATCCCCCAGTTTGTGATATGTGTTGATGTCTCGAACATGTAACATGTTGTTGTTGCCTGGAAAGTCGCGCTGGGAAGACTTGCTAGCTAAGTGACCTTCGACGATCGACATTTTGCATCTCAAGAGGAAAGATAATCGTTGGTCGTTGCACGCTTTCGTTTTGGTAGCCACGAAGGGAAGGCCAGCATGGTGGCATGGCTAGGTTGGCATGCCGTTGGCATGGCATGGTTTGGCGTGGCCAAACTTAGGTTTTCGGGCCAAAGGTTACCATGCCTCGTCTGGTAACCTTGGATGGCTAGGATTTGTTCCTGGGATTGAGGGGGGACTGTTGATCATCGCACGCCTTCGTTTTTGGTAGCCGCGTAGGGAAGGCCAGCATGGTGGCGCGTCTAGGTTGGCATGCCTTGGCGCGGTTTGGGCGTGGCCAATCTTAGGATTTCGGGCCAAAGGTTACCATGCGTTATCTGGTAACCTTGGATAGCTAAGATATGATCCTGGGATTGAAGGGGGACCGTTGATCGTCGCACGCCTTCGTTTTTGGTAGCCGCGTAGGGAAGGCCAGCATGGTGGCGCGGCTAGGTTGGAATTCCGTTGGCATGGTATGGTTTGGCGTGGCCAAACTTAGGTTTTTGGGCCAAAGGTTACCATGCATCGTCTGGTAACCTTGGATGGCTAGGATTTGCTCCTGGGATTGAAGGGGGACCGTTGATCGTCGTACGCTTTTGTTTTTTGGTAGCCGCGTAGGGAATGCCAGCATGGTGGCGGTGCTAGGTTGGCATGTCGTTGGCATGTCATGGTTTGGCGTGGCCAAACTTAGGTTTTCGGGCCAAAGGTTACCATGCATCGTCTGGTAACCTTGGATGGCTAGGATTTGCTCCTGGGATTGAAGGGGGACCGTTGATCGTCGCACGCATTCGTTTTTGGTAGCCTCTTAGGGAACGCCATCATGGTGGCACGGCTAGGTGTGTTTGGCATGGTGGGGCAAAGGGCTTAGCATGCCGTTGGCACATGGCGCGGCTAGCACGGCTAGGGCCAAGGAAAGGTGCGGTTTGGCTTGGCATGTGGGGCCAAGGGTTTGGCATGAATGGTTTGGCTTGGCATGGCGGGGCCAAGGGCTTGGCATGCCATGGGCGCATAGTGCGGCTAGCATGGCTAGGGCCAAGGCAAGGTGCGGTTTGGCTTGGCATGGTGGGACCAAGGGTTTGGCGTGAATGGTTTGGTTTGGCATGGCGGGGCCAAGGGCTTGGCATGCCATGGGCGCATGGTGTGGCAAACATGTCTAGGGCCAAGGAAAGGTGCGGTTTGGCTTGGCATGGTGGGTCCAAGGGGTTGGCATGCCGTTGGGACATGGCGCGGCTAGCATGGATAGGTCCAAGGCAAGGTGCAGTTTGGCTTGGCATGGTGGGGCCAAGGGTTTGGTAGGTGAGGCTGGCATGGTTGGCATGTCTTGGCGCATGGCGAGGCTAGCATGGCTAGGGCCAAGGGTTTGGTATGTGCGGCTGGCATGGTTGGCATGCCTTGGCGCATGGCGCGGCTAGCATGGCTAGGACCAAGGGTTTGGTAGGTGCGGCTGGCATGGTTGGCATGCCTTGGCGCATGGGGCGGCTAGCATGGTTTGGGCCAAGGGTTTGGTAGGTGCGGCTTGCATGGTTGGCATGCCTTGGCGCGGTAGGTTGTGGCTGGCATGATGAGACATTGACACGTGCGGTGTGAGAATTAGGGTTTTGGCTTGTCGAAACCCTAATTAGCATTAAAAAAGGTACCCTAGTAATTTTCTCGCAGACAAATTAATGGTTTCAATAAATGTGCTTGGTTTGGACATTATTACTCAAGTTCTGTGACGTCACTGTCTGACTAGGGTTTTACCGCTTTACCCTTAAGTTAAAAGCCACCATCAACATTAAGTCCCCTGCTTAGCTCGGAACATGTGCCTTTTTGGGAGGTAAGCATATGATGGTGACAGACAAGGATATAATCGAAACGTAGGACATGCAAGATGGTCAGGAAAGTCCGTCTAACCTTATTCGAGAGGTAAGGAGAGTCCATGGTCCCGTGTTTGGCGGCCTTGCATAGCTTTTATTTGCTGTGTAGACCGTGAAATGGTGAGGTGAGAAGCGTCGGCTTAGTTTGGATACTCATAATCTTGGATGGGTTAGGGAATATCATGACGCTGGCTTGGCGAGTTGGTGTCAGTGGGGCAAGTCATGGCATGGACGGCTTGGCATGATGGGGGCCGCGGCGAAGGAGTGGGCGACTTGGCATGGTACGGCCATGGCAAGGTACGGTTTGGCGAGTCGAGGCGTGCACGGACGGTTCGGCGTGGTGGGGACAAGGAAAGGCGCGGTTTGGCAGGGCGAGGCGTGCACGGACAGCTTGGTGATTTGTCTTCACGGGCCCAGTTGCCTCTTTTCCTTACTTGGCTCAAATAGGAATTTTATTTCCTCTTCAAAACCCGAGAGTGTTATGCCCACAAAGGGCGTTACTCCTCCTTCAAGGAAAGGCGCGGTTACGTTCACGGCTTTGTGATTTGTCTTAGAATCTCAGCACTAATGATGTGATTTTCAATTGAGTTGTAGTAAAAAGTTCGTTGAGACTTGTGAAAGCAATAGATTTTAGACTTATAAAACTTTAAAAACAAACAAAACTTAACTCAAAATTTGATTGCAAGATATTAAAATAACCAAGACACTGATTCCACTATCACACATGAATGAATGATGGTAAATAATCCAAAACTCTAATTATCTTTTAAGTCCCTTGTTTCTTATTTCACAAATAATCAGGCAAATTCTCAAAAATTAATTGTATCCCCTAAGCATAGATTATCTAAACAAAGCATAACCTATCTAATTGAATCACAACTAATGAAGAAAATTTTGCAAACAATTAAAAACTCTGCAAAAGCAGTGATTGAGTGAATTATAAATTATAAATTAGAGAAAATAAGTAATTACCAATTATTCACGCGTAAATAGCTTCCTCATTGCCTTGGTTGTGAGAGAATTAGCCGCTCATCATGTTGGAAACACGCTCAAAAATCATTATTATTGCTCAAAGGGTGTTTACAAAGATGAAATGGAGAAAATGATGAAAATAGGGTGTTTGCAACGTTTATAATTGTTGCAAACACTATTACAAAGAACGATAAAGATGAAATGCTGCTGTTTTTGTAGCTCTGCGACCCTCAACTAAGTGTCGTTGTCACTGTAGAAAAAACGACTTCCTCTGGTGGTCTTTTGTTCCTCGTGTTCTTCACAGCAGCAGCAATGGCAGTTTTCTGCAACTCGATTTTTTTGGCTCTGTAGTGTTCTAAACTCTCCCAAACTCTCCGTATCCCCTCAATGAAACCCCAGGAACCTATTTATACCGAACAACACCAATAAATCTCGCTCATTAACCCACAATAATCCTCCATTACTCGGTGTTAAAGAAAATATTTTCGGGAATATTTTCTTCCCTGATTTAACCCTTCACGCGTTTACTGGTATTGACACACTCCCAGTTGGAGTAAAACTCTGTTAAGATACACGCTATCCTCTAATACGCAAAGGAAATCCCATGAATATCTCGTGCAAACTCGTGAATATCTCCCGTCCTCTGTTTTCTTCTCACCGAGTATCTAGCCAATTTTAGATGACAAAATCAACCATACCCTGCCTGTTAAGACTAGTCAAGTCTTCCCAACAATTACCAGCCAATGAGTCTCCTTCAATCCCGTCCAAAATTCCAACCCTAATTCTGCCGGTGAAGAACAAAAAATTCCCGCCAAAACTGTTTTCAAACGAAGAAGAAAGGGTTTCCCCTTATCCAATAGCTGGGGTGAGAATAGCAGGAAGGCACCCCTTATCATTTGAGTGCCCCTTAACCAATAGTGAGAGTCCGAATAAAACGTGTCCTCCGGGTGTCAAAATCAACTTTTCGAGCCGAATTTTCCAACAAAGTTTATTTCCAAAAATACCTAAAAATACATAAAAACACAATATTAGTAGAAAAATCAAGACTAAAAATAGAGACATTGAGGATAAATCAGACACAAAAATGTGTCTATCAAATACCCCCCAAACTTATTATTTGCTAGTCCCGAGCAAATCTAATCTAGAAAATAAAATGACTACACTTAGCACGTGCAACAAGCCGTTAAACCGCTAGGTGGCCCTAGGGGCGGAGTGATATCTTCGGAGGGTTTACCAGAGGTGTACCCACAAAACCTTTACTCCAGACCCTAGCTATCTACGCAGAACCTTGGAAGGCACTAAAGAATCTCCTTGGTTGGCATACTTATTGACTACAGGGGGAAGTACCCTGATGCGAAATTCCAATTGATGTACACGAGTTTGCACTCAAGCATACTAAAATTCATATAAAGTGACAGAGCTCTACTCGAGATAGTTTCGGACATCATAAACCGAGTCAACCAATCACATGGATAGATTAAGAAGATGGATGTAGAGAAAAACGTGGATGATGTTGACTAAGGTGAACCTATCCTAATGGACTGAGATACTGGTCTGGACTAATATCAACATACTGGCATATACAAGGGAACCAGTGGTCGGTAATCCTAACTCTAGGTCAACTCGCCTGGCATATACAAGGGTACCAGTGGTCGACTTTATTGTATTTATTCCGGTTGGTCTAGCGGTCTGGTCTTTTTTTTTTTTTTTTTTTATTTATGTCAGTCACTCTATTTCACCCTAGCAATGGTAAAAAGAAAAAGAAAAAGAAGTGATCAGGATTCTTTCGATGTTTCCATCACGAGGATATGGCGAAACTACCATGTTTTCTTTTCTAACACCTGAGCTCTGTGCTTTTATGAATAGACTCTTTAGATGTTTCCATCTAATCAGATTGGTTCCTTAACTCCTACAACCAAAATGTTTCCATCCACTTAGATTGGTTAGTGCCGACCTTAATAAACATAAATTTCTAGGCTCTGGAGTTTATTTATTGCAACTAAAGTTAACAAAAATTTTCTTCCCCACCCCCAAACTTAAATCTAACATTGTCCTCAATGTTTCTAATGAAAGAGCAATACCAAAAAGTAAAGTAACAAGAGGAATCAGTAAAGAGAGAAGTCGGAAAGATAGTACCCGGGGTGAAGAGAGAAATCAAAAACTAATATACAACATACAATCGCCTCGATGGTCAATCAAGGGTAAACAGGGTCCTCCAGAGGGACCTCCTCAACATCACCTATAGGGAAGGGCTCTAAAAAGGGTTTCAATCTCTGACCGTTAACCTTCGAAGAACTACTACCGTCCGGTGTCTCGATCTCAACAGCTCCATGAGGAAACACAGTGCGAACAATAAAAGGACCTGTCCACCGAGAACGTAACTTCCCAGGGAAAAGATTCAAGCGGGTATCATACAGAAGAACTTTTTGACCTGGAGAAAATGACTTCCTTAAAATATTTCTATCATGCACAAGTTTCATTTTGTTCTTATACTCCTTAGTACTATCATAAGCATCTATACGAATCTCTTCCAACTCATTGAGCTGGAGTTTCCTATGGGCTCCTGCCTTGTCAAGTGAAAAATTTAGCTACTTAACAGCCCAATAAGCTCTATGTTCTAACTCAACAGGTAAATGACATGCCTTTCCATACACAAGCCGATAAGGCGACATTCCAATGGGTGTCTTAAACGCAGTACGGTAAGCCCATAAGGCATCAGTAAGCCTAGACGACTAGTCTTTCCGATTAGGATTAACTGTTTTCTCTAATATACGTTTTATCTCCCTATTAGAAACCTCTACCTGACCACTAGTCTGCGGATGATACGGGGTAGCTACCTTATGTGTAATACCATATTTCTTCATGAAAAGCTTAAAAGGTCCATTACAAAAGTGAGACCCTCCATCACTAATTATAGCTCGCGGTGTACCAAAACGTGTAAGTATATTATTTTTCAAGAACTCAATCACAACCCTATGGTCATTGGTTTTACACGCAACGCCTCAATCCACTTAGAGACATAGTATACAGCGACAAGGATGTATAGGTTACCAAAAGAATTAGGAAACAGACCCATAAAGTCAATACCCCACACATCAAAGACCTCGACAACTAAAATAGGGTTCAAGGGCATCATGTTCCTACTGGAAATGGTTCCTAATTTTTGGCAACGTTCACAAGTAACACAGTAACTATGGGAGTCTTTAAACAATGAAGGACAATAGAATCCACACCGCAGTATCTTAGCGACAGTCTTCTTAGCACTAAAGTGACCCCCACAAGCATGATCATGACAAAAGGAAATAATCTTTGGACTGGTCACTCTCGGGTATACATCTCCTAATAATGCAGTCCGGACAATACTTAAACAAATAAGGATCATCCCAAAGAAGTGCTTAACCTCGGCTAAAAACCTAGAACGATCTTGTTTACCCCAATGTTGGGGCATTCGACCAGTAACAAGATAATTCACTATATTCGCATACCAAGGTAATTGGGTGACAAAGAACAGTTGTTCATCAGGAAAACTATCCCTAATAGGAGGAGAATCATCAGGGGTATCCACAACAAGCCTAGACAAGTGGTCCGCTACTACATTTTCTGCACCTTTTTTGTCTCTAATGTCTAAGGAAAATTCCTATAACAAGAGGATCCATCTAATCAATCTAGGTTTAGGATCCTTCTTGGAAAGAAGATACTTTAAAGCAGCATGATCGGTGAAGATTATGATCTTAGAACCTAAGAGATAGGGTTTAAACTTGTCTAAGGAAAACACAATGGCTAACAGTTCCTTCTCCGTAGTGGTATAGTTCAACTGGGCATCATTCAGAGTTTGCTAGCATAGTAAATAACATGAAGTAATTTGTTTTCACTGACCTAGCACAACGCCAATAGCATAATCTGAAGCATCGCACATGATCTCAAAGGGTAGGTTCCAGTTGGGTGCCTGGACTATGGGGGCGGTAGTAAGTAAAGTCTTAAGCTTCTCAAAAGCCTCTAAACAAGCATCATCAAAGACAAACTTAACATCTTTTACAAGCAAATTTCAAAGAGGTCTAGAAATCAAGCTAAAATCCTTAATGAATCGACGATAAAAACCTGCATGCCCTAAGAATGACCTAATATCTCTTACGGTTTTTGGGACCTGTAAAGTCTTGATAAGGTCAACTTTGGCTTTATCTACCTCTATACCTTAGAAGATATGATATGCCCTAAAACAATTCCCGATCGAACCATGAAATGACATTTCTCCCAATTAAGCACTAGATTCTTTTCCTTACACCTAGTCAAAACTAATGACAAATGGTGCAAGCACTCATCGAAAGTTGAACCAAACACTGAAAAATCATCCATAAAGACCTCTAAGAACCGTTCTACCATATCTGAAAATATGCTCATCATGCAACGCTGAAAAGTCGCAGGGGCGTTACATAGCCCGAAAGGCATGCGTCTATACACAAAGGTACCAAAGGGACATGTAAAAGTGGTTTTCTCCTGGTCTTCTGGGAAACTAATGATCTGATTATAGCCAGAGTAGCCATCTAAAAAGCAGTAATGACTATGTCCAGCTAATCTCTCTAGCATCTGGTCGATGAAGGGAAGGGGAAAGTGGTCCTTCCTAGTGACCTTGTTCAATTTCCGTAGTCAATACAAACCGCCAACCCGTGGTCACTCGGGTTGGGATTAACTCATTATTATCATTACGGACTACGGTAATACCAGTTTCTTGGGAACAACCTCGAGCAGGGCTGACTCACTTCTTGTCCGAAATGGGGTAGATAATGCCCGCATCTAACGACTTAAGAACCTCGGTTCGAACTACTTCTTTCATATTAGGGTTTAGTCTTCATTGCATCTCCCTAGAAGGTTTGGTATCTTCCTCTAAATAAATCTGATGCATACAAACAGTAGAACTTATACCCTTAATTTCTGCTATGGTCCACCCTAAAGCTTCCTTGTTGTTTTGAAGGACGGTAACTAGCCTACTTTCCTGATCACTATCCAAGTCGGAAGCAACAATCACAGGTAAAGTCACAGACGGGCCTAAAAACACATACTTTAGGGTATCTGTCAATGGTTTTAGGTCCAACTTAGGAGGTTCTTCTAACGAAGGAACTAGGGTAGACTTAGAAACTGGTAGTGGTTCGAACTTAGGTTTCCATCCATTACTAGTGTCTAACAAAGGGGTTGAATCTAACAAAGCATTCACCTCATTAATCACATCATCATCATCAAAATCAATCCCAAAGTGAGCTAGGCATTTCTCTAATGGATATTCTAACAAAGTGTTTGGTAATGACTCCTCAACTAATGTTCCTATCATGTTCACCTCTTCTATGCTCGAGTCATCTAGTTCAGAGGGTAGCTTACTAATATGAAATACGTTCAGATCAATGGTCATATTACCAAAAGACAAATTCATAATACCAGTTTGACAGTTAATGATCGCATTGGATGTAGGATAACAAAATCCACCGGATAAATAAACTTGTCGACCTCTATGAGAACATCCTCGATCACACCCTGAGGAATTTTAACGGACCTATCAGCTAACTGAAGAGTCATATGGGTAGGTTTCATCTCACCAAGTCATAGCTTAAGGTACACATGGTATGGGAGTAAGTTCACACTGGCTCCTAAGTCAAGCAAAGCTTTCTCAACACGGTATTTACCTATTGTGCAAGAAATAGTAGGGGACCCTGGGTCTTTATACTTAGGAGTAGTGGTATTCCGAATAATAGAACTCACGTGACTAGCTAGGAAGGCTTTCTTTTGAACACTAAGCTTACGCTTTTGTGTACACAAGTCCTTAAGAAACTTGGCATAAGCGGGAATCTTCTTAATCGCATCCAACAATGGGAGGTTGATAGTAACCTGCTTAAAAACCTCCAATATATCATTAAAGATGGACTCCCTCTTAGTTGGAACTAGCAGCCGTGGGAATGGGGCTCTAGGAACAAAACCTGGCTCAATATGACCCTCATTGGTCTCTTTAGAGACTCTATCAGTCTCCTCATCATTTTCTGGCTCAGAAAGGTGAACTACAGCATGTTCTTTATCATGGTTACCTTGTTGTCTACCACTCTACCACTCCTAAGGGTTTTAATAACATTCACATGTTCTGATGGTCTTTCACCTACTTCATGAACTCCTCTAGGATTGGGTTGAGTTTTACTAGGAAACTTACCTTTTTCCCTCAAAGACTCATTTATCTGACTAACTCCGGGTTTTAAACTAGGAAATAGCACGAGAGTTAGCATAACCTATACTCTTACTTTCATCTATCCCTTGCGCAACCATTTGGTTGATCTTTTGAGCTTTTAATAAACGAGGCGAGAGTATACTCTAAACTTGTGATCTTTTTATCCGAATGGTTCGGAACAGGGTTGACTCGAAGAGTTCTTAGCATAACCAAAACCTGGGGGAGGCTGAGAATTACTAGACTGACCTTGATTCTGGCCCTTAGACCAAGAAAAATTAGGATGTTTTCTCCAACCAGGATTATAGGTCTCTGAGTATGGGTCAAACTTCTAACGATTTTCAAACCTAGAGTTGTTATAGACAACATGGGCTTGCTCTTCATTAACCTGACCTTCCCAAAATGAGTTGTCGGACTCTATTCCACAACTAGAGACTTGAGAGGTTCTATTAGGTTCAACAAGGGATCTATGTTTAGACTGACCCATTTCCAAAGCTTCTAACCTTCTAGACAAAGCAGCAAACTTAGCATCTGACCCGAAGCTTGTATCTACCACATTGGTGCTACTTATTGACCAAGAGTCTCTTAGGGGTTCAACACAAGACTCCCACTTGTTGGGATTTCTCAAAGAACAACTCCTAAGAAGGTAAAGGCGTCCTCGGCACTTTTATTAGTGAACTCACCAATAAGCACATAGACTCGACCATGGCTTTGGTCGAATAGTCTAAACCATCATAAACAATCTCTACAAGTTTCATCTTATCAAATCCATGGTGAGGACACTGGGATAGGAGATCATTGAATCTCTCTAAAAACCTATAAAGAGACTCTCCCACTTGTTGCACACTAGCACTAATTTTCTTCCTAACAACTTCAGTTTTATGCTTAGGGTAAAATTTCATATAGAAAGCAGCAATAAGTTCCTGCCATGTTTCAATGGATTCAGATGGTAGGTTGTTTAGCTGAGTCTTGGCTTTATCCTTCAAGGAAAAGGGGAACATCTTAAGTTTCAAAACTTCATCAAGAAGGTCTTTTATTCTAACTGTCCCACAAATTTCCTCAAAGTCCCTAATATGAAAATAAGGGTTCTCATCATATTTTCCTAAGAATATAGGGATCATCCGACTTAATACTAGGTTTTATCTCGAAATTAGCCGTATTGGCTGGCAATTTAATGCATGAAGCTCGGTTGGTCCTAGTTGGGAACATGTAATCTTTCAAAGTTGCCATCGCTGGCACAGCTGAAGTACTAGGAGTACTTTCCTCACGAAGAGACAGATTCTCAAAGCTGAAGTTTCCAAAAATGGGGCTCTCAAAAGAAGAGTCTTCGATTTCCCCGCCTTCACAAGAAGAACTACTAGGTTTGTCACTAATCAAACGACCTAGAGTGTTTCTTTTCCAATCCCATTCTCTAATGACCTCGTGCATACACTAGAAAAACAAAAGAAAAAAAAATCATAAAGGAAGGGAGGTTCTAAGCAAACACAAAGCAGTCTGACTCAACCAAAGCAAACCTAGAGATTTCTAGTAAACAAAAAGCATGATGGCTCCACTTAGATTTTTTCTAGACCAGCTTCTAATCCTTCGAAATGAGCAAACCTCTCTGGATCAATCCAAGTTGAAGTAAGTCGAATAGAGGCGAGGGAAGCTGCGTGGAGCTTTGATACCCATGGCCTCACCGCATTACAAGGCGGCGCAGTCACGCATTCAACTCACAGAAACCATCATGAACTTCGAAGTATGCTTAAAAGAGTAACCAATATTTTTCGAACGAATTTCCTATTAAGCTCGTTACCCTATCGGTCTCGTTCTATTCCAAATTTTAAAGCTTAGGTTCGCGTTAAGTGTCGTTTTCCTAAGGCGGGCAAGAAGTGAACGGTGATGAAATCCGAACCCTTATCTTATGTAGTCGCGGGAAATCCCACACTACACCCCTTACTCAATTTTGCTTAATTAATCCATTGAAAGATGTAAGATCAAGAATATTTATTGATTGAGTCCATGAAATGTTTACACAGGATAATAGAATTACACTTAGAAATTAAAACACTCTTCAACTTTCTCTCTCCTATTGACTTGCTTAACAATTCCCCCAAAAAGATCTCTCCTTTCTGAGACTCATTTAGCCCTTTATATAGGGTAATACATAGTGGATGATGACTAAGTTACCCTTTATTTTCGGGAATGTCTCGCGAAGTGTCGCGAGATGCACAAACATTCACTCTCGCGACACTTCTTAACCCTCGCCGAGATCTCACGTCTTCTTTATGTTTTGCACTGTCGTTATTCATTGCGTCGTTTATTTTAGCTCTGCGACTCCTTCGCGATCTTTGTCGTTTATTAATCCCGCGAACCTTGTTTGTTGCGATATTACGATCCTACATCTTGCCTCTTTTTCCTTGAATATTGCTTGACAAGCGATCTTTAAGGAAAAATCTATTGTAGTAGCGATCTTTGATTTTTGTTGATGAAGGAACGAGCAAAAGAATACTTTCCTTGAAAAGTACGTACTTGCCTCTATTCTTTTGCAAAGTTAGAAGCTTCTTTGAGATATATACGAAGTATCGTCTCCTATCTCTCCTCATATTTCTCTGCGAAGGGAAGAGTATCATGAGATTTTTACAATATTGTTCTTGATTGCTTATCTTTATCTGTTTGATTTTGTACTTTTACACAGATTTTGATTATTAATGTCTTTTCTTGACACGTCTCTTTCAACCGCTTATTCTTGACTATTCATGTCTCTTCGCATTAAATGACCTCGTTTTTCTCGAGGATCTTTTTCCCTATATATAGTTTTCTTTTCCCCTCCTTTTCATCTTTTAGTTTCTCTCTGCAACTTTTCTTTGACTCTCTCCTTCCGCAATTTGCGCTCCTGCTACTGCAAATCTTTTCTTCGTCCTTTCTAGCGCT
The DNA here is from genome assembly GCA_023531295.1 of Papaver armeniacum. Lineage (NCBI taxonomy): Eukaryota > Viridiplantae > Streptophyta > Magnoliopsida > Ranunculales > Papaveraceae > Papaver > Papaver armeniacum. The sequence goes on from JAJJWW010000109.1 coordinate 66,054, forward strand.
GATCCTAACCTTTAACATCCCATCCATTCCCATACTGATAATGGCTTCCATTAGTCGTGCATACAAAGCTTCTTTTGATGAAGTTCAACGAAGTTGCTCGAAAAGGGTTTTACTCTATCAACCATTCACGATCAAGAACCTTCATCTATCCTTTACGCAAATTTGTTTTACGATCATCAATGTGATGATCAAAAAATTATAGTCTCGCTAGGTCGACTTCTCGAGGACTTCCCATTCCCTTATACAATCTGAGATGCCCTTATTTTATGAAATCTTGGCCCATGAAAAATTCTCTCGGGCTGTTTATCAATTATGTGGCGATTGCATTCGCCTAATGCTTGAGTTCGCGAACCGTGGTCTTTGGCAAAGGATCTTTATACCCTAATCTTTGTTAGAAACCCCGAATTCGCAGACTTGGAAATAGATCTTTGAGAAATACACTTTGTAGAGAACTTTTTGAAAATTATTCGGTGATAAAGATGAGGAATGTGAAATCTCATTTGGGGCATTCGCACGAAAAAGAAGGATAATGTCCACGAGGATAAATTACTCATGCAAGATATTGGTGGCACCCGGGCAATAATACTTCTCCTCGCCACTCCAAGGATGAGAAGTGGTGGGTTGTACCCTTGATTTTAAATGGCCCTTACATCGCGGGTTCGCATATTCTTCTGCGAATCTCGCGAGGATATCATCCTTGGGAATTCAAATGGCACGATAAGGCAAAAGAGGTATGTTTTCCACTCCAAATCTTGCCCTCGCAACTTTCTTTTTATATTTCTTGAGTTTGTGGAATTTTTGGATCGCCAAATTGAGAAGAAGCTATAAGGATGATCCGTTGGAGAGTACTCGACGATACTCCGATCGCTTACGGAGTGAAGTAAGAAACATTTCCTTTGTTATTTGAAACAATATTGTTGCCTCTGTTTCTTATCTTTAACCGTATGCGAAGGTTGAAGTTGAAGAAGCTGTAGCCGCGAAGATTAAAAGTAAGGGTAAAACTGTCGTTCGCAAGGGTAAATCTTCTGCTCCATTAACTAAGAAGCGAAAGGTCCAATCTTCTTCTCGCCTTAGCTCAAGCTCTGAATCTTCTGACGAGGATAACCATGACTCGAATCCTTCTCTCGCCAAGAAGATTCCGTCGACCAGTTCTTCTATGGATCAGTTATCCAGCATCTTCTCAGACTCTTTCCAAGGAATGGGAGATGCTCCCCTAGCTTCCCTTTGCGGGGCTCTCGCAAACGTGTGTAATGCTACTTTATTAGAGGGCAATAATTCTTTCAATGGAGCCTCTAGAATTGTGTCTCCTGACTTCTTGAATGCACTTGGATCTTTGGTACGTATGCAGTCATATTTCCCTGTTAATTTTAAATTTTTAAATATATATATATATATTAATGATTTTTCTATCTTCTTTTATAGGTTGGAAGAACTTCTTTTGTAGTTGCCTCAGATCTCGAGAGAAGACGCAACAATCTTGAAAAGAAGAATTCACAATTGAACAAGAAGATTCGAGAATTAGAAATTGAAGCTGCGTCATCTCGCGATAAAGACGAGAGAATTCAAAAGTTAAATACCGAACTTGACTCCCAAAGGGATAGGGTGTCCACTCTTCAGAACGCTAATCAACAACTTTATGGTATAAGATTTTACTTCCTTTTATCATTTCTATTTTATCGGTTGCATATTCTTTGCCTAACTTATTACCTTCGCAGATGTATATAATCTCTCCGATGAGGCTATTCTTCTCCATACATTTCTGAACCTATGGATAATGATCTTCTTCTCGCTCACCTCAATCAATCTCTAAGTAGTTCCTCCAATAAAACTAACCTCCTTTCATTAAAGGATCTTCAATCCAAATATCATCTCTTGGAGATCGAACACAGATCTAGTTTAAATTTAACTAATCGCTTTAAACGAATGTACCTTGATTCCGAGAAGAAAATCAAGACTTTAAGGAAGAAAATTAGTGATCTCATAGATGAGAACGATCGCATTACTAACGAGAGGTGCACGGGCATTAGCGAGAATTCCACAAATCTCTTCTTGGTGTGCAAGTTGAGCGAGATGAACTCCTTCATCGAGAATACCATGCTTAAGCGGCGTGAGAAGAGCAAGTTCGTTCTCTTCTCGTTATTAATAGTGATGATGAATTCTTAGGGCTGCGAAGGTTTTAGATAATGCCAGGAATAACCTAGGTGTTGATGTTAGTCTTCATGCCGAGCATACTTCCTTGATTAAAGATATGATATCGATAGAGAAGGTTACTTATTATACCTTCTTGCTTCTTACTTACGTAGTATTGCTTGTAAATTGTTAACTTGTTGTTTCTTATTTGCGAGAATCGAGAAGAGGCTTCGAGGTTAGAATTAGAGAGCTTGAATCGAAAAAGAACAACTCGCCGGGAATTTTCCAGCGAGAATTGAAGAACTCGAAACCGAAAAGAACATTTCGCAAAAGAATCTCTCCCTTCGCGAGAATAAATATTCCAAGTTGAAGAAACAATTTCTAACGACGGTGGAGAACTTTAATAATGATCTTTGTTCGTTTTCGCAATGGAGCCATGGAGTATGTTTGTAAGGACCACAATATCCCTCTGCATTCATATCCTGGCTCCTTGAAAAGGTTCACGAGAATCTGCTGTCTCGGACGTTTCGATAGCGAGGTGGCGAAGAAGAAAATTCTGGCGATGAGAATAATAGGTCTGAAGAATCAGATGAAGAAGAAGAATCACCAAAGAGATAACTCTTTTTGTTTTCTTTCTCTGCTTGTAATATCTGTACATTTCTGTATCCTTATTATAGTGTATTTCTTGGATTTTTCCCCCCTGAATTCAATCTTCACTCCCCCTTTTTTGGTAGTTCTTCCTTGTAATATAATTGGCTAACATTATTGATGTATAACTCTTTCATCAGAAGATGAATAACAATATTCCATCTTTTCCATTCCCATACTTGCCTCTGTTATTTATCTTCAGATGGAAGATTTTAGTTGTCATCATGTATGTGGTTGAATAATAATTTTATTGTTATTGAGATGTATTGTTGCGACGAGGTCGCAGGTATCTTCATAAATCAAGAATTCTACTTGCCTTGCCTTATCTTCATAAATGTATTTTATCTCTTCTCATTGCGACAAGGTCGCAAGCCATAGCCTACATTTTCAAGTAAGAGCCCATTGACCCTGCCTTATCATTTTTGTGTGGTCTTAGAGTTAGACCTCCCTAATTAGAGGTCTTCCCCCTGCCACCTTTTATTGCGACAAAATCGCGGGACGTCTTTACACTTGCATGTAAAGACCCATTGATCTTGCCTTATCATTTTCCAAGTATTTTTGCCTCTGCAGGATGTTTTAGTCGCGACAATATGACAGGCCTATATATTCTTGCGAACATAAAGCCCCATGACATTGCCGTCGTGCGACGAAATCGCGGGACGTCCGTACACTTTCGTGTAAAGACCCATTGATCTCGCCTTACCCTCGCGTTAGTATTATTGCCTCTGCAGGATCATTGCACAAATATGACGAGCCTAAATTTTCTTGCGAAAACATAGCCTTATGACATTTGCGTCTGTTTTGACACCCCCTAATGGAGAGTGTCGCCCTTATCATCTCCCGGTTGCCCCTTCAAGGAGGCGAAACATCGGCCATACAAGACTAGCTCCTCCCATCCGGTCTTAACAACAACCGGTTGTTTTCGTGACCTCTTATCCCTTATACCTATATGGTTTATGGTTACGAGGCTGCACCCTAAGTGGAGTTTTCTTCGGGCGAGTGCAACATATGCCAAGACTTGCCAAGAATGGCCAGGGTAGGTTCATCCATCCCGGGCACTCTGGCTCAACCGTGTACCTCGGCGCCTTGAGCATACACTGACTCCTTGGAAGAGACCCTCGGTCGCCCAACCAGGGTATAACCTTATATAGTTGGGAATCCAAGGTATCTCTCCAGGATAGGCTTTCATGGGCCCCAAATTTTCATGACTCGAGGCTTCGGGAGCGGTGTAACCTTCCCCCGAGCCATGTTGAGAGATACCCCCTTATATGACGCACTTTAGGTCTTACATTTGCCTCTTACGAAATGTTATTCGCGAACTAGGGTGTACGCCATAAAGGTTCGTCCCATTCTTTTACTCATTCATATTTGTTATATCATTCAATCATTCATGTTTCATTATTTCTTTGACATTTGTTTACGAAGTATTCGCACAAGTCTGTTTCATTTGTTGTATTTTCATTTTTCTTTCTTAACTGAATTCCCATATACTCTTGGCTGCGAGATTCTCGCACAGCATTACTTTAATTACTACTTTTTTTTTCTCCTGTTTTTGTTGATTATTCACTTCTTATGCCTTTTGTTCCTCATATCCTTTGCTTCATTATTACCATAATATTCGCCTGTCTCTAGGCACTCACCTCGCATGAGGTATGTTCGATCCTTACTTCTATAGCATCCACCATCAATTTTTCCTTTCTCTGCTCATCTCTCACATGTTGTTTCCAACCTTTTCTTTTGGCATTTCTTTCTTCGTGACTTTCTACATCTACTTCATGACATTGTTGCGACTCCTTCCAATCTCCCTGTATAATACCAATGCCATTTGGATGTGGAAATTTTATACATTGATGATATGTTGATGCGACTCCCAAGATTTCATGAAGCCATGGCCTCCCAATCAGCGCATTGTATGGAGATTCCACGTCAACCACACGAGAATAAAATATCAGTTGATAATCCTTGTAGAGGTATTCTCATGCGAACCTCTCCCTTTGGTTTGTTTGCAGTGCCATTAAAGCCATATATCTTGTATGTAGAGGGGATCAAATCCTCATCTTTTCCTCCCATCGTCTTGTAAGTATGGTAGAAGAGAATATTCACCGAACTTCCGGTGTCGATTAAGATTAGGTTGATAGCCCGACAAGCTTATGCCTCATCATCTTCTCCATCAACTGGTTTCGGGTTAATCTCTAGTTTCACAACCAACGGGCTATCATGTGTTTCTCTTCCTTTTGGCACTTCATCTGCGGAGAAAGAAATGGTCTTCAGCTGCCACTTTTCTAACTGCGTCATTCTCGCCAGGCTCATTATTTCTTTATCATTAGCATCTCTCGCAAAGACTCTACTGAGCACGTTGTCATGAAAATCTTCGATTGTGCGATAGGAGTGCACGATAGAGTTGCAATTCAAATTTTAGCTCTTGTTCCAACTTCTATAACAAATGTTTCCTTTCCTTTTCTTGACAACATTTCTGTGCATCTCTGGTGGTGGTGGTAAAGTCTGGCCTGTTTCTTCTCCCTTTAGAAAGTGATTTAGCTTCCCCTGATCAATCATCCTGAGAATAATTCTCTTTATGTTTCTACAATCGTTTGTTTGATGCCCATGGAAGCGATGGTAAGAACAAAACTCATGACTTCTATCGCTTTGGCGGTGGTTCCATTCCCACGTTCCAAGGTCTTTGGTACATTTTCCATCACAAGTATAGCTTCCCGGATCTTCTCCACACTAGCGTTCAGTGGAGGCATCTTAATTTCTTCCCACACTATTCTGCGACTTCTCTGCCCTCCACGGTTATTTTGCCTTCGTCCACCATATGTTTCTTGCACATGATCTAGCCTGCGAATCTTATTATTCTTCATTACGGTTGTAATAGTTCCTTTCTCGTTCAAATTCCTCTTGATCGTGGCTTCCCATGGCTACTATCTTTCTTTGTCCCTCATCGACTTTCCTTGCTTCTTTGTACTTGCGAAGTGCCCGCCACTTGTATTTATGAATTGGGGCAACAAGCTTGCATTCGCAGCATTCGAGCTTGTGTTGCGATTTGGATAAGAATTCATTTCATTCTGTCTTTCTTCTAAGGCAATATATTCTTTCTGTAACTCTCTTGGTTCTGCCATCGTGATTGTATTTTTAATTCTAAAAATTTGAATGTATAACAAGTTAGTCGCGAAGAGAGCATTCACAAATGAGAGGATGAGATATCTTTCCTCGACCCGTCCTGCCATTTCACTACACATGGTCCTCCATCTTATTGTCAAGCTGCCTTAAGCTCTCGCCAACCCTTTGTTTCAACCCGAATACATCTTCAATACACAGTCGCGAAGAATTGTTACTTATGTATGCTCCCAGGAATGTGGCTTGTAAATGGTTAAATGATGTGATTGTGTTCCTTGGCAGACCTTCAAACCATTTTAGTGCTTCTCCTATTAGACTTGATGCGAAATATTTGCATAGTATAGCATCATGATTCTCCCTTTTGTAACATACATCTCATATAAGCCTTGATATGTTGTACCGCACAGGTTGTTCCATCAAAGATGTTGGTTAATGCAGGTAGATTGCACTTAGGGGGTATTCCTCCCATCTGTACTTCTAGCGTGAAGGGATTCTTCGCGGCTTCTGCGATGGCTTCGTCCAATTGTTTCCTTCCTCCTTCCCTTCTACTATTCAGTAATCCTCTCATTTCAGCCAGTTCTCTTAAGATTTGTTCATTTGCCTCAGAATTTGATTCTACTGGTCTTTTTAGCTCTGCCTCTCTCCTTCTTCGCTCGTGCCTATTTTGACCTTCCTGCTCGTTATTTTCTCCTCTTCTTTCCCTGCGACGCTCTTCTTCATTTCTTTCGTCAATTCGCACGCCATTATATCGGTTGTTCTCTCTTCTTGGCTGTCTCTCATCTCTCATCTGCACCCTCTCATATTCTTCATTAATATTTCTATTGGTACGATTTTGTTCCCTCCTTCTTTCGCGGTTGTCATGGTTATTCTGCCGGATTGCCTCTTCCATCTCTTGATTTTCCATTTCTTCTCTTATCCTTTCTCTCTCGCGAGCTAGCCGCGCTTGTTCAATGTAGTGTCTCTCAATGTCATCCTCGATCTCTCGGTTTCTTCTCAGTTCTTCTCTCCCGTGCAAGATTATTCTCCCTTGGAATCTGGGTCATTCGGTTCTTGGAGTTGCATGTTTCCTTGATTTTCCCTATTCCGCTCATTTTGAAGATTTTCGGGCTGAGGAATATAACGATCTTCTATTTCCCCTCTTCTCTCGCCATGCTCTGTACTCGGATTTTGTGTTTCTTCCTCGGTACTTCTGTTGGTAAAACTCTCCTTCTTTCTTCCCTATTCGATCTTGAACTTGATCTCACGCTACTTCTAGATCTCCTATTTTGCAACCTCATATTTTCCATCCTCAATTCATGATTCTGTCTTGTCAAGTTTGCTCGTTCCTCTGCCTCTAGCTAGTCTCTCTTCGTGTATTGTTTGTCTCAATCTTTCTAATCTTTGCGATTTCTTCGTTTTCTCCATTCATTCCTTGCTCTCCTTGTCCATTGTTCACCAGTTACTGCTCCTCTTCTCTCTCGTCTTCAGAATCAGACCTCCAAGTATGTACACTTACTCTATCATAATCCACAGCTGCGTTTGCTCTTTGGGGAGATCGGTGGTTGGTTTTGATCTTCTCCATCGTTTCTCATATTCATCCTTGACGATTCTCTGTTTCATTCCTCCTTTCTCCAGCAAGTCTCCCACTTCTTCTTACAATCGTTGGTTGCCCTTGTACATTTCTTCTTCTAGCCATTTTTCTTTTCCAATGAATTCTTGAGTATCTTCTCCAAATCTTTTCTCTGTTAATCCAAATTCCTTCCAATTTCTACGTCAATCTCTGCTCAATCCCTGTTTCTAGCGCATATGTAGTCGCGGGAAATCCCACACTACACCCCTTACTCAATTTTGCTTAATTAATCCATTGAAAGATGTAAGATCAAGAATATTTATTGATTGAGTCCATGAAATGTTTACATAGGATAATAGAATTACACTTAGAAATTAAAACACTCTTCAACTTTCTCTCTCCTATTGACTTGCTTAACAATTCCAAAAAGATCTCTCCCTTTACAGACTCATTTAGCCCTTTATATAGGGTAATACATAGTGGATGACAGCTAAGTTACCCTTTATTTTCGGGAATGTCTCGCGAAGTGTCGCGAGATGCACAAACATTCACTCTCGCGACACTTCTTAACCCTCGCCAGATCTCACGTCTTCTTTATGTTTTGCCTGTCGTTATTCATTGCGTCGTTTATTTTAGCTCCTGCGACTCCTTCGCGATGCTGTCGTTTATTAATCCCGCGAACCTTGTTTGTTGCGATATTACGATCCTACAAAAAATGCCTCTCTTTTTTTTCTCTTTTTTTTTTAAAATAATAAAAAAATCTTCTTCTTTCGCTCCTTTCGATTTGTCTTTAACTCCAAATCTTTAAGTATTCACCAAAAGCTTTGGCAAATTTTTCTTTCGCTCCAAATTCCAAAATCTGTAGTAAAAAGACAAAAACCCAAAAACGTAAAGTAGAACAAATAAATAAAAACCGAAAAAATAAATCTAAAAACTCTAGCCTAAAGACAAGTCCGCGTCGGCGGCGCCAAAAATTGATGTGATTTTCAATTGAGTTGTAGTAAAAAGTTCGTTGAGACTTCACGGGCCCAGTTGCCTCTTTTCCTTACTTGGCTCAAATAGGAATTTTATTTCCTCTTCAAAACCCGAGAGTGTTATGCCCACAAAGGGGCGTTACTCCTCCTTCTCAGGTTACGTTACCGGCTTTGCTTCCGAATCTCAGCAATAGTGATGTGATTTTCAATTGAGTTGTAGTAAAAAGTTCGTTGAGACTTGTGAAAGCAATAGATTTTAGACTTATAAAACTTTAAAAACAAACAAAACTTAACTCAAAATTTGATTGCAAGATATTAAAATAACCAAGACACTGATTCCACTATCACACATGAATGAATTATGGTAAATAATCCAAAACTCTAATTATCTTTTAAGTCCCTTATTTCTTAATTCACAAATAATCAGGCAAATTCTCAAAAATTAATTGCATCCCCTAAGCATAGATTATCTAAACAAAGCATAACCTATCTAATTGAATCACAACTAATGAAGAAAATTTTGCAAACAATTAAAAACTATGCAAAAGCAGTGATTGAGTGAATTATAAATTAGAGAAAATAAGTAATTACCAATTATTCATGCGTAAATAGATTCCTCATTGCCTTGGTTGTGAGACAATTACCCGCTCTTCATGTTGGAAACACGCTCAAAAATCATTATTATTGCTCAAAGGGTGTTTACAAAGATGAAATTGAGAAAATGATGAAAATAGGGTGTTTGCAACGTTTATAATTGTTGCAAACACTGTTACAAAGAACGATAAAGATGAAATGATGTTGTTTTTGTAGCTCTGCGACCCTCAACTAAGTGTTGTTGTCACTTTAGAAAAAACGACTGCCTCTGGTGGTCTTTTGTTCTTCTTGTTCTTCACAGTAGCAGCAATGGCAGTTTTCTGCAACTCGATTTTTTTGGCTCTGTAGTGTTCTAAACTCTCCCAAACTCTCCGTATCCCCTCAATGAAACCCCAGGAACCTATTTATACCGAACATCACCAATAAATCTCGCTCATTAACCCACAATAATCCTCCATTACTCGGTGTTAAAGAAAATATTTTCGGGAATATTTTCTTCCCTGATTTAACCCTTCACGCGTTTACTAATGTTGACACACTCCCAGTTGGAGTAAAACTCTGTTAAGATACACGCTATCCTCTAATACGCACAGGAAATCCCTTGAATATCTCGTGCAAACTCGTGAATATCTCCAGTCCTCTGTTTTCTTCTCACCGAGTATCTAGCCAATTTTAGCTGACAAAATTAACCATACCCTGCCTATTAAGACTAGTCAAGTCTTCCCAACAATTACCGGCCCGTTGAGTCTCCTTCAATCCGTCCAAAATTCCAACCCTAATTCTGCTTAGGTGAAGAACAAAAATTCCCGCCAAAACTGTTTTCAAACGAAGAAGAAAGGGTTTCCCCTTATCCAACAATTTGGGGTGCGAATAGCAGGAAGGCACCCTTATCATTTGAGTGCCCCTTAACCAATAGTGAGAGTCCGAATAACACGTGTCCTCCGGGTGTCAAAATCAACTTTTCGAGCCGAATTTTCCAATAAAGTTTATTTCCAAAATTACCTAAAAATACATAAAAAAAACACAATATTAGTACAAAAATCGAGACTAAAAATAGTGACACTGAGGACAAATCAGACACAAAAATGTGTCTATCAACTGGCAGCGGAAAAGAAAAACACGGGCGAGTGTGTCTTAAACACGTTCTTCCACGTTCTTTCACCAAGCCCTAATTATTTCGCATAGCCAGGCATGAGGCTTTCCCTTATATTGGCTGGTAGAAAGAGGTTTAATTAGGATCGGATGTCACGCCTTAATTCACGGCTAGTAGGAAAGCTTTCCCCTTTTTTCTTTTTGGGACTGCATCGTCCTGCTGAACATAAGAGATGATCTTGAATTCTCCATTAAATACGGTTCGTCACGAAAATCGTGATCGTTCTCTTCACAGGTATCATCTCGTGTTTTTCTCCCGGTTTCCATTTTATATTCTTCTTTACGTATGTTGTTGGTATAGATAGGGTGAAAACTTGCTCATTTTCAAAGTTTTTTGTAGTGTATAATGGGATCTTGCAGAGGCAGCCGTACCTCTAATTCTTCGGAGAAAAACCTTGGACTCCCTGAAAACCAGTTTTATTCTCATGAGGAGGAATTAGGTAGAATCGAATCTCTGTTCCATGAAGCTGGCGGAATTATCCAGGACCTTTCTTCTATCTATCTTGGTGAAGTGCGGGCGCGTGTTCGGACTTTCTTGGGCTCGGTGAACATGGAGGAGGAATGGGAAGGTGATGAAGAGCCTTGGTGCGTTGAGAGGCTTCAGTGCAGCAAAACTTCTTCTCGGTCCAGTGTTAGGGCGGATCGGACCGCTTCCAGGTTGAAACGACGGAAAACTGAGTCTGTGGAACCTTTAGAGGAAACCAACGTAACTTCTTCGTTCAGGACGGCGTCATAATCCTCGATTCTGATGCGGATGAATCAGGAAATCTTCCTCGAAAGGTCGCTGAGAAAACCTTTGAGGAAAACACTGCGTTTGATGGGACCGAAGCGGCCTTCGGAGTTGACGCCGGAAATGTTGTCGGCGACATTAGGGGGGCCGTGGTGGGATATGCTGGACCAGTTGTTGAAAAGGGTGCTGGGAAAGAGATGGGCGTTGTTCTGCGAGGTTGCTTCAAGATGGGATGTTGAGGTTGCTACTGCTGATGCCGTCGAATAGAATCTTTGATGCCCGAGAGATTGTTGGGGAAAGTGCTTGAAAATAGCCCTGACCGAGGCGACTCGTGTTCCATCTTTCGATGACTAGCTTCCCTCTTTTATCATTTCTGTTTGTTGCGTAGTCGTCCTGATGTTTTTGTAGACTCATCTTTACCTTCTTTGTATTCATGGCGAAGTTAGGGTTTCGCCAATTAAGGTTCCGCTTGTGTTTTTTGAATAATTGAATAAGGTATTTCTGATATGGTTTTGGCTTTCTGGTTGGGATATGATGGTTAATAGTTTATCAATGATTTTGGGTTAGTTTGATGTATTTCTCTGAGATTTGGAAAACCCATTCGGAAAGAAATGTATGTTTTTTTTTTTTTTTTTTTTTGAATGAAAATGAAACCCCGGAGAATAATACAAACGGTGTATTCATCTCGGGGAAATACAAATATCAAGAGAAACTGTTTGAAGGAAATACTAAAGGGAGAGTGGATGAGAAAGTACAGCATTTTAGGGATTGGAAAGCTTGAGCCATCGCGAGTGAACTATCATGCCTTCCAGCTTGTCTGTGTTGATGAGCTTGTAGTATCCTCCTAAAAAACGTCACGCACGGATACGGTTGGTCTTCTTTTTCATTAGGCGAACCAACCCGAACAACTATTTTTACCGTCATCTTCCCAACTTGAAATGAGTTTACTTTGACCACTATATCTCCGATTGAAAACGGGTTCAGGTGTTGTGCATACGTTTGAATCTTGGTCTCGTTGGTCTCGATGGTAGTTTTTAAATTCTTTACAAAGCGTTTGAATGGTCCAGCGCCCCATTCACATCTCTTGACAGCGTCCGGCCAGTAATCGTGCTGACTCCCCATGACAGAATAGGGGAAGAAATGACTGGTTGTAGAGAAAATCGTTCGGCCGGACTTACTTGCGTTTTGAATCCACGAGTTAACGCCAACATGTCTTCTTCAGGCGTCTGGATTCCATCGGTAACTCGTCAATGTGGCAGCAATTGGGACGGTTCGTTGGAGATCCTTTTGGGCGTTAACATTGGTAGAGGGGATGCATCTAATTTCGCCTTGTTGTCGAGTACCCACAAGTGCCCCAATATCATGTCATAATCCAGTTCTTTGACAATGTGGAATTTGCCACGTGTTATAGCATCTCCCATCTTGACCTCGAGGTTGATGTAGCCGTGCGCGTTCAAGGCTTCCCCTTCCGGGTTCTCAATCACGGATGGGGATCGGGTAGCCTTTTGCATCGTAAACCACGCTGCTTTTAAAGTCTTGAAAGTAATAATGTTGAAGTCAGAGGACGCATCGATGAGCGTATTGTCGAATTCGATACCTCTTAAATAGGACGTGGTCAGTAGTCCCCAATTGTCCTTTTTAATTCCGATTGCTGGGAGAGCTTGGGCTCATGACTTGACTTCTATGGAGGGAAAAAGCCGTTTGCCTGACACAACGCGATTGATAGCCGCGAAAATATCTTGGCGTTGCACCTTGGAAAGGTAGAGAATTTCGCATACGTGTTGCATCATGGACTGCACAGTCTCATGCACGGAGTCCCAGAGACCCCAAAACTTCTTACTGGAAGTGGGTCTCGATGCACTCCTTCATTTCCTAGTTGGAGTTCCCCTGCTTCAATCTTTTCTTTGAAGATATGTTTTAGTCTGTTGCAATCACTGGTTGGGCTGTGATAGTGGCAATATTTGGGGTTTGCCATCTCGGCCTTAGTCGGTGGGCGTTTGGGAGATGGTAGTCTGATAACATCGTCTTGAATCCATGCTTCTAAGAGATCGATCACCTCTTCAATGGGAAACGGTAAATCCAGGGTATTTCCTTTATCTTCGTGATGACGCATGGGAGATTTAGCGGCGGCCTTCCGTGGCGGAGTCCCCTGTCGTCTTTGGTGTTTCAAGTTCTGGCTCTTTGAGTGCTGTCCGTGGGGATTTCCTTTTCCATCCCTCGTTTACTACGCTTACATAGGAGAGTCCAATGTTAAATTGTTTGCTGAGGAGATGCCTATTTCCGCGAGTTTCGTGCATGTCTTCGGTTGGTCGGTCTGGCCTAGCCCTTTCTAATAATCTTTGGTCTTTGTCGTTGCGGATCGTCTGGCAGCTTCATGGAGTTCAGAGAATGTCTGTAAACGCAGGTTCTCTAGCAAGGTGCGGTAGATGGGATCCATGCCGTTGATGCATGTATTCACCAGTTGTTGCTCGGTCACGTTTGGGTCATGACAGTCTAGTGCTTGAACCCTGAATCTCTTAACGAAATCATTCAGATGTTCGTTGTCACGCTGGTACATTCTTCCTAGGTATGAGAAGGTAACTTGTTCAGACACGAAGAAGTACTTCTTGTAAAATGCGGTAACCATGCTACCCCACTTGGGAATGCTGTTTGGCGTGATGCTGTTGTACCACGTGTACGCTCTTCCGGTAAGAGATTTCGAAAAATCCCTCAGACGGAGAAAGTGATTGTATTCGTGTTCACCCAGGGATTCGAGGAAGCGAGAGACATGTTCACGTGCATTTCCAGTGTCATCATACAGGGTGAATTGAGGAGAGGAGTATCCTCTTGGGAGAGGAATTCTTTGTATTTCAGATGGGTAAGGAGGTTAATGCTGATGCATGTCTATTTCATCATTCTTGACTCGATTCCAAAGAAGTTGCTCCAGATCCTCTCGTGTGACAAAATTGGATGGCTGACTTCTTTCGAATGGGGGTCTGGCATGAGTCTCGTCGTCCGCGGAGACGCGTTCCGCCGAGGCGCTAGCGTCGAGGGTGTTGGAGGCGTTTCTAAATGGCTCTGGATGGCATGACTCACGCGGCAGCCGCTTTGTCAGGGCTTTGAGAAACACGAGTACTTCTTTCTGCGTTGAAACCATGTCCGTCTGGGCTCTGGCGAGAACCTCCTGCCGTTCCATCAAATCAGCGATGGTGATATAGGGTCGGCTTCCTCTGGTTCCTCCGGTTTCTCGTCCCGTTGGTGGGGTAGTTGGAGTCTTAGTGGAAGTTGGAGGCGTCATGCTTGATGAAGCGTTAGGAACGGTAGCGACATCTACGGCCCTGGTGACTGGCAGCGTTACACCCGAAGGGGTGCTTTCGGTGCTACTGGGGTCAGTAGATGGCGTAGTGATGTTGTTGGAAGTAGCGTTAACACCAGGTACAGATTCTGCGTTGGTGTTCTCCGCAGTTGATCCGGATCTGAGTTCCACCATGTTGGAGTTGTAAGTGAAAGGTGATATCGGAATTTCGAAATCGATATTGCAACCGATAGATTGATCTCCCACTTTGATCGCCAATTGTTTGTGGGTGAAAATGGTTTCTGCTGATTTCAGTAATTTCGGGCGTGTGTGGGTGAGAAAAGAATTTAAACCCTAAACAATGTACTGCAAGGGAGTACTTTAGATTCGAGAGATCAATCTGTACAAGTCCAGCCTAAACCTAGAAATGGCCGTTCCAGACTTGCTTCGGTCACAAAGTGGAGGAGAATGGGTTGGTTTTGGGGAGGGAAGCAAGGAAAGTGATGAGACCAGAATAGTCGATTTTGGAAGAGTAGTTGTGTTACGACTTATCAGAAAGTGGTAAGCTAACAGATGAAAAGCTAGCAAAAGTTTTCTGAGTGGTGTATGCCCCTAACTGAACTTGTTGTTCGGTGGAAATAGGTAAGACCTATTTATACAGGTCGAAGTGAAACGTACTCTGGTATCATTAAGGAATGGAAAAATGGGTGAATAAATGGGAGGAGGTGGTAACGTTAACGCATGGAATTGATGTTCCACAAAACCGTTAACGCATGGAATTGATGTTCCATAAAAAGAACGTTTCACCATTAACTCCCTGTATTTACTAACCGCCTCATCCTTATGACACTTCCTTATGACGGGCGTAGTATACGCCGCACGCTGTAAACTGCCAAACCAATACTCTAAGATGATCCCCCAGTTTGTGATATGTGTTGATGCCTCGAACATGTAACATGTTGTTGTTGCCTGGAAAGTCGCGCTGGGGAGACTTGATAGCTTGGTGACCTTCGACGGTCGAGATTTTGCATCTCAAGAGGAAAGATAGCCATTGGTCGTTGCACGCTTTCGTTTTGGTAGCCGCAAAAAAAAAGGCCAGCATGGTGGCGTGGCTAGGTTGGCATGGCATGGTTTGGCGTGGCCAAACTTAGGTTTTCGGGCCAAAGGTTACCATGCCTCGTCTGGTAACCTTGGATGGCTAGGATTTTTTCCTGGGATTGAGGGGGGACCGTTGATCGTCGCACGCCTTCGTTTTTAGTAGCCGCGTAGGGAAGGCCAGCATGGTGGAGCGGCTAGGTTGGAATGCCGTGGGCATGGCATGCCTTGGCGCGGTTTGGGCGTGGCCAATCTTAGGATTTCGGACCAAAGGTTACCATGCGTTATCTGGTAACCTTGGATGGCTAGGATTTGATCCTAGGATTGAAGGGGGACCTTTGATCGTCACACGCCATCGTTTTTGGTAGCTGCGTAGGGAGGGTCAGCATGGTGGCGCGGCTAGGTTGGCATGCCGTTGGCATGGTATGGTTTGGCGTGGCCAAACTTATGTTTTCGGGCCAAAGGTTACCATGCGTAGTCTGGTAACCTTGGATGGCTAGGATTTGCTCCTGGGATTGAAGGGGGACCGTTGATCGTCGCAAGCCTTTGTTTTTTGGTAGCCGCGTAGGGAAGGCCAGCATGGTGGCGCGGCTAGGTTGGCATGCCGTTGGCATGGCATGGTTTGGCGTGGCCAAACTTAGGTTTTTGGGCCAAAGGTTACCATGCGTCGTCTGGTAACCTTGGATAGCTAGGATTTGCTCATGGGATTGAAGGGGGACCGTTGATCGTCGCACGCCTTCGTTTTTGGTAGCCGCGTAGGGAAGGCAAGCATGGTGGCACGGCTAGGTGCGTTTGCCATGGTGGGGCCAAGGTCTTAGCATGCCGTTGGCACATGGCGCGGCTAGCACGGCTAGGGCCAAGGCAATGTGTGATTTGGCTTGGCATGTAGGGCCAAGGGTTTGGCGTGAATGGTTTGGCTTGGCATGGCGGGGACAAGAACTAGGCATGCCATGGGCGCATGGTGCGGTTAGTATGGCTAGGGCTAAGGCAAGGTACGGTTTGGCTTGGCATGGTGGGGCCAAGGGTTTGGCGTGAATGGTTTGGTTTGGCATGGCGGGGCTAAGGGCTTGGCATGCCATGGGTGCATGGTGCGGCTAGCATGGCTAGGGCCAAGGCAAGGTGCGGTTTGGCTTGGCATGTAGGGCCAAGGGTTTGGCGTGAATGGTTTGGTTTGGCATGGCGGGGCCAAGGGCTTGGCATGCCATGGGCGCATGGTGCGGCTAGCATGGCTAGGGCCAAGGCATGTTGAGGTTTGGCTTGGCATGGTGGGGCCAAGGGTTTGGCATGCCATTGGCACATGGCGCGGCTAGCATGGCTAGGGCCAAGGCAAGGTGCGGTTTGGCTTGCATGGTGGGGCCAAGGGTTTGGTTGGTGCGGCTGGCATGGTTGGCATGCCTTGGCGCATGGCGCGGCTAGCATGGCTAGGGCCAAGGGTTTGGTAGGTGCTGGCGAGACTAGCATGGCTAGGGCCAAGGGTTTGGTATGTGCGGCTGGCATAGTTGGCCTGCCTTGGCGCATGGCGCGGCTAGCATGGCTAGGGCCAAGGGTTTGGTATGTGCGGCTGGCATGGTTGGCATTCCTTGGCGCATGGCGCGGCTAGCATGGCTAGGGCGAAGGGTTTGGTATGTGCGGCTGGCATGGTTGGCATGTCTTAGCGCATGGCACGGCTAGCATGGCTAGGGCCAAGGGTTTGGTAGGTGCGGCTGGCATGGTTGGCATGCCTTTGCGCGGTAGGTTGTGGATGGCATGATGAGCCATTGGCACGTGCGGTGTGAGAATTAGGGTTTTGGCTTGTCGAAACCCTATTAGCATTAAAAATGTACCACAGTAATTTTCATGAGATAAATTAAAGGCTTCAATAAATGTGCTTGGTTTGGACATTATTACTCAAGTTCTGTGACGTCACTGTCTGACTAGGGTATTACGGCCTTACCCCTAAATTAAAAGACACCATCAATAGAAGGGAAACTCTTTTGATAAACAGAGACATCCTAGCTTCTTCATAAAAGAAGACAATACTACTATCTTGATAGGAAGTATCAGGAATTGAACAATGAATCAATTCATGATTTGAGGTGATACACTCAGATGAATGAGATTTAAACTCCTCTTGTAATTCGTTTAGTTTGTTACAACTAATTGTATTACGCAGAGGAGGAGCATTGCTCTCACTGATTAGTAAATCAATATCATCCTCAACATAAATATTATTCATCATAACTTGATTTAGCCTGTCAAGAGATTCTTGCTCTTTCTGAAACGTGTGGAGGTTTAGATAGAATTTCTTCTACAGATTATATTAAATCAGTCATGGAAGAGAATTCTGAAATCCCTGGATCTGGTGGTGCATTTATTGAGATAACACTTTTGTCCATAGAGTCAGATCGCTACAAACACAGACTTATAAGGTCTTTAATTGTGTTTGCCTGCTCTGATACCAATTGAAAAAACGGGGGTCTAACAACCACACCCAATAATTCGATTAGCAATCTATATAGACAAACTCCAATATACTTTGTAGAGAATCAACTAGGCAGTCAGACTCAATCTAGATAAAAAGTATATCAAAGAGTTTATATCTCAATCTCTCGATTTGATCTTTACTCAAGCAAATAGAAATCTGCGAGTCTTTATCAAAGAGAGATAACTTGGATGGTACCAAAGACCAATATCCAAGTGTCAATCAATTTAAATCAGCAACCCAAAAGGTCGGATATTCTAATTGACTGAACAACGCACAACCTGTGATATTTAAATTATATAAAAAAAATATAATGCGGAATAGAAATAACACAGACACCAGAATTTTGTTAACGAGGAAACCGCAAATCCAGAAAACCCCGGGGACCTAGTCCAGATTGAACACACACTGTATTAAGCCTCTACAGACTCTAGCCTAATCCAAATTAACTTCGGTCTGGACTGTAGTTGAACCGAAATCAATCTCACACTGATCCAAGGTACAATTATGCTCATACGCCTCTGATTCCAGCATGATGCTACGTACTTGATTCCCTTAGATGATCTCACCCACAAGTAAGAGTTTCTACGACCCAAAGTCGAAGACTTTAATAACCAAATATGTATCACACAGAAAAGTCTACAGAATAGATAAATCCGTCTCCCACGAATATACCTATGATTTTTGTTCCGTCTTTTGATAAATCAAGGTGAACAGGAACCAATCAATAACCCGGACTTATATTCTCGAAGAACAACCTAGTATTATTGATCACCTCACAATAATCTTAATCGACGCAGCGAAAAAGATATTGCGGAATCACAAACGATGAGGCGAAGTGTTTGTAATTTCTTTTTTATCTTGCCTATCGGATATATAAAATCTCAAGCCAATTATTTCAATTGTACTCGTACGATTGAAACAACAAGATCAGATCACACAACTACAATAAAATTAGTATCGGTCTGGCTTCACAATCCCAATGAAGTCTTTAAGTCGTTAACCTGGTTTTAGAAGAACAAAACTAAAGGTTAAAGGAGAATCGACTCTAGCTTATGCAACTAGTATCACACGTAAGGTGTGGGGATTAGGTTTCCCAGTTGCCAGAGTTCTCCCTTATATAGTCTTTCAAATCAGGGTTTGCAATCAATGTTAGCTTGGTAATAAAGCATTCAATATTCACCATTAGATGAAAACCTGATTCGATTCAAGCTAATATTTCTCAACCGTTGGATCGAAAACTTATCTTGTTACACACCAATGAAATGTTCAATTTTGGGTTTATGAACCGTACCCAAACATAAACATTTGTTGGTTCAACAATAGTCAACCAAATGGTTAGCCATATGATTACTTTCATATCAACCATATTCTTCTTCACCATAACTAGCTCAAATGACTCAAATGAACTAGTTACAAAGTTGTTCAATTACAAGGAAATCTTATGTAACTACACAAGACACAATCGAAGAAAAACCGGTTTGATTCACTCGAATCGGTTCATGAACTTTATAGCCACGGTTTGCAAAAGCATTCCTTAGTTTATATAAACATGAGTTCAAGAACAACCATTTTTAGATATAACCTACTCAAGTTCGCGGACTGGGTTCGCGGACTTAAGCTCATGGATGGAGTACAAAAACTCCAGCAGAAATTCTCGGGTTGAGAAATTCCGCCAGTTCGCGGACTTGGCTCACACCACTTCCATTTCTCTTGATCAACAAAGTTCACAAACTTTGGTTCAAGGAATAAGGACTTATACATATATGTGTTTCCACAACAATGCTTATATCCTACCAATGGTTATGTAATCTAATCTCTCATTTCAATCATTGAAACATTCTCAGAGAACGTTATATAGTCGTTATTCACAGACCATTTTTCGTCAGAGCAATTTCCAAAGTGATTGAAACATAACATGACTTTCGTCACTAGGTAAAGATGAATTCGGCTAAAGCGAAAGCTTACCAACACATATTTCGAGAAATAGATAGGCGAGTTAAACTCGGCTTGAACAAAAGTTTGCGAACTTTGTTGATCAAGAGAAATGGAAGTGGCGTGAGCCAAGTCCGCGAACTGGCGGAAGTTCTCGACCCGAGAATTTTTGCTGGAGTTTGTGTACTCCTTCCATGAGCTTAAGTCCGCGAACCCAGTTCGCGAACTTGAGTAGGGTATATCTAAAACCGGTTGTTCTTGAACCAATGTTTATTTAAACTAAGGAATGCTTTTGCAAACCGTGGCTATAAAGTTCATGAACCGATTCGAGTGAATCAAACCGTTTTTGCTTCAATTTTGTCTTGTGTAGTTACATAAGATTTCCTTACAATTGAACAACTCTCTAACTAGTTCATTTGAGTCATTTGAACTAGTTATGGTGAAGAAGAATATGGTTGATATGAAAGTGATCATATGGCTAACCATTTGGTTGACTATTGTTGAACCAACAAATGTTAATGTTTGGGTACGGTTCATAAACCCAAAATTGAAAATTTCATTTGTTTGTAACAAGCTAAGGTTTCAATCCAACGGTTGAGAAATATTAGCTTGAATCTAATCAGATTTTCATCTAACGGTGAATATTGATTGCTTTGTTACCAAGATAACATTGATTGCAAACCCTGATTTGAAAGACTATATAAGGGAGAACTCTAGCAACTGGGAAACCTAATCCCCACAACTTACGTGTGATACTAGTTGCATAAGCTAGAGTCGATTCTCCTTTAACCTTTGGTTTTCTTCTTCTAAAACCAGGTTAACGACTTAAAGACTTCATTGGGATTATGAAGCCATACCGATACTACTTTTCTTGTAGTTGTGTGATCTGATCTTGATGTCTCTATCGTACGAGTACAATTGAAATAATTGGCTTGAGATTTATATTTCCGATAGGCAAGATAGAAAAGAAATCACAAACACTTCGTCTCATCGTTTGTGATTCCGCAATATCTTTTTTCGCTACGTCGATTAAGATTATTGTGAGGTGATTAATAATACTAGGCTGTTCTTCGGGAATATAAGTCCGGGTTATTGATTGGTTCCTGTTCACCTTGATTTATCAAAAGACGAAACAAAACTCATAGGTATATTCGTGGGAGACGGATTTATCTATTCTGTAGACTTTTCTGTGTGATACAGATTTATTTATTAAAGTCTCCGACTTTGGGTCGTAGAAACTCTTAGTTGTGGGTGAGATCAACTAAGGGAATCTAGTACGTAGTATCTTGCTGATATCAGAGGCGTATGAGCATAATTGTACCTTGGATCAGTGTGAGATTGATTGGGGTTCAACTACATTCCAGACCGAAGTTAATTTGGAGTAAGCTAGAGTCTGTAGCGGCTTAATACAGTATGTGTTCAATCTGGACTAGGTCCCGGGGTTTTTCTGCATTTGCGGTTTCCTCGTTAACAAAATTCTGGTGTCTGTGTTATTTCTATTCCGTATTATATTTTTTATATAATTGAAATATCACAGGTTGTGTGTTGTTCAGTCAATTAGAATATCCGACCTTTTGGGTTGTTGATTTAAATTGATTGACACTTGGATATTGGTCTTTGGTACCATCCAAGTTATCTCTAATTGATAAAGACTCGCAGATTTCTATTTGCTTGAGTAAAGATCAAATCGAGAGATTGAGATATAAACTCTTTGATATACTTTTTATCTAGATTGAGTCTGACTGTCTAGTTGATTCTCTAGAAAGTATATTGGAGTTTGTCCATACAGATTACTAATCGAATTGTTGGGTGTGGTTGTTAGACCCCAGTTTTTTCAACAATATATCACAATTCATCAAGACTCAACGTCTGTGCATTATTCTCTCGCAATGGACACCTTATGCTCAATCCATGAGTCTCAGACCATACCACATTATGATCGACTCATCAAGGCTAAGACTCAAGATATAACAAAATCAACAATTGACCAATTGGATACACGCCTTGCAGACTCCACATTCATGATATATCAATCATGTCACATGGGGGATATTCATTAATGTTTTAATCTGGTAGCCTACGACACGTGTATACACCCACGATCGGAAATGTGAGTAAGTCGTGCAAGCAGTTAAACGAGTTAGCAAAGTAGTGGATGGATAATCAACCAATTCTCTCACGCACGTGAGACTGGTTTATCCACGATTTCCCACTCTTCCACTCCTCTGCAACCGTCACACTTATTGGGATCAATGTGTCTACTACTCTTGCAATATAAATAAGTTCCTCAATCCACGATTGAAAAAACAAGAATTCTCAACAGAACAGAATTCAATCGGTCATAACTTATCTTATTCGAACTGATCAGTTCACAGAAAAACTTGCAGAAGTCTCCAACACATCCACAATCCTTGATCATTATTGATCTCACACACTTCTCAGCTTCCCTTTTACAGTTCGACCCTCATCCCCTTTGTGACCGAATTGACCATAGAACGGCCATTGTATTGGTTTATGCCAGAATCTTAAGATTGATCTCTCGAACTCAAAGCACTCATGTGCAGTGCATCTGTTTTAAAAAAAATTGCTCGTTCGAGGAACCGCTAGCCTCCCCGCTTTTCCTTAAAACCAATAAGTCGTTTTCACCCATCAACACCTATAAAAATGTGTATACACTAATTTTGACTCTTTTTATGTGCAAACACTAATCTGCAATTGTATGATGTATGATGGTAATTTTAACTCTTTTTATGTGCAAAATTTTTGATGGGCAATTGTCCAATTATTATTCCTTTTACTCACTTGAATAGTAAAAAATATCTCGAGGAATATGCTTATCCTCAATTTTCAACTTATAATTAGGGTGAATCTTGTCGTGATCGGAACAAAGTAAAAAAATATCGGCTTTGTGGATTGTCAAATCATAAATGCCACCATGGATGATAAGCAAATTAAGTGAACCGCTAAAACTGTGTATGCACGTCTCATTATTACAAGGAGGGTCAAACTCTAAGCCAAGGAGGATCTGGCACATTTTAAAAAGGAACCTTAGAGCATCTCCAATAGAGCGTGAGCGTGTTATTTTTTATTTTTTTTGACACATATGATTTTAGACCCTCATTTAGATCAAATCCTTCTCCAACAATAGGTTTTATAAAGTATGAAGGGTGTTAAAATACATATGAAGGTATTAAAGAAAGTCTTATTTAGACCTTGGAAATAACCTACATGTCATCTTTTTGACTATTTTTTTTAATTATTATTATTAAATAAATTTTTCTAAACCAATAAGAAGCCTCCTTGGGAGTTCGATCTAACTTGGCCAAGGACCTAAAGCTAGCTGACATCCTTGTGCCCAATTGGGAAGGTGGAAACGATGTTTGCTTCGATGTAACGGGTGTATCTCCCTTCACCAGTGCTAGTACCCGTAGCTTCACGCCTGGACATGCAATTTCCATGGCAATAACTCACAAATGCAACAAGTACC
Source organism: Papaver armeniacum (assembly GCA_023531295.1). NCBI lineage: Eukaryota > Viridiplantae > Streptophyta > Magnoliopsida > Ranunculales > Papaveraceae > Papaver > Papaver armeniacum. Next base: position 89,200 of record JAJJWW010000109.1, read on the forward strand.
TTGAAAAATGTTCCACACATGGATATGGTTTTGGTGTGCTCGCATTTTCTACTCTAGGGGTATTCGGTGATGATACAATTGCTATTCTGAAAAGGTTAAGGAACTGCCTTACTAGCTATGATGCGAATCATAAGATAGGTGGTGCCATTTTCCCTAGATTAGGTATTGTTATTCAAAAAAGAGTTGGGCCCAGCTTGTTGCTAGGCTTCCTACCACCGACTTGTAAAAAAAATTGTTTTGAAGATTTATTATACTTACCATTGTCATTTAAAAAAAAAAGAATAAGAAAAAAAAGAATCATTATTATCTTTACCTAAAAAAAAAAAAAAATCCTACTACTAACACCCCATACTACATGAAATGGATCATGAGAAAGATATTATTGTTTTTGGTACATATACATAACCCCATAAATAAGGATCTAAATAAAAACTCCACCTAGGATTAGCAACACTCAATGTTGGAGATGCTTTTAGCGAATTTAGCGAATCTCCAAGATTGACGATGATCCAAACAGCAGGGCCGGGCCTAATAGGGAAGCTGGCAAAGTGGAGCTTGCAGGCAACAAAAGCCCAGGGGCAACAATAGGGGGTTTTTATTAAAAAAAAACATTTGTTTGGACTGAATTGTTAGTTACATTCAATTAAAGGGTTTAAAACAAATTATCTGAATAATTGAACTTTGAGAAGAACCACTTTTCATCTCGTTCTTTCCTCTTCACCTTTACAGCTCTACTGCTCCCATTCTTCCCAGATCACAACGCCCTAGAGTTTTTTTTTTTTTTTTTCATTTTTTTTCTTACAAAACCCATATGGGTGATGTTATAGAGCACATCAAAATGCTTGTTGCATATTTTAAAGATTACATAAATAATGGGTTCCAAAAAACACTAGTTGAAGCTAAAAAAATTGCAGCTGATTTGGGCATTAATCCTAAATTTCAGGAAGGACGTGTTAGAAAGCGAAAGAGACATTTCGATGAGGATCCTAGCGAGGAGACGGTTTCATTACCAGGTGTGGAAAACTTTCGAAAAATTACTTTCTATACATAGTAGATTGTGCTTTACGTTCATTTCAGACTAGATTTGAGCAATTTAACGAGTATGAGAACATATATGGTTTCTTATTAGACTTAAAGAAACTAAAATCTATGAGTGATGATAGTTTGTTGGCATCATGTATCAAACTTGAAGATTATTTAAGTTATGGAACACATTCTGATATTGATGGCAGAGACCTCTACACTGAATTAAAGATCATGAAAACGACTTTGCCGGTTGAGGCAAAGAAACCACTTGAGATATTACATTATTTGCAAAAGTTGCTAGCTTGTTTTCCTAATGCTTGAGTTGCTTATAGTATTTTGCTGACAGTTCCGGTTATCGTTGCCACCGCAGAAAGAAATTTTTCCAAGTTGAAATTAATCAAGTCTTATCTTCGATCTTCAATGTTACAAGAAAGGTTGAATGGCTTGGCTATGATATCTATTGAAATAGCCATAGCCGAAAAAATAGATTATAAGTTGATTTATAGAGATTTTGCGTCTAAGAATACTCGTAGGGTAAAGACATTAAAAAAAGCTTCGTAAGTTTTCTTTTTACTTATTTATATTAGAGACAATTGATGATCTTTATTAGTTGAATTTGTGGAAAAAAAAACTTTTAGGGGGCAAAAAAAACAAAGTTCACTTCGGGGCAAATTTTCCCTGGGAACGGCCCTGCAAACAGAGTCGTTCTTAAAGTAATGAAGTGGTGTTTTTTTCAGACCATAATTCATACTGACATTAGTACTTGCAGACCATAATTATATTTGGGGCTTACACGTCTATTCCTAGCGACAAAACTTCATCGACCAAAATGGTTCCAGGTCTTAAACAAGAGAAAGTTCAGTTGTTGAAAGGCCAACGGAACTGTATTCTCACCAGCAAACAGAAAAAGTGAAAAGCATAACAAGAATAAGCACTACACCAAATTCCTGGATTCGTAACAGGAATTCGTAACGGCTTACGAGCCGTTACGAATTTCCCGTTACAAAGGGCCGTTACAAAAAATTCGTAACACGCAAAAGCCGTTACTAAATTTCGAAAAATTCGTAACAGAGTTAAGACGTTACTAAATTTTTTATAGGTGTGCCACTCACATGCTTGGTCACACTTGGGTGGTAACACCTTGAGTATGTGCGTGTGCCACTCACATGCGTACCACTATATTTCCACCCATGATGAGTTATACCAGAGGATATTTCTTCCCCACGAGTGTGCGATTCACATGCGTGCTTGAGGATATCTCAGCACTTAGCCAAATCGAGAATTCATTTTCAGCTTTTTTTTCTCTCTTCTGCTCCTGTTCTTTCCTCTCCTCTCCTCTGTCTCAGGCGATGAAACCCTAGTTTCATTTCCAGAAATCTAATTAGCATAATAGAAACCATAACAGAAATCTCTTTAATCTTTTCAATAGCCTTCAATCATCGATCTGTGTAAGTGTTAATCATTATAAGTTTTTCGATTTTTAGGGTGTCATCTTTTTTCAAATCAATCTGTTTTTAGGGCTTCATTTCATCTATTTGTTAGGGGATTCATTTCAATCGATCTGTTTCATCTTAGTTTCGTTTTGTTTATCTTCTTCATATAAATCTAATTCGATTTCTTTTTTCTAATTTCGTGTTAGGGTTTGAAGAATTTTAAGACTTGAAGAATTTTGAAGAATTTTGAAGATTTAGAAGGTATAAGTTTCGAAAAGTTTAATTGATTTTAGGGTTTTATGTTAATTTCAATTTACAGGGTTATGCAAATTCAAGTTAAATTGTTGTGTAATGTTGGTGGTACCACTTACACATTGATTTTCTAGATTTATTCATTGGTGGTAATGGACAAATTGTCTTGCGTATGTACCACTTGTTTTAAAACATGATTTTCTAAGATACCAATTAAGAATTAAAACGTTTAAAAATTGCTACGTAAAAGGCTATCATATTGGTGGTTGTTGTAAAGGGAATGAAACTCAGGTGAAAGAATGGGTATTTTAGAAGCTGTCAAGGAGGAATTGTTGTTGCCGTTCAAATTGCAGGTGAATGAGAAACTGAAGATTAGGAGCAGGTGACAATTTTTTTTGACAGTCAGTTGGTGGTTATGCTGTTGCAAGTTAGAGGACGGGTCTGTGCTCATGTTGCTCATGGAATTGCAGAGAAGAACAGTGAATGAAAGTGATTTTTTATGAAGCTGAAATGGGTTTGTTGGTGGATTTGAGTACTGGGATAGAATGGGAATTGCATCTAAAGATGGTACTAAAGTTGGTTGGCACTGGAGCTGCTGTTATATGCAATTACAGTGGTCGGTTCTGGTGAATGGTGCAGGTAAGGATGTTGTTATGGAGCTGTAGGTTGAATTCTCATTAGCTGGAAGGCTAAAGATCTATTTGCCACCTAATATTTTAGTGATGAACTGATGGTTCAACAATTATTTTTAGATTTTCGTTTACTTATATGCAATCCACCGCTTTTATTACGGCATGCAGGGGGATCATGTAACATACCTGAATGTGTATAAAGAAAACCTGCAATCCGGTAAATCTCCACAATGGTGTCATAAGAACTTTATTAATTATCAAGCGATAATGGGTATCCTTTCTTTACAACATTAGAAAAGTTTGCATCTGCTTATCTTTATATTCTTTTACTATGAATCAGTCCCCATGTCTTGAGTGATTTACATCTTCTCCAGCTTTGTGATTAATTTTCTTACACCTATTGCAGGTATTCAGAAAGGCAGTTACTGCAGGTTTTTTCACCAACGCATGTCGTTTGGAAGTAAGTATTTAACATTATACTAAATTTAATAAATATGTAACTGATGGCTTTATGCCTATATGAATATGTAGTCTGACTGGTTTTTAAATTGGCTGTAGAGTTGCCATGCTTTTGTGTTGTTGGATGATACAACTGCGTTTGTTGGAGAAAAGACTGCAGTACCTAACTTGAATTTCTGATAGGGTTTAAAGTAGTTGATACAATAAAATCTGAACTTGAATCTGTGTGTCCTGAGACTGTTTCATGTGCTGACTTTCTTGCTACTGCTGCACGAGACTCCGTTGTTCTGGTAATGCGTGTTAGTATTCACCTTTTTTTTGCCTTCTATTGGAGCTTTATCTCTGTGACTGAAATCTTGTCAGTGGCTTCTCCTCTAACAATGTGTGTTTTAATGGCAGTCCGGTAGACCGGGATGGAATGTTCTGATGGGTAGAAAAGACAGCTTGAGTGCTAGCAAAACAGATGCTAACAACAACATTCCAACCACAAATTCAGACTTAAACACACTCATCACCAAATCCCAAACGTTGAAATCGACTTTACCGACATGGTTGATCTATCAGGTGACTTTGTTTTTCCCCAACTTACCTATCAAAATTCATCATCATATGCTAAGGTAAAACTTTGTACAATTATCCGATTTGCGGTGCGCACACCATTGGTCAAGCTTGGTGTTCCTCTTTTAGCTCCAGTCTTCAAGGCCGTAGCACTCGGAACTCTGTTGGAAACACTCCTCGATGTAGAGTTTATAGCATCGCTAAAACAGCTCTGCTCCAACACCGCAAACAACAGCATTGCAACTCTGTTGCGGCTTCATCAAGCTACTAAAAGCCAGGTATGTGGGAGATGATACAATTTTTGGGTTTAATTTTGATTTTTATGATGTGAAAGTGTGGGGTTATTGATTTTGTTGGATTTGGTGATTTGTGTAGGAAGGTAGGGTTAGTTGGGATGAAAAAGAATGGGTCTTTGTTTGTATGATTTGGAGGAGACACGGTCTAGGTTAGTGAGTCCATCTAACTACTTGTCCATCGATGTAACTAAGGAGGTGAGCTTTGATCCTTATAGAACTACCTGTCCATCGATGTAACTAGTCTTAGTAGTTTGTGTTGGGCATGATATTATATAGTAATGTGTCTTATAGTATGATAGCAGCTTCTTTACATATTATTCTTAGATCTGAAAAGGACAAAAATCTCGAATGCTCAGTTACGCATACCTTGGAGACAAATCTCTCTACTAATTTGATTTAGGGCCTTATGTAAATTCACATCTAAGAAATCCATTGCTCTGTCTTAATAAGCTTATGTATCGCTATGATAGTTGCGTCTTCATATAATTATTTTGTTTATTTATTGCTCGAGTTCTCAAACTCTCCAGTTAATAGGGACACATTTGGCAGAGCTGAACAACTTGTTTTGGTCTCTTGTAATAATTTAATTTGTTACTTTTAAGTACATGATCATAAGATTGGTTTCATGTACATGGATGTTGAAGGTCTAAAGAAGCTTAACAAGAACAAAGATTCGGTCAAGAAGCTTGTAAACAAGTTCCATGCTTTTCTAGCCTTAGAGGCTGTTATCAAGCAGATTCATTGTCTTCTTGGACCTGGACTTAACAAGGCAAGCATGTTTTTCTACCAAGAACTATAGTTATTTGTTCACTTGTGATTTTTGTTCATTGTTGATTGTATTTTATTTGTTTTAGCTTATGTTTGGATTGTATGCCAGGTGTATATGTACCTTCCGACCTCCATTTCTTATCTTTCATGTTTAGATTTTGTTTTATTTCCTCCAACCATTTAATAAAATTTTTAGAGAATTCTAATGTTGCATCATGTTTTCCTTGTATATTTTGTCCCTAGAGAGTACACTGGAGTTCCATGGTTTTTTCGTTTTGCTTCATATTACTATTTTACATTCTTCCCTGTTAGTTTTCGTTGCTAGACATCAATGACCGAATTGAGACTACAACAGATTAATGAATTTGTTGATTCCTAAAATAATACCACTGCAATCAGTTAATATCCAGTACAATAAATGCATGTTGTAGTCGTTTGTGTGATAAATAACTATTTATTTGTATAGAAGCTAGTCGTACGAGTCAACAGAGATACGGAAAATGAAAACAACACACACAATTTTTTATTCTATATTGATTTTGCATTTCATCTTATGTCCTGTTTGACTGTTGCTTGTTGCGCCAGTGGATGATGCATGTATTAACATGTACAGTAGTTTGCCTAGTAGCACATGTAATACTACGCTTACTAACTCATGCTTAATTTCATCTTATATGGAACTTCTTTTAATCTTGTAGCAGTTATCGAAATATTGAAGGTAGTTAGGAATTTGACGGTGGAATCTATGGCCTTGTGCAAAATACCATGTTGAGAGCCTGTGACCTCTCTGTATGTTCAGTTTTTTATGCTTCTAAATTTCATAAATTTGGTAGCCTTTCTCATAGATTTTGTGGTTTGTTTCATGTAGTATGGGTTGGGCATTATGAACTTAAAGCGAGGGATTATGAAGAACTTGATGAAGAATTCTTGGCAACTAGTGTTTGGGAAGTATCTGCAAGATTTGAGTAAGTTACTATGTAGTGTATGAGCTGAACGTATAAGTAAAAATTATTTGGAACTTAATGTATTCCCGTAGAGTCTGATACTTCACAAAATATAATTTGGTATTTAGAGAATTTGAGTTCTTTTTTTATATGAATTGATTGAACGTGATGTTATGAATATATTGATGGAAAAAACTATTGTTGAGTGTGGACGATATGGAAAATGTAAAGTGTATGCAGTTGGAATTCCGGTGTATTTTCAGGCCGACAATGAACTGTCGGGAAATATTGACCTGGTCAAAATTGGTCGTTATTGACTGGTTTTGACCAGGTCAAGGTTGACTGGCAGTAATTTTTTTGATGCTACGAAAAAGTTCGTAACGGCTTGACTACGTTACAACAGCTATGTTACAAAAAATATTCGTAACGGCCCAGAGCTGTTACCACGTGGCAAATTCGTAACGGCTCTGAGCTCTCAAAGCTATTAAATGTACAGCTACAAAGCCGTTACGAAAAAAATGTAACACCCACTTTTGCAACAGGCGAGAGCCGTTACAACCCTTTTTAGTAACGGTTTAGTTCTGTTTCTAATCCCAGAATTTGGTGTAGTGAAATGCCAATAATATGGACTGAACTTTCTTGCGATAATCATGAGCTCTTGAATCAGAATTTGGTTGCAGTTTCTGACGCTGATACTAGTACTAGTAATAGTAAGGGTGTGGGTCTTTTGGTTGCTAACTGCAAGTCAATCAGCAAGGATGCAAGAAATAAGATGGAAGATGTTCATGTCTCTTGCAAGATTAGTAAGAAGAAGAAAAAATCTAATAGCAAGAAAGAAACTTTAACTGCGAATGAGATTCAAGAAGGTTTTAAGTTGGATTCTGAGGTTGATAGATGCGCTCAACAGGTTATGGAAGGAGCAAGTTCCACTTCCACTGATCCATCCATTCCCCCTGGTTTCGAAAATTATAATAGATTCCACAGTCTTGAAGAGGAGGGGGTTGTTTCTTCGGAGTTGGTAGTGGAAGACTTGGAGATTAGCATTCAAAAACCGTCTTCATCCGAACCAACTTTGGTTTCAAACAGAAAAATGAGTCAAAAATCTAAGGCAACGAGTCTCTTCCCTAATGGAACTTTGAGTGCAAATCAGAAACGTGTTCCAAAATCTCTTGCACCTTGCATCGATCTTTCAACAAACAAACTGTTAAATCATGGTTCTCTGTGGGGTTTAAGCTTCCCATCTTCGAAAGAAAACCATCGTCAGATGTTTAACGATGCTGAGAAAAATCACAAGGGTTTAACTTTGCAGGAGATAAATGAGATTACTTGAAGTGGTTGGCCTTCTTGTTAAGGTTCGCAGGTTGCAAGTAATGATCACTTTGTTCTTTAATTTTTTTCTACGCCCTTTAGTTCTCGTTTGTGTTTCTGTTTTTTCTGCTCTTTTAGTTGTGCTAATCTTGTGTGCTCTCTTTGCAAGTAATGATCACTTTGTTCTTTAATTTTTTTCTACGCCCTTTAGTTCTCGTTTGTGTTTCTGTTTTAGCTAATCTTGTGTGCTCTCTTTAGTTGTATACGCCTATACACGGCTTGTGTGCTTTGTTTGAATAAATGCCAATAAAATAAATGCCAATAATACTATTGGTAATAAAAAGGTGACAACTTTCGAATTCCTACAAATAGATATTAAAATACAAATTTAATCAAGAACTTCGTACTTCCTTTCATGCACTCCAAGCTCCTTAAGTGAAACAATGGTGTTCGTGTGGGGCACTGCTTGGAATTTGAAAAAGTTGGGCCTCGTATCCACAAGAAGGTACGAAATGTTGCGTTTAGGGTCATACAAACGAAGTGTCAGATCATACCACAACAGAATATCGTTGTCATCAGTGATTGCAAAAGGATGATAATAACAATACGGGAGCGCATTTTTTTCCCATTGTATTCTGAACTGCTTTGTCCAACTCCAAGAACTAAAATCAGCATCATAACTACCAGTTTCGTTGTATTGTTGCTGATCTTTATTTTTGAACGACCATATGTCCACGTAATCACCCCACACTTGTTCAATGAAACATAAATACCCTCCCATGGCATTCAGTTGATATATAGTATCTTTTTCCAAGTGACGGATGCTGAGTGGTGGTCGTGGTAATACTCGGAAATGTTCTCCAGCCAGATCAAAAGCCACAATCTTATGGTTTTCCTGGTCTTTCCAATGAAGTGAGCCGTTTAGAAATATACCTGATAAATGTAATGACTCGGAAATTGTTGCTAAACTTCTCCAGTACCCATTGCTATTGCTCTTTCCAAGAGTGAATACTTGCACCGAACCTGCGATAGTGACATCAGGGTTATCTAAACGATCTGGATAGAAAATTCTTACTACTTTGTACTCCTTGGTCGCATGAAGGTAACCAAATCCACTCACAATGACACCTTTTGCTGGTTCAGATCTTGGAAGGTCCAAGTATTCTCTTGTAACTGGATTGAATATATGGACCGGATCCCCAAAAGGGCCAAAATGGTCATGGGTTATAGCAAAACAAACTAAACCATTGCAAGAACCAACAATGATTCTTCCGTCCATCCCTACGTCAATTGGAGGATGACTGATTTTAGTTGTACTTGTTGTATAAGAAAACTTATTAGGATCAGAGTTCCAAATGTCATCGATATCTGCGTAGTAAAGTTCAGCACATCCTGCATGATCATCATAGGTGGCAATAGAGAAAAGTAGACCCATCTTTGTATGACCAAGGAGTTTGCGCCATTGTTTGCACACTAGTTTGCAGTTTAAGGCGGATTCAAGAGGAGTAACGCGAGAAAGAATTTCTGATATAGTATCCTCGTGTAAGTGTTCCATGAATCTGAAAGTTGGAAGAGAACAAAAATCCTTAAACCGTTGTTCTTTCGTATTATTATTATTATATTTGAAAGAAGTACTATTGTATGATGATAGTTCAGGCATAAATTCAAAATGGTAACTCTAATATTAGTCTATAAACAAAGTCTGATTCCGTTGTGGACATGGTTCTGTTCAGTCGATTAATCATTGGTCAGAGGCTATATTAAAGTCAAACCCAATGGTCAAACTAAGTCAACGTCATGGGTTCACGGTAAAACTAAACCCCCGGGCGTAATGCTTCCCCATAGGCTTATTAGCCCAACAGTCTAAACAAACATAAAACCTAATAGTAAAATAAGCTTAAAACCCTAAAACTATTAGCATGATGTGGCGAACATGGTGGAAAACAATCAAAACATGTTATCATGATAATCATACATCAAAGAAATGTCAGAACAAGATGTTTCAACCGATATTGATCAAAAAAAAAAAAAAATCAATCAACCACATCACGTGTTTTCCGATCATACTTGATTACCGAGCTGCTAACATGCATAACAAAATCAACAAGCAAAGCAGTAGAAAAGAAACAAGAAAATTGTATTGAGGCCATACCTATATTTTCTTTTTGCTAGAAATTGAGAAGATGGAGATCTTGATGATAATGGCTATGGAAATAAGAAGACAGGGTCGAGAGAAACTAAAAGAATGAGAGCTCTTAATAATTCCATGGAGGTACCACTCTATTTATATGGCAAAGAAATCTTGTTGACCAAATATGGAAACCTTAAATCCGTTTCCTTTTAACATATGCGAATCATAAGATATGTAGAAATTAGATAGGAATTCTGGTCCTATTATTAAACTCCTTACAGGTATCTCGATTTTAACACCAAAGGCAAAATTAAAATATATTTTCGAGATGCTTCAAAAAAAAAAAATTGAGAGGAAATAATCAGTCTCCCAATCAATGTAAAAACACCAAATACAATGGTCAACGAGGAATGTATGTTCAACCTTTATTTTTCATACCGTCTTTTTTAGGAATTTGTAAGGTCTTCTAGAGACTAATGGATGCATTCTTTAATAGACATTCAGATCGGGCACAAGCATGATCAAACCAAGATAAAAACTGGGATCGATTTATTTCTAATAAATAAAAAACAATACATGGAATTAAGAAATATCTTACCTTGCGCATTCACTAGCACGAATTCATAATAACAAACTGAACCAGTTGTTGGATATTTTCAATAATATGGAAAATAAATGGTTTTGGTTTTCTGGTTTGCCGCTACAACGGGGGAGTGTCCTATGCCGAATAAACACAATGGATGTTAGTTGGAGATGAAGAGGCACCTCCAAAGGGTGTGATGGTTTACAAAAGACATATCCATTCCCATTAGACACTATTGATGTCTTTTGGTAGTGAAGAGGCATCTCCAATAGGCATGAGTTCCCTATAAGTAGTGATGACTTGTTTTCATTCATATAATGAAAAAATCAATTCAATTTGTTTTCTCTCTTTCTAAAGCATCATCAGAAACTTTTCTAGTGTGTTCTTGATTGGGTTAAGGGGTGCAAACCTTGAATCCAATTTTCTGTTGTAGGGCTTTCATTGTATCCTGAAGGCATTATTTCGCATACCTGTTGTAATCGCCAATTGATATTGGGAGGGTAGAAATAATCGTCTAAAAGAAATCTTATGAGCCTTGAAAGTTTTGGAGTACAACAATTTCTTTTAGTGTTATATCATCCTCTGTTTTTTACCCAATTTTTTTCCAACAGTTTTAGACGATTAATTTCTTGGCAGTGGAGGGTGAATATCAAAAGATTTGATGTTATCTGAATCTTTGAGTGGATCGCACTGACTGTTTTTTGATCGGAAAGATGAGATCTTCTTCATAAGTGGGTCTACCTATTTTACACAATGGAAAACGGAAGGACCAAATTTGGATTCTTATTTTCCCGCGTCAAGGGAAAAGAAGCAATACGGGGGAGTGTCGGTTCATTGCCGCCGTGACTAGAATCTTTGTTGTTCGTCTGGTAAGGTTCTAACTCATCATTGAATAAAGTTTTCTTTCCTTAACGAACAAGGTGGAAATTTTTCGGCAGAGAAAGAGGTTAGTATCACTTATTTTTATATTTGATGGAAAATTGCAAGTCAATGATCAATTCTACTGCCATCATTATGTTTCTCTTGAAATGGGAGCGCTAATTAGTGTCTGAAGTATGGGAAATACTTCTAAGAGACTTCTTGTACATGAAAAGATGCATGACGGTTAGGTGGGGACACTAATTAGTTTCTTAAAGTATGGGAAATACTTCTAAGAAGACGTCTGGTGTATGAAAGGGTGCATGTCGGTTAGTTGCACATGGTTTTGATTGGCAGTTTCCAATAATTTTTGAAATTGGGAAACATTACACATTCCCACTAAGAAAATCTTTGTTTCCCTCTAAGACAAATCCGAATGGGTGTCTGTGGTTGACCATCGTATACACCCAACATTGAGATTAGTGGTGAAGATGCAAATTCTACGGTGTTTATCGATTGGAATACTGATCGCAGAAAAGGTCATGATCCTAAACATTTTGCTTAAGCGCGGGTTCATGGTGTTTGCATCTGTGTCTGTTTATTTTAAACAACAGATTCTGCCTTTCGATGTTCCCTGTAAATCCAGTTAGTAACCGTCTGGGCATTGGGATGTAAACGAAATGATAACACTATAGGATTTGTTGTATCTTTCTCATCTCGATTCCAAATGGAGATTTTACAAAATGGGTAATCAAGACAAAATCCTGATTTACAACTTTCATTTTTACTACAATTGCGGTAATGTATTCCCAAAGTACGTACACAATTGTTGCGGTTGTCTGTCAAAGAGACGTATCTCTTCATGAAATGACTTCATTTGATGGTTAGAGTTTTGTTGTTTGTGGGAAAGGAAAAGGAAAGTTCTGTGGCTTTGATTGACAAGGCGTAAACTTATACTTGAAAGATAGAGTTCCATATTGGGAATTCTAATGCGTGGCATGTACTGTGTGATTGATCTCACTTGACAAGACGAACTGTTTTGGTGTACTATAAATGAGTGCAAACACAGTTTTGGTCGCGCGTGACAATAGAGGAGTATTGTCATGAATGCTCTATAATTAGAGAACCAATAGAGATCACCATTGATTGTTGATACTACAATTTTTTGTACGGGTATAATTCTTATGGTAGGAATTATAAATTTAAAAGTCTGAAATCATAATTCTTTTATTAAGAATTATATGGTTCCAAATTTTGGAAATTGGCATGCCTTAAATGACATCAAAAGGAAAGTGGAATACCGGTGAATATGTAATGTTTTGGAAGATTGGGCGCGCGACCAAATATCCAATGATGAGGTGTTACCATATTACCGATGCATAAATCTTGAACATTTGCATTGCATAGTGTCAAATGTTAATTAGACATTGTCTATGTACTTGGGTATAAATTTGTAGAGGATTGGGCATGAGTAGAGGAGTTACTCATCGTTATAATGTGCTTGTTGAAATAGCAATTAAGTTGCCTACAAATTTTCTATGCCTCTAGTGTATGCAAGTCTATAATGACTCCTTGTGAATTAACAGTAAATGTTAATTAGGATCACTAGAGAAGTTTCAATTATTTTGTAAAATCAAATAGGAACATTTTTAATAATGTTTCGAATTGATTGCATGAGTAGATACAATTAATGAGGATGAATGGCTTAGAACCTAACTTGTAGAGATCTCATTTTTGGAAGAAGCCATCTCAAGCGGTCTTGATTAATTGTGAATCAGGCTATGATCTATAACGTCTCTAACAAAGACTTATAATGAAAGGTCAAGACATACAAGTCTTGTACATTGAACGGTAAGTCAATTACTCAAGAAAGGAGTAATTGCAGTTAGCCATTGAAACAGAGAAAAACTTGGTAGACCTATTTATGAAGAGTCTCCCAAAGGAAATGTTCTGATGAAGTATACGAAAATGGGACTAAGGTTTGTGAAGGAAGGTTGATCGCCCATAGCGTAAAACCCAACCTATGTTTTGAAAAGGATAAACAAGGTTCAATGTGGTACCAACAAGCTATGGATGTGATTATGGTGCACTAGGTAAAAACTTCTCATTTCTGTTTTAGTGCGGGGATTACGCAAGAAAAAGGGATGGATGAAAATCCTTAATAAGTCTAACTTTTATCACAAGGTGTCTGTAGAAACACCTTCGAGACTTACTTATATGAGTATGGAAATCAGCCGTTTCCTAAGAGAATAAGACCGTTCTCTAAAGAAGACTCATGAATCCAGGATATAGCACATGGCCATTAACGTGTTGAGCTACGTAACACACAACCTCCGAAATCGGTATGTGTGGAGATTAGGTTTTTATCACATGGGGTACTTGGTTCAAGACTAGTTTCACCACTGAACCTCGATAAGGCTTTGAATTTCTTGCACTATGAAGGTTCAAATCCAAAAGATACATATCATTTATGTCTTTGCTTTCAACGATGATGCTTATTTCCCAACTTTGCTTGAACTACGTTGGCTTGATCCCACTCGAGCACGTAGCGATCATTTGAGAGATGCACCCACTCCGGTTTTGTAAGTTTTACTTTATTTTCTTTTTTGGTTTTTGAAAATAGGGGGAGATTGTTGGATATTTTCAATAATATGGAAAATAAATGGTTTTGGCTTTACGGTTTGCCGCTAGCAACTGGGAGTGTCTGTGCCGAATAAACACAATGGATGTTAGTTGGAGATGAAGAGGCACCTCCAAAGGGTGTGATGGTTTACAAAAGACATATCCATTCCCATTAGACACTATTGATGTCTTTTGGTAGTGAAGAGGCATCTCCAATAGGCATGAGTTCCCTATAAGTAGTGATGACTTGTTTTCATTCATATAATGAAAAAATCAATTCAATTTGTTTTCTCTCTTTCTAAAGCATCATCAGAAACTTTTCTAGTGTGTTCTTGATTGGGTTAAGGGGTGCAAACCTTGAATCCAATTTTCTGTTGTAGGGCTTTCATTGTATCCCCGAAGGCATTATTTCGCATATTGTTGTAATCGCCAATTGATATTGGGAGGGTAGAAATAATCGTCTAAAAGAAATCTTATGAGCCTTGAAAGTTTTGGAGTACAACAATTTCTTTTAGTGTTATATCATCCTCTGTTTTTACCCAATTTTTTTCCAACAGTTTTAGACGATTAATTTCTTGGCAGTGGAGGGTGAATATCAAAAGATTTGATGTTATCTGAATCTTTGAGTGGATCGGCACAGCTGTTTTTTGATCGGAAAGATGAGATCTTCTTCATAAGTGGGTCTACCTATTTTACACAATGGAAAACGGAAGGACCAAATTTGGATTCTTATTTTCCCGCGTCAAGGGAAAAGAAGCAATACGGGGGAGTGTCGGTTCATTGCCGCCGTGACTAGAATCTTTGTTGTTCGTCTGGTAAGGTTCTAACTCATCATTGAATAAAGTTTTCTTTCCTTAACGAACAAGGTGGAAATTTTCGGCAGAGAAAGAGGTTAGTATCACTTATTTTTATATTTGATGGAAAATTGCAAGTCAATGATCAATTCTACTGCCATCATTATGTTTCTCTTGAAATGGGAGCGCTAATTAGTGTCTGAAGTATGGGAAATACTTCTAAAGAGACTTCTTGTACATGAAAAGATGCATGACGGTTAGGTGGGGACACTAATTAGTTTCTTAAAGTATGGGAAATACTTTTAAGAAGACGTCTGGTGTATGGAAAGGGTGCATGTCGGTTAGTTGCACATGGTTTTGATTGGCAGTTTCCAATAATTTTGAAATTGGGAAACATTACACATTCCCACTAAGAAAATCTTTGTTTCCCTCTAAGACAAATCCGAATGGGTGTCTGTGGTTGACCATCGTATACACCCAACATTGAGATTAGTGGTGAAGATGCAAATTCTACGGTGTTTATCGATTGGAATACTGATCGCAGAAAAGGTCATGATCCTAAACATTTTGCTTAAGCGCGGGTTCATGGTGTTTGCATCTGTGTCTGTTTATTTTAAACAACAGATTCTGCCTTTCGATGTTCCCTGTAAATCCAGTTAGTAACCGTCTGGGCATTGGGATGTAAACGAAATGATAACACTATAGGATTTGTTGTATCTTTCTCATCTCGATTCCAAATGGAGATTTTACAAAATGGGTAATCAAGACAAAATCCTGATTTACAACTTTCATTTTTACTACAATTGCGATAATGTATTCCCAAAGTACGTACACAATTGTTGCGGTTGTCTGTCAAAGAGACGTATCTCTTCATGAAATGACTTCATTTGATGGTTAGAGTTTTGTTGTTTGTGGGAAAGGAAAAGGAAAGTTCTGTGGCTTTGATTGACAAGGCGTAAACTTATACTTGAAAGATAGAGTTCCATATTGGGAATTCTAATGCGTGGCATGTACTGTGTGATTGATCTCACTTGACAAGACGAACTGTTTTGGTGTACTATAAATGAGTGCAAACACACAGTTTTGGTCGCGTGACAATAGAGGAGTATTGTCATGAATGCTCTATAATTAGAGAACCAATAGAGATCACCATTGATTGTTGATACTACAATTTTTTGTACGGGTATAATTCTTATGGTAGGAATTATAAATTTAAAAGTCTGAAATCATAATTCTTTTATTAAGAATTATATGGTTCCAAATTTTGGAAATTGGCATGCCTTAAATGACATCAAAAGGAAAGTGGAATACCGGTGAATATGTAATGTTTTGGAAGATTGGGCGCGCGACCAAATATCCAAGGATGAGGTGTTACCATATTACCGATGCATAAATCTTGAACATTTGCATTGCATAGTGTCAAATGTTAATTAGACATTGTCTATGTACTTGGGTATAAATTTGTAGAGGATTGGGCATGAGTAGAGGAGTTACTCATCGTTATAATGTGCTTGTTGAAATAGCAATTAAGTTGCCTACAAATTTTCTATGCCTCTAGTGTATGCAAGTCTATAATGACTCCTTGTGAATTAACAGTAAATGTTAATTAGGATCACTAGAGAAGTTTCAATTATTTTGTAAAATCAAATAGGAACATTTTTAATAATGTTTCCAGAATTGATTGCATGAGTAGATGCAATTAATGAGGATGAATGGCTTAGAACCTAACTTGTAGAGATCTCATTTTTGGAAGAAGCCATCTCAAGCGGTCTTGATTAATTGTGAATCAGGCTATGATCTATAACGTCTCTAACAAAGACTTATAATGAAAGGTCAAGACATACAAGTCTTGTACATTGAACAGTAAAGTCAATTACTCAAGAAAGGAGTAATTGCGAGTTAGCCATTGAAACAGAGAAAACTTGGTAGACCTATTTATGAAGAGTCTCCCAAAGGAAATGTTTACGAGGTGAAGTATACGAAATGGGACTAAGGTTTGTGAAGGAAGGTTGATCGCTTTATAGCGTAAACCCAACCTATGTTTTGAAAAGGATAAACAAGGTTCAATGTGGTACCAACAAGCTATGGATGTGATTATGGTGCACTAGGTAAAAACTTCTCATTTCTGTTAGTGCAGGGATTCTGCAAGAAAAAGGGATGGATGAAAATCCTTAATAAGTCTAACTTTTATCACAAGGTGTCTCGCGAAACACCTTCGAGACTTACTTATATGAGTATGGAAATCCAGTAGTTTCTAAGAGAATAAGACCGTTCTCTAAAGAAGACTCATGAATCCAGGATATAGCACATGGCCATTAACGTGCTGAGCTACAGAACACACAACCTCTGAAATCAGTATGTGTGGAGATTCCGGTTTTATCACATGGGGTACTTGGTTCAAGACTAGTTTCACCACTGAACCTCGATAAGGCTTTGAATTTCTTGCACTAAGTGAAGGTTCAAATCCAAAAGATACCTATCATTTATGTACTGCTTTCAACGATGATGCTTATTTCCCAACTTTGCTTGAACTACGTTGGCTTGATCCCACTCGGGTACGTAGGCAGTCATTTGAGAGATGCACCCACTCCGGTTTTGTAAGTTTTACTTTATTTTCTTTTTTGGTTTTTTTGAAAATAGGGGGAGATTGTTGGATATTTTCAATAATATGGAAAATAAATGGTTTTGGTTTTTCGGGGTTTTGCTACAACGGGGAGTGTCTGTGCCGAATAAACACAATGGATGTTAGTTGGAGATGAAGAGGCACCTCCAAAGGGTGTGATGGTTTACAAAAGATATATCCATTCCCATTAGACACTATTGATGTCTTTTGGTAGTGAAGAGGCATCTCAATAGGCATGATTTCCCTATAAGTAGTGATGACTTGTTTTCATTCATATAATGAAAAAATCAATTCAATTTGTTTTCTCTCTTTCTAAAGCATCATCAGAAACTTTTCTAGTGTGTTCTTGATTGGGTTAAGGGGGTGCAAACCTTGAATCCAATTTTTACTGGTTGTAGGGCTTTCATTGTATCTGAAGGCATTATTTAGCATACCCGTTGTAATCGTCAATTGATATTGGGAGGGTAGAAATAATCGTCTAAAAGAAATCTTATGAGCCTTGAAAGTTTTGGAGTACAACAATTTCTTTTAGTGTTATATCATCCTCTGTTTTTACCCAATTTTTTTCCAACACCAGTAACAATTTTAAACGTAGAGAATGAAGCAATAAGAAGTAGCGTACTAATCTGTTCACACTCTTCGAGTGTATATTTCACATATTTTTCTGATTGGTTGATTATTTAACGGATGACCCTATTATCCTTCATGTTTAGAATCACGACCCTCGTTACATAACTTCCAAAATTAAATCAAGGATAGAGATTAAATTGTGAAATATACACTCGTTAAAGAGTGTGCACGAATTCGCACTCAGAAGATCCATCTTTATAGAAAGTCAATATGAAGAAGTTAGAGCATCTCCAATGCAAAGGGTCAAGGTCATCCTAGGTGGAGGTCTTGTTATCACCTTTTTTTGGTGGGTCAATTGCTAAAAGACAAAAATAAATAAAAATAAAAAATTTGACCTAAAGTCCAAGGTCTTACCTACACCTTTTTATTTAAATTTAGAGACAAAGTGATGATGTGGTAAGACCCAGGTCATGAAGAAAGTCTTATTTAGACTTTCTCATTTACTCCCATTTAGCCATGTCATCTTTTTCTATAACCTTCACCTTTGCATTGGAGAAGAAACTTTGATGAAAAAGGTCTTAAATCCTAGGTGTCATACTAATTCAAGACCTTTACCCCTTTCATTCTCTTACTGAAAACTTTAATTACACGTACGATAGCAAACAATGACACCTCGCCGAAATTAATTATTTTTGCATGGCAAGCACATAATCCGGACCATTAAATGACACTTGTTCACATTACTTCCTTTTTGATCATCCCATGATTCCCATCCACATCCGGAAGTAACGTATGCTAGGCAAACAGGTGGTTAACTTTTTAAGTGAGTGGCGGAAGGGTAGGAGTGCGACTTTGTGCACCCCTGTTAACCGGGGTGCACATTCCTCCTTTTGTTATTCGTCATAGATTCCTATTGTATCTTTCTAATTATTACTTTTTATTTAATTAAGAGAAGGGAAATGATTAATATGAATATATAAAATACATTAAATGAGTCTGTCGTGGGATGATCATTTAATGTATTTTATATATTAGAGAAGGGAAATGATTTATCTTCTCTAAAGGTGCACAGGAACCGAGCCGAAAAACCGGACCGTGCCGGAATCAGTGAAATCGTACCTGGTTTTGTACCGAACCGAGGAAGGGGTACAGGTACCGGTTCAAAAACTGAGAACCGGCCTCTAGGGGTACTGGTACACACGGCCCTATTCATGTCCCGTACCGTTTGTAACGAATAATATTGACCATTAGATTGAGGGATTCAATCTGATTGATATGGTGAAGATTGAAATGCTTATTGAAGAGATTTTGCTATTGTCGCCTCTGTTGCAGAGGATCTCTAGCCGTTGTTGCCTTGCTGTTACTACAACCTTTCTGCTACTGGTGCATATATGGACTCTTTTTGTTCTTCCCCTGAAAACTTTTATCAAACAGTTTCTGGGCATGAACTCGGATTGAGAGAGGGTGAGGAGATGTCCTGTAGGTGTTTATGCGCCTATATTTATATACTTTTCCTCTCCAAATTCGAATATGATAAACAACACAAACACCATATTCCTTTTAATCCTCAACCATTCATCAGTAAAATCCAACGACAATAACACAACTTGGTGACTGTTTAGCCGACTCCATGCTCATCCATACTATAAATGTTTATTTAATTATGACAGAAAGTACCGAATGGTACCGGAACCGTCCCTGTACCATACTTGTCCCGAATAGTATCGGAACCGAGGAAAGGGGTACAAGTACCGGTCCAAAAACTAAGAACCGAGACTAGGGAGGTACAGGTACTCGGCCTCGGCAAGAACCGAGCCGAACCGTACCGTGTGCACCCTTAATCCTCTCTAACTCCTCATACAGTCGCTAATGATTTTGGTTTGGTTTTTAACTTTTGTCTATGAATGTTAAATTTAAATTCTTATCAGGAAGATATCTAATTAAATCATGAGAGATAAAATCATAATCTTGATCTTGATCAATAGTTCAATACTACAATTCCTTTATTTAGTTTTTTGCTCGGTTGATGATTAACATAAACGATGAGCTAAATCAGAAACCTAGAATTGATGGATTCTAGATAAAACTTTCAACTTACTATGATCTTCAGATTCTTCATATTATGATTTGATGCAACAGCTAAAAGAGAGATTTGATGTGATTTTTTTTTTCTTTTGCTTAAGATGAATGACAGTGAACTAATTACAAGTTCATGAGGATGTGGTACGGAGGAAAAGAATGATCATGCTTCAAAAATAAAAAAAAATTGATCAATAGAAAACATTTGGAATGGAAATTGAAGGAGCGGCTGGTGAAGATGCTCAAAGATAGAATCATCACAATCAAGCTTTTGATTTTATCCCTGTGATGAATCATCAATTAGATATTACAATAAACGAACTTCAGTTTCTTCAGGACTCGGAATCATAATTAACGGGAGAGCTAACTAATTAGGATTAGGAAAGAGAAGCCTTGATAACCGTGTAATATTGTCAAATATATATTTTAGAAAATAATAAATCTTTGAGATAACGATTAAACTTCCGTTTAAATCTCAGCTAATTACAAGGTACGGAACGTGCACCCGCGGATGCACAAAGTTGCACTCGAAGTGTAGCAGCTTCTTCGAACTTTTTAATTCATGACCAACAAAGAGGTTCCATCACAGGATGCCTGCTGGTACTGAAAATTACTTTTAAATTTAGTTTTATTCTTTTTCTTTGTGTGCCCTCTCTCCTCTCTCTATTCTTTTTCTTTCAGGCTATCTTATGCCGGGATTCTAAATGTTCTACTGAGATTCTCTTAATTCGACCGTTTGATTACACCAACGGTCATTTTGGATCGGAAATTCACCGGAATTTCACTGCAATCTATGAAATTTCATTCTGATTTATGAAGTAAGCTACTTCTCCATTTGTTCTCGAAGACCTTTGCTACCGAAATTTTGTTCCGAGACACAAAGATACAAGATACTACAGAGACACAAAGATACTCCCCAAATTTGTTCTAAGACACCTAAGATTCAAGATTACTTCATCCTCGTTTGTTCTAAGACACCAAGCACTATTAGCCACAAAGAAAAACACTAAACATCACTAGAATCACAACTCCAAAGGCACTCTTCTTACAAGTTAAGTTCAAATTCTCCTTATCTTCGGTTGCAGGTAATTGCTCTCTTGTGAGGGAAGATTGATTATTGTTGCTTAACCCACTACTTCTACCAAAATAAAGTTTTTTTTTTTTTTCACACTCTCATTAGCTGCTGATTTACCCTTACTCTTCTTGTTGTCATCGCTCATCCTGTAAGTTTTTGTGGGGATTTTTAAAAAATTTAAGATTTGCCTTTGTGGCTCTTGAGAGTTTTTTGAGTTGTTGGTTTAGTTTGGGTTTACAAGTTCTTATTAGTGGATCCTCAGAGACTAAGATTAAATCTTCTTCTTTCTTAGTTATTACTAGTACTTTTTATTGGTTTTAGTCATTTCAATTTTCCGGGTACTATGTGACATTATTATTGTTTTTTAGTTTGAATTTTTTCTCTCTAAGTCTAATTTGAATTTTAGATTTATTCCGTGTAGAATTATAAGTTCTTTGGTTTTCGTTTTAGTAGATATCTGTCTTGTCCAAGGCGTGGGAGCTTCTTTGCTTTTCCTGTGTGACATTTTTGGATGGATTTTAGGGTCCGTGTAGGCTGCAACTATATTCTGACCCCTGTAATACCTATTCTCTTATTCAATTTCAAATGGAGAAAAAGAAAAAGAAGAGCTAATTGGAATGGGAGAGGACTGAGTACTCTATTTCAGAAAATTTTTATATGCATCAGTAAAGATCTAGAAATTTGGATTATTAGCTGGCTAACAACCTTCTTGTTCTTTATCCAATGGTTCTTGGGTAGCAACTCCAATTCTTTTTGTTTAAATGAGCTCTTTGACTTGATCAAGGAGTTCAAAATTTAAAAATCTGATAAAATTGTCTTCTGTAAGGGTCACTTCATATGTCAATCCTTCCAGCTTTTACCCTATAAAATAGCCCCTAAATTTCCTATATTTTTTTCTGCTTGGCTCTATAAAGACATCAGACTGGTTGTTGAGTTCACTTTCAGTATCACCGTTTTTCTTTCTCAAATGGAAAAATCTAACCCTTTCACAGCCACTGAAAAACCTAAGGATAAACTCATTGAAGGCTCCATAGAATCATTAACAAAACAGATGGAAAAATCTATCATTAATGCACCTGATTTCACTCCAAAGGTGTACCTTAACCCACAAAATGCTAGAACACCTCCTATAACTGGAAAAATACGGTTATTGGTAGGTTTTGCAGTAAAGTCTCATTTGACATTACAAAAATCATTGATGAAGTCAAGATCACCTGGGATCTTAAAGGAGGGGTTCATATTAAGTTATTTGACAAAAAAAGAAACTTTTATGAGTTTCACTTTAAGGGAAGCAGAAGACTTTCATCTACTAAAGCAAGGAGGTGCATGGAACATTCTAGGTAAGCTTATTATTCTTGTTGAATGTCCTATCCAAGGCCCTCAACACATCGATGAAGACAGTTTTTTCAAAACTAAGATTTGGATGCATATTAAAAATACTCCTAGAAGTTTCATAAATGAAGAAGACCTCAAGAAGATTTGTGCTCTATCTAGTAAGTATCTCAAACATAAGAATCCATATGGAAGAAATCAAGATGACAAAAATGTGGAGTGCTTGGTGGAAATAAGAGTTCAACATAATCTTCCATTTGGTTATGAGGTGTACACGGATGTGTTTGCCAAACCTGAATGGCTAGAATTTTCATACAAACTTTTCAATCTTAAGATTTGTAAAATATGTAGATGGCTAGACCATTCAACAAAATCATGTGAACAGGATAAGAATTTTCAATCTAGGAAGAAAGAAGATACCCAACCAATTACAAACAAAGAGAAATCAACCACTGAAACAAACCTTAAGGAAATACAAAGGAAATCTTTTTTCTTGGTCTTCTCCTTCCATTCAGTTTAGGGCTGGAGAGTCAAGTTCGAGTACTAGTTGCGATAACCCTTTTTATTTACTTGAATCGGCATCAACTCGGAACTATAGTGGGCCTGTGAATAAGAAAGTGTTTGAAGTGAATGATCCGAAATCAAATCCTTTTGAAACACCCACTGAAGGTAACGAAAAAGCCCAAACAAAAGTGAACCCGAAAAATGATCCGAAACCAATTCCAAAACAAGGAAAAAAGGTCGACAAACATTCTATGGTGATGAAACTGAAGATAAACAAAAGAAACGAGAAGAAAAAACCATTAGATCCTCTTGGAAAGTTAGGAGAAATCAAAGCCTCTTTCTACAATCAAAACCTAACTGCGTATGGGGATGATTTTATTCACCCATTATTCAGGCCTTACCAAAACTCTAACTTTTATGCTTTTCTCTCGATTCAAAATCAAATTAAACTCAATTCTGGAACAAATTCGGGTGAAACTCAAAGGGTAAACAAAGGGTATTGGAAGAGGGAGGCTAGAATCAATAGCCAATCCCATAATCCAACTGATTCAATTGTTGAAGCTGAGAAGAAAAACTTGTCGATTCAGAGAAAGAGAGAAGATGAACTGCAAATCAATTTCTCAAAGAAGATTAGAAGCAGAAACAAACAAATGGAAGAAGGTAAGGCTCAACTGGAGGCAAAAATCATTTTCAATCCTAACATTGATATCTCCCTGGAGGCTACAAAAGAGGTATGTCACTATTATCCTCAGATTAACTTCATGAACATCTTTGACACTGCAATACTGTGCACAATTACTGAACCATGCTTAAGTATTGATCATAAACTAGTTATAACTTTGCTATGCTTAAATACTGCTCATAAACTAATTACATCTTTACATCTAAGAGAATTTAGCTACCCTGAGATTTCTTATTTTTGGAAGTTTTTTAGTTTGATTTCTTGGAATTGTCAGGGGATGGGTAAATTAGAGACTAGATACGGATCTGCTAGATATCCTTAATAAAGAGAACCCAGATATTCTTTTTTTGTCCGAAACCAAACAACAAAACAGCGAGATGAAAATTATCTTGAAAATGGTTAATGTGCATAACTTCTTTCTTGTTCCTCCTAGAGGGAGTGCTAGAGGGTTGCGTATTATTTGGAAAAACAATGTCAACATCATAATAGATGACTATGCTCATAATCATATAAATACAACTATAACAAATCCACTAGATGGCACCAGTTGGATTCTTACATGCTTCTATGGTAGCCCATATAGAAATCTGAAACTCAATTCTTGGAAAATTATAAAACAAATGGCTATTACTGTTAATAAGCCATGGATTATCATTGGGGATCTAAATGTAGTTCTACATGAGGAAGAAAAGAAAAGTAGGTTTGCCTTTAAGAAAAACGAGGCCAAAATTTTCAACAATCCGATCAATAAATGTAATCTTGTTGTTCTGGGATTCACAGAGTACACCTATACTTGGAATAACAATAGACTTAATAATGAAAATATTGAACATCGATTTGATAGGGCCATTGTTAATGACAAATGGAATAGGAAATTCCCTAACTCTAGTATAAAACATCTAGGACCTCTAGCCTCGGATCATGTTCCTATAATGCTTAACTTACATAATCATTGGGATGATGGCCCAACACCATTTAAGTACTTTGGTGAGTGGTTAAAACATGGAGATTGCAAGACCCTAATTCGGGAAAGTTGGAACTCTACTGTTAGAGGGTCTCCGGCGTATAAAGTTAACCAAAAACTTGGAAAGGTTAAATAAACTCTAAGAGTTTGGAATAGAAATAATTTTGGAAACATAAACAACAACATAGAAGATATAAAGAAAAAAATGGAAAAAACTAACATCACTATAAACTATCCTAACAAGACCGAAGTGCTAGCCAACTTAAGGAATGAACTTGTTAAATGGTATGCCATCAAAGAAAAATTTTGGAAAGACAAAAGTAGGGATCAGAACCTAGACCTAGGAGACAGAAATACAAGATACTTCCATACGAATGCCAAGCAGAGATTTAGAAGAAATAGAATCGATACAATAAGAAATGAACAAAATGTTTGGCTCAACTCTAAAAGGGAGATTGCTGAGTGCATAACTCAACATTTCTACAAAATTGCTACTTCAGTTAACCCTGAAATTGACCAAAGCATAATAAACCTTATTCCTTCTACTGTCACTCCTAATGATAATGAAATGTTATGTGCCATTCCCACTGAAACTGAAATAAAAAAAACCCTATTTTCCATGGAACCTGAAAAAAGTCTGGGGCCTGATGTATTTCCTCCCAATTTCTTTCAGCAGAATTGGGAGATTGTAGGAAATGATCTAACTAAAATGATTCAAACTTTTTTCAAAACTGGTAACCTTTCTAAAGAATTGAATGCCTCTTTCATCTCTTTAATTCCCAAGACCTTAAATCCTACTTCCCCTGCGAAATTCGGACCTATTGCCTTAGCTAACACCAGCTACAAGATAATTTCTAAATTAATGGTAGGAATAATGAAAGGGTTGTTAGGTAACATAATTTCGCCATATCTGTCTGCCTTTATTCCTAGCAGACATATATCGGAAAATATTACCTTAGCCCATGAAATAATACATAAGATGAAAAACTCTAAATCTAAGAAAGGTTTCCTGGGGTTAAAAATCGATATGTCGAAGGCATTCGACAGAGTTGAATGGGATTTCTTAATCAAAGTTATGACCAGAATGGGATTCAACAACAACTGGTGTAACCTGGTACACTAGTGCATTTCAACTACCTCCCTATCTGTTTTGATCAACGGTTCACTGACTAATTTTTTTAAACCTACAAGGGGTCTGCGTCAAGGAGACCCAATCTCCCCATACCTTTTTCTATTTTGTATAGAAGCTCTTTCTAGAACTATTTAGAATGCAGAAAACTTGGGTTTGATCAAAGGAATTAAACTAGTTCACATGGCTCCCTCTCTAAGCCACCTTTTGTTTGCAGAAGATTGTTTAGTATTCTGCAAGGTAAGTGAATCAACCTGCATTAATCTGGTAAATCTTTTCAATAATTTCAGTTTGGCATCAGGCCAACTTATTAATTTGAGTAAATCGGGAGTGTTCTTTAGTAAAAAAACTGAAACTGACATTTGTAGAAGGGTTAAAGAATTGTTAGGAGTCACTGCTATACCTTTAACATACAAGTATCTAGGTGCTCCTTTGTTTACTAATAGGTCTAAAATTCAGTATTTTGAACCTCTAGTTGATAACTTGAGAACTAGGATGAAAGGATGGAATGGCATTAACTTAAACAATGTTGGTAAAACTGTAATGATAAAAAATGTGGCCTCGTTTGTTTACGTGTATCAAATGAATTGCTTTAAAATACCAGTTAAGGTGTGTGATCAAATAACAAAAATGCAGAGAAACTATTGGTGGGGAAAAGATGAAAAAGGGCTAAATGAAAATGGGAAAAAAGGAGTTTGTCTCAAAAATTGGAATGCTATTTGTAAAACTTTGGAAGAGGGAGGCTTGGGAATAAAAAATGTGAAAATTTTTAACTTAGCAATGATAGCAAGAATGGGATGGAACCTAAACAAAAACCCTGATTCGCTTTGTGCCTCTATTATGAAAGCAAAATACTACCCAAACGGTGACCTTCTTCATATAAACTCTAAGCCAAACAAGTCTGACAGTTGGACATGGAAAGGTTTGTTAACTGGTATTAATCAAATTAAGAAATGCTGCTTCTGGGAACTAGGAGATGGTAGAAATATTGAAATATGGAATGATAGTTGGATACCGAATATTGAGCCACCTATCCATAGAAACATAAATGTAACTGAAGGTCTCAATAAAGTCAGTGATCTGATAACAGAACACAAAACTTGGGACCTGGATAAACTTGTAAGATGCTTTGATAACCATATAGTAGAAAAAGTCAGGAAGATTAGAATACCAAAGGAAGAAAAAATGGATGCTCCAAGATGGACCCTAAACAATAAAGGTATGTTTTCTGTTAAATCTTTGTATAATCATATAAACTCGAATGGTAATGCTGAGGCTAAATGGAGTAGAATTTGGAACATGAATCTCCTGCAGTTAAGAACTTTGTATGGAAGGCAACGCACTCAATCCTTCCTAATAGCATGAGAGTTGCCGATGTTCTTCCTGACATTGATACTAAATGCAAGCTTTGTAATGAAAACCAAGAAACTTTACATCATCTCTTCTTGCATTGTAACTATGCAACACATGTATGGATGCATTTCAACTTTGACATGAATTATGTTAGAAATGGTACAACAAATTTTCATGATTGGCTTACGAATTTCTTTGAAAACACAGATAGGGGTCCTTATGAAGTTGAATGGAATGTATTATGTAGCATTATAATTTGGTTCATATGGAAGACAAGGTGTGATGTGGTTTTTAAAAAGAAACATCAGAACAGTATTAACAACTGCTAACAAGATCATTAGATTTATAAATAGTTATAATACTGTAAACAAACCAGGCCATAACATAATGGAAGACTTATATTATAACTCTGTGAATGACGTTGTTCTTCAAATTAAAAAATACCCTGAAGAAAGAGGAAACAATGAGATGACACTGAAAATTCTTATTGCTTTGAATGTAACAGACTCAAACTTTAAATCATGCATTGACTAATTTTGGTGGATCATACAGGTACAGTCAAAGAAGCTAGAGGAATCTCTACTGACAGTACAACAATTGATGAGCTAGAAGAAGAAGGATCTGAAGCAGCTTTCCAATGGGCAACACGATGGAGTGGACACAAGATTTCCTTTAGGAGTGATTCGGAACCAACTCTAGTGCTGCTGGTGGGAATGTATGCGGAAGCACGAAGAAAAAGATACATGATTAGTGAAGATTTTGGAAGCACAAAGAAGTTTGAAATGAATTTCATAGCGAAAGATTTCAGCTTAGTGAAAACAGAAGAAGTAATGTAGGCAGTTAAACTGACTTTTTTTTTTTGTAACAAATATGACATTAATCATAGCTGGGTTGACTACAACCTAAGGGCCTTATTAATTTATCTGAATATTCAACAATGGAACCTAAATGTAATGAATCTCAGAAACTCTGTTTACAGAAACTCAAGAACTTTAATATCAATGTACTAAGGGCTGAGCACCTCTTTTTATCAAAAAAAAAGAAAAAGAAAAAAAGAGGGGTACCTCAACCCAATGATTACAACCGAAGCAAAAAAAAAGGGGAGCCGAAAGGGGATTCGGCTACCCAAGGAAAGATTTTTTATTTTTTATTTTATTTTTTATGGAAGCCGGTATAAGGAATTCCACAAAGAAATCACCATATTTACCGTAAACTCGAATGTTTCAATGTGGTCTGAATCTGACTTGAGCTGCCAATAATCATATTTATCTGCAGTTTTCTTAAATGATTTGTCTTTTTTTTGTTTTGAAGTTGTAACTATTACAAAGATGTTGTCTAACAAAATTGGCAACAAAAATTCCAAGTGGTCCTCTCACCAAAAGGCCCAGGATTTTGGCAAATAGACTAAAACCACTCCTTGAGAACCTAATATCTCCTTTCTAATCCGCTTTTGTCCCAGGTAGACAAATCTCGGACAATGTCATCATTGACCACGAAATAATCCATACTATGAGAAGTAGGAAGAAAAGAAAAATTGGATATATGGGTCTGAAGATAGACATGTCCAAGGCTTTCGATAGGGTTGAATGGGATTTCCTAATTCAAACTCTAAAAAAACTTGGCTTTGGGGAACATTGGTGTGATCTTATATCCCAATGTATTGGCACAACAACCTCTATTGTGCTAATAAATGACTCTCCAACAACTTTCTTTAAACCTTCGAGAGGTTTGCGTCAGGGAGATCCACTGTCGCCATACCTTTTCATTTTATGTATGGAAAGACTGTCGAGAGTTCTAAAAGATGCTGAGGAAAAAAATAAAATCCATGGAATTAAGGTGGCAAATGGTGCTCCACCAATTAGTCATCTGATGTTTGCGGATGATTTCCTTATTTTTGCTAAGGCAGCAAAAAAGGAATGCAGAAATCTGTTACAAATTCTAGAATATTTTAGTGAAGGATCGGGCCAATTAATAAACTACAAAAAATCTGGTATTTTCTTCGGAAAGAGTGTGAACAATAGGTCTGCTAGGGAATTAATTGATATAATGAAAGTGAGAAGAATTAAATTAGAAGATAAATACCTAGGGAAGCCTTTGTTTACTCATAGGTCCAAAATCCAGTGATTTGAATCAATCTTAGAAAAACTTAAGGGAAGAATCCCAGGCTGGAAGGGAATCCATCTCTCTCATCTGGGTAAAACTTTCATGATCAAGCATGTTGCTGATTCCATGGCAACCTACCAAATGACATGTTTTGTCATTCCAAAAACCATCACAAAAAGATTAGATGCCCTCAATCAGAGCTTCTTTTGGGGGCATAAGGAAGGTCAAACTAAAGGTATGTGTCCAAAAAAGTGGTCAACTCTAAGTCTGTCCAAAGACTAAAAATATGCAGAATTCAATCTGTCCATGATTATCAAAGTGGTTTGGCGTCTGATACACTCTCAAGAGTGTCTATGGGGGAAGTTATTGAAGAGCAAATATTTTAGATTTTGCTCTCCTTTGCTTTTGTTGGAAAATAAACCAAAACAAAATAGCTCATGGATGTGGAAGTGTCTTTGGAAAGGTCTAAAAATAATACAGGAAAATGCAGTTTGGAGAGTAGGAAATGGTGAGTCAATCCATATTTGGAAACATAACCGGATACCAACTGACTACCCAAACTCAATCGCTAGATCAGAAATTGAACCTATGATCCAAAACACCTTAAGAACTGTAAATCAACTTCTTCTCCCCGACACTGGAGATTGGAATGTAGAATTTTTAGATCAGATCTTCCACCCCAGAATTGCAGAAAATGTAAAACACATTATGATTTCTAGGGATAATGTTGACCATGATAAACTCCTTTGGTGCACGAATAGTAAAGGTGGTATTTCTGTAAAGAAGGTCTATAACTTTATGGTTAAAGACACTACTTCTGAAGTTCAAGGAAACATTCATAGTCGTACTTGGAGAAAAATCTGGAACCTAGACACAATCCCTAGAATCCAATTCTTAGTTTGGAAGGCGATGCATAACATTCTGCCAGTAAACTACAATCTCAACCGTAGAGTGCAAGATATTTCCCCATTATGCCTTTTATATAACAACTCTGAAGAAACAATTTTACATCTCTTGCTAGATTGCAGTTTTAGTAGATCCATTTGGTTTGGGATGGGAATTTTTCACCAGCCGCAACACGTCACTTTAGGATCTTTTGAAACCTGGTTTTCCTCCTGGTTTAGCAGAAATCTTCATATAGATGGGTTGGAAGGGGATTTTCCGGAACTATGTGCCACCACAAGTTGGGGAATTTGGAAAACTAGATGCTCAAATACTTTCCAGGGATCTATACCAAACACCAAATATACAATTGAAATGATCAAAAACCAAATGAGGGCCCAAAAAAAAATCAAACCAACACTAAAACATTATTAGAAATCCAACCATCACTCAGAGAAATGAGCTACAGTTGGAAACTGTGTGCAAAACATGCTCTATCACAATTCATTATACTCAACGGGGAAGAAAAGAATGCAAAGAATAATACTTACTTTCACGACAGGAATAATGCAATTACAGGAACAACAGGGGTATACTGCAACATGGAAGATACAACAGAAGCCAATTCAGTAGGGATGATAGCAGCTATGCTTATTGCCCAGAAGAAAGGATGGAAGGAGATAACAATGGAGGTGTCAGATAAAACGGCCAGGAGACAATTGCACAAGGAATTGCATGAAGAAGATAAGCAGATGGAGAACCCTCTCTTTACTGCTTCTAGAAACTTAATTTACTATTTCAAATCTTTAAATTGTAACTTATTTAGAAGGCCTTTAAGGCCAGACATCTGTGACAAAGCAAAACAATTTCTCACTAACTCTTCAATAGGTATAATATGGAAAACTGTTCTGTCTGAAAACAACTACCTTACTATGTGTAATACTAAGTGGGAATCTTTCCCCCCAACTTAGTCTGTTTGTTTATCAAAGAGCTTTTCAAACAAAAAAAAATAAAAAAATTGATACCTTAGTTTCCATTCGCCTAACATTTAGACTTTTTTAGGTGTTCGTTATTAACAATGAGAACATCAAATAATTAAATTGGTAGGGAAGTTGAACAACTTATGTTTTTTTTTTTTACTCAAAAAGGGCAAGATATATTGAATAAAAATCAGCCTACCACCAAGAGAGTGGCAAGCTGATTGAAACAAAAGTACAATTGGAACTCAATTTTAGTAGAGTTCCCTGAAGGAAAAACAGAACCAAAATTAAGACATAATTGCTTCCCAGTTGAGCAAAACAGAACTCAATGAGAATCCCTGAAAAATATCAGTTCCTACACACCAGTTGTAGAAAAACACTTTCACACTGTCAATGATGGAATCCACCTGCTTATATTTACCATTGAAACACCTTTCATTCCTTTCAATCCAGATTGCCCACCAAATTGCAAATGGATACATATCCCAAATTCTTTTCCTTATAGTTGTTGGATTACCCTTTTTCTTTCTCCACTCCCAAATAGTGTTCCTCACACAATCTTGAAAAACCCAATTTAGGTTGTAAAACTTCAGGAAATAGTGCCACACTGCTCTAGTAGTGTCACAATGTAGAAAAATGTGTTGGTTTGTTTCAGATGCTTTTTTACAAAGCAAACAACCATTAACTACATAAGAATTCCAGTATGAATCAAATGTAGGTGCAGCATTATAACATAAAGTCCATATGAAGAAGATTACCTTCTGTGGTATTTTTGGATTCCACATAGATTTATAAGGAAACATAATCAATCCTTCATCCTCAAGAGCTTTATAACAGTGAGCCACAGAAAAGCCATTGTTACCTGCCATCCAAATTCTTTGATCTTGACCCCCATTAATGTTGATTGTTGGCAACAAATTCAGTAGAATAGCCACATCCTCCACTTCAGAGTCTTTCAAATTCCTCCAAATTTGTCATTAATAAGTGGATATGGAGGTATGGAAACAACTTATGTTTTTCTATGTAGGAAATCAAACATTAGAATTCTAATGGGAAATCATGATAATCACTATTACAATATATTATCTTCTTCTGCTTTTTCTCTCTTCGATCAAGGGTATCCATTTTATGAATAAGTCAATGTTCATGGTGATATAATTAGAACTTCAAAATCCATTTAAATAAACAACTACTAGTTACGGACTTACGCTGAAAACCCGAAATGAAAATGAATAAAAGAATAAAAAACAAAACATAGTCCCGGTTGATTGTTGTATGGAGGGAAGTGCTGTCCCACGCTGCCGCGCAGAAAAGCTATATGAGCTAGCAGGTTGCTAGCCGTTCGATCTTTGATTTTGCATTTTTATCAAAAAGAAGTTACACCTGTTTCGCAGTCAAGTATCTGAAAGCAAATCCGGCCAAAAAAAGAGAAAAGCAACATTTATTATTTATTTCTCGAACAAACTTTGTTCTTATTCTACGATACAGTTATTCGCTACCTCCATTAATGGAGCATCTAATCGGAACATTTTTACAAAACTCATAATTTACAAAGATTGAATCACCTGAAAAATTACTATTTTATAGCATGAATCCATGAACAATCACAAATTCTTCGAACCCTTAAACAAAATAAATCTGCAATATTGTTCTTCACTACGTCCATTAACGGGGACTCTGCTAAAACCATCCTAGATTCCTAAAGTACCCTAATTACTAGTACAACCTTTGCCACGGTGGGAGGGCCGACCGAAGAAGAATCTGAAGATGGTGTTTGTCTGCGATTACTTTCGTCCCGTTTAAGAAAAGGTGATACTTTCACCCTGTTTCAGAAAAAGTGATACTTTCGCCCCGTTTCAGAAAAAGTGATACTTTCTCCCCGTTTCAGAAAAAGTGATACTTTCGCCCCGTTTCGGAAAAAATGATATCTTCTTCCCGTTTCGGAAAAAGTGATACTTTCACCCCGTTTCTGAAAAAGTGATACTTTATCAGAAACGAAGCGAAAGTATCACTTTTCCTGAAACGGGATGTGAAAGTATCACTTTTTCTGGAACGGAGAAATAGTAGATCCATAAACCAAAATATGGTTTTTGTGGTGGTTTGCATAATGGCTATGCATTCAATTTTCGAGAATTGTGCCTAAAATGAAAGTATCATTTTTCTTGAAACGGAGGGAGTACATCGTTTTATTAGTTGCAACGGAAAATTAGTTGATGCATAAACCAAAATTTTATTACATAAAGTATTATGTATCCTTTGTGGTGGTTTGCATAATGAATATACATTTAATTTTCTAAAATTGTGCCTAAAATGATAAATATCTCCGAATTTTTCGTAAAAACTCTGAACTTAATATTGTTGTTTGTACTTGTTGCATAGAGTTTTTTATAACCTTTCCAACGAGATAAAATTTGTAAAATTCCAAGGCACATATTTTTAGATATGTTATATTAAAGTTTGTTTTTCAATTATACTCCTGAAAAGATAGGATACACAAGGAGTTATAGTGATTGGACTATAAGGGAGGGACATTTTTGGTTTTGGTTTTTGCCCTAACCATTTCTAATGTTTTTGTACAATTGATCACTTACATTTTACAAAAAAGTGGCCATATAAACCCAAAAACCATGAAGACCCATCTTGAAATTTCAATTAAATAGCTCATGCAACCAATACCACAACCCGCATCTACATCGTATATGTTAGATTGAAGAAGAACTCCAAAATAATTAGGAAAACTATTGTCTGATGTTATATGGCTATGGTTCTTTTGTACTCGGATTAAACTACGATTCTGCTATATTTACTCCTTGTTCATCAGTTTTGCATCTTTGAATTTTAGTTGCAGAGACAAAACACCAACGCAAAAATCATATAAAGGTAGCGATAATAAACATGAAATCAAGATCTATTAAAAAGATCAGAGAGAATAAGTAGAAAACTAGAAAAGAAAATGTTGATGAAATTTTGATTCTTGAGATAAACTAAAAAGACTTTCGTTACATTCCTGTTTTATAAGATTTGATATCCATAGCCTAGATGATAGAATTGTGAGATCCAACGGTTGGTGTGTGCTAGCTTATAGTTTTGCCCCGCACTGTCGTGCGGGTAGCATTAGCCGCTGTATGGATGCGCGTGAACAGACCATAGATGCATCCGCGACAGTGCAAAAACAGGAGCCAAAAAGCTGCGGAACCTAGTTCCTATGATTTTTGTTTTTTGTGAAGCATTCCTATGTTTTATTAAGTTTGGTTGGCAGTGGTCATTTGTCACATTCCTAAAACTTAAAAATGAAATAAAAGTAGTTAGAAAATTGTTAATCGGACTGATGGTTATCATACTCACTCTTTTAGAGAGGCGGGCTAGGATTAGATACGTGGAATTTGAAATCCCTAATACTAGTATTTAGGGACCACTAACTAACCACTATGCTAACCCATCAAAAAGCTATATACTCAATCCTCTTGTTTTCTTTTTTGATGTATAGGTTAGTAATAATATTAATCAAGTAATATAATACTAATTTTTTGGACTTTCTGGTTTAGATGTCACGACATACATTGGAGCTTCTGTATTCTTGCTTCTTTAGCCATTGAGTCTGCTTTTATATTATGTTTCCTGTTGATATATTGTACCTAAGCTTGTGGAAGCTTTTGAAGAATAGTGTTCGACTTTTCAATTGTGTTTTCCGCGTTTCAAGAAATTTCTGAATTTCCGTTGTTTATTATATCTCTTAGTTGTTTGCAATTTGTAACTATCGACACACTAGATAAAATATTATCCGTTAGCCATTTACCTGCCTTGAGTAAGGATTTTGCTTCTGAATGAATCATCGAAGTTGCTTTATCCAAACCTGCCGCTAGGTGCATGAAGGATTCTTGGTCCACGGAAAAAAGGATGAAAGCATATCCCATTGAAAAATCTACTTCCATGAAAGAAGCATCTATGAATATTATCCAATCCGATTTTATCGAGGACCATGATGAACTATTAGAAATGTTTGGGCTCTGCCTAAGTACTTAATTTTGTTTATTAGGAGGTATGGATTTTGAAAAATTCCTTATTTGGCTATCAGGCTTATTGGATTTGGGTTAATTTTATCAAAGACTACCGAATATTTATATTGCTGTATAAACCGCAGAGTGATTGTTATTCTACTCAGAATGTCTTGATTCTCATTAGATGAAATCCAATCTTTAACCCAAATGCTAACAGAGTCTAACTTAAACTGAGAGATAATCGAATTCATAGAGGAGCCGAACCAAATTGCTCTCGCAAAGGAACACTGACGAAAAAGATGTTGTTATGTTTCTTGCGCTTGTGAGTTACACATTGGACACACCGAAGAAATCTTTGGTATATGAGCTTCTTTGTTTGAAGTAGGGAGAGCTTTCTGGAATAACTTCCACAGGAAAAATCAAGTTCTCTGAATGACTGGCACCTTCGAAATCTTTTTCCATGGGAAATATGTGTCTTCTTCTCCCCATCCCAGATTTATCAAATAAATATAAGTATTCTTGACCGAAAACCAACCCGACGGATGATGCTTTCATCTGATTTTATATGTACTTTTTATTTGAGAAGTGATTGCTAGGATATTTTCCTTATTTCTGGGCTGAAAAGGAAGTCTATTTTAGAATTACCACATGAGACTTCTGGAGACATCAATTCTTGTATTACTTGTGGTAATGGTTCCTCCATATCAGTAGGTTTATGGACTATGTCTGAGTTGGGTATCCGTTTGTCTTCCCATATGTTTGTAGAGGCTCCTTTTTTTTACTTCCCAGATAAATTTATCCTTTATTATATCTAGGCTCTTTTGGTTACTGATCTAAATCCAAGATAAGTTTGAGGTTCTAGTTGAATCAAAAGGGTTAGTATCTAGAAAGTATTTAGTTTTTAACAGTTTGACCCAAAGTTGGTCTTTTCTAAGACTAACCTACTTGCAAATTTTGTTAGAAGGGCTATATTGAATTGATGAGGGTTCTTAATTCTAGTCCTTCTTGAGATATAGGTTCGTATATTGTCCATGATCAAACATATCCTCATTTTCCTTTTGGGTTATCTTTGTTCCACCAAAAATCCCTTTGAATCCGGTCAAGTTGTCCAAAGTGGTTTTTGGAAGGGCAATACATTGCATTTGGTAGGTTGGGAATGATTGAAGGATAAATTTGATGAGAACAGTTCGTCCCACTAGGAAAAAAAGTTCTGAATTCCAGCCTTGTAGAGCATTGTAGTAATTTTGGAAAAGCAGTTCAAAACTTTATTTTCTGTTCTTATATAAGAATAATGGGGTACCCAGGTATATATCTTTCTTTTTCATTAAAGAGACTTTTAGAATTTTTGCAATAATTTTTCCATGTTACGAATGAATTAGAGACAGGAAATAAATTCAGATTTGAAGATTTACCATTTGTCCCGTAATTTTCCCGAATTTAGAAAGGATATCAAGCAGATTTTTAGAACCCCTAAGTCTGCTTTGGTAAAGAAGAAGTAATCATCAGCCAAAAAAAGGTGGACAATGTTTGGAGCCTCTTTATTAATTTTTAATCTCGGAATTTTTTTCTCTGATATAGTGTAACACCCCGTGTTTTTAGCATGGCGCATGCTAAAAGATGCGCCATGGCCCGAGATGAAGCTTCATCCAAAGCTTCTGTTGCATAGGAAAAGGAACATTGGCCGTTGGCAGTGGACAACCATCATGGCTGAACATCGGGTTGGAAGTGGACAACCATCATGGCTGAACATCGGAGTTGGCATTAGCAGTGAAGAGCCATCTTGCCGGTTATTCGGAAATATATGGCAACGACCATGAATAATAAAAGTGGGACTTGGTGAATGATTTTTTCTCCCCTAATAAAAGTTGTAAAAATGTCAAATTAACATATATAGGGAGGGGTACTTGGTTGAAGGTGCATATACGGACCATGCACCAAGTAAGATAGCCTTGGAGATGTACAACAATCACGGCCTGGACATTGGACTGGCCTATGGGCCAAATCCAGAAATACATCCATCACGGCCCTTCACGGGACATGGCTCAGGAAGCGTTCAACCATTATGGATGGACATTGAAACTAGCATATGAGCCATAACTGAATGTACAACCATCACGGCTATACATTGTATTTGGCCAGGGAGTCGTGTGCAGCCATCACGGCCTTGGGACTTGGTGAAATCATTTTCTCCCCTTTCCAAACTTGTAGAAGTTGCAAGTTAACATTTATAGGGATGGGTAGCTGGTTGAAGGTGCATATGCAGATAATGCACCAAGTAAGCTTCATAGCTTAGCCGGAACGGTGTAAATGATGCTTAGGCCTCATTTATAGCTGTGCAGCCTCGCCAATGATAATCTCAGGGATAATCTAGGAAACCAAACAACTCATGAGCCAAATTATTATGGACTCTTGCATTTATTATGGCCTCATTTATGCTTAGGCCTCTCATTTCAGTCACAAACTGCCATGATACATCTCGGGGATAATCTAGGAAACCAAAAAACTCATGAGCCAGATCCCCCAATGTACCATCAACCACAATTACAACGAAACCAATCAAGCTGTGGATGGACAGACCAATATCGGGACCATACAATCACATCATACATGAATCAAATTGTAATATATGACTCATTAGGTACCACCTACCGTCATGTAATTGCCGCTTAGCTTTAATATTATTTTTCATTTTTTTAAAATACATCTTAGACCTCAAAAATGAGCTAATAGTAGTTCATGTATTATGTTTGTTTACCACATTCCAAATGTACCACTCAATGAACTAGTTGTAGGCGGACTACAAGAGATTACCCAATTGCAGACTAGTGCCCTTCATCACTAGATTTGGAGGGGTGGGTCTTTTATGAATGCCAACAACCACTGGATGTATTGGTCTGCATTTGGTACCCTTTATTTTTTTGACTTAAGGGGAAAATTTGATTAAAAATATCATTATGTCACCAGAAAAGTGACACAAGATAGCACAAAATTACATGGAAGATTGCATTACTGCATTCCAATTACATAACAAAGTTGTTAAAGAAAAACCAGAGAATAATTGAGATTTCAGTCCCCAATTGAACATCAAACATTTAACATCTGTAATGAGTTGATCTAAATCCTTCGACAAATTATTATGGACTCTTGCATTTCTTTCAGTCCAGATACACCACCAAATGACAAACAGAAGAATACTCCAGATTTTCTTCTTTCTATTTCTAGATCTTCTCTGGCACTTATCACCCCGATCCCAAATATTAGTCTTGACATTTCTAGATAATACCCAATTGATCTCAAAACTTTGTAGAAAATAAGACCAAATCTTAAACACCAAGTTGCAATGCAGGATCAGGTGTTCATTTGTTTCCAAGCATTCATCACATAACACACATTTAGGGTCTTGGATAAGACCATCATTATGTAAGTAATCGAATGTGGGAGCACCACTAAAACATAAAGTCCAGACAAGGAACGATACCTTCAATGGCACATTTGAATTCCACAACTGATT
Source organism: Papaver armeniacum (assembly GCA_023531295.1). NCBI lineage: Eukaryota > Viridiplantae > Streptophyta > Magnoliopsida > Ranunculales > Papaveraceae > Papaver > Papaver armeniacum. The sequence continues at coordinate 127,649 of JAJJWW010000109.1, forward strand.
GGCAGGGAAAGATAACAGACCTCCAGTTTCAAGAGCATCATAGGCATTAGCCATAGAAAAATCCTCCCCATAGCGCCACTGTCTAGAATCTTCATTAGAAAAGCGAGAAGGATCACCCATAACCTGAAGTAGATTTGCCACCTCCAACATCTCCTGCTCATTTAGATTTCTAGTAAAATTTAAAATCCAAGCACCCTCATTAGATATCAAGTCACTTACCATTGCGTTTTTCTGCTTGAGAATCTGATAAAAGGAAGGAAAGAGTTGTTTTAGAGGAAAATCACCAGTACATTTATCCCCCCAGAAATACATAGATACACCAGAGCCTACTGTCAAAGAAGTACCATATTTCACAAAATCTCTAGCATTCAAGATTCTAGACCATACACAATGGCGTATAGAATTCTTTGTCAGAGAAGGTAGAAAAGCCTCTACTGCACCTCCAAACTTTTGGTACCCTTTATTGGCCCACTAGATGCAATATAGTGTTGCTGGTGTTTTATGTTGGTTTTAGCCAGGGAGGGAATCGGGTTTTCTTGTTGGGTAAGGCTAAAATATCGTTAGTTGGTAGACCGAAGGTTACAGAATTTTTTTTGGTATGAATCGCATAATTTAGTATCTATAAAATACTAAATTAATAAACAAATAAACATTAAAATGAACAAAATAACAAACAAGTGATAACTTTATAATTGATGGAAGAAAAATGGGAAATACATATGTCGAGACTTGAGAGGACACAAGCTTTTTGCTTCTAGCAAGATTTTGTGTCTAATAATTTATAATGTTGGCTAATTTCCGCAAAGAATAGAGTTTCCATTAGCTAATGGTGGGCTAAACCACAAAATCCACAAAATTTTGAATAGCAAAATCAATTTAAATGGAAAACAGGGACGGACTATAGCCTCACTTAACCCCTTACTAGGCCAGTCCCTGATTTTAGTAAACCGAGCAAATCATGAGCTAGATCTTCCAATGCACCATCAATCACAACTACAGGGAAAGCAATTAAGCTGCTAACGGACTAACAAATATTGAGATTATATAATCCCATCATATATCAATTAAATTGTAATAGATGACTCATTAGCTACCAGCCATCCTGGTGTAATTGCCGCTTAGTTTTAATAATATTCACATGTTTAGAAAGGAAAAGAACCCTTAAACCTTGCAAATGAGCTAACACTAGTTTGTATCATGCATAATGTTATTTACCACATTTCAAATGAACCACTCGATGGACTAGCTAGAGGCGTACCAGCGGAGGTTACCCAATTGCAGACTAGTGACCTTCACCTTTAAATTTAGAGGGGTGGGTCCTTTATGAATGCCACCAGGCGCCAATCATTAGATGTATTGATGTGCATTTTGATGCCCTTTATTGTTGGAGAAAATGAGTTTTAAATTAAAAGGTTTTATGGTCTTGGTGTTGTTTGATTTAATGACCTTAGGGTCTAAGGATACTCACTCATTTTTGGGTGAATGAAGTGGAACCTTTAGTCCCACATTGTGGAAAACTAAAGAGGAGCTCCACTATATAATCATACACTTATGTATGAATTGTAAAACGTGGGTGGAGCGGGTGGGCAGTGGGCAAAAATACATATTTTTACCCATGCGATATGCGCGTATGCCATGCACCAAGTCCTTTTTCTACACAAATTTATTTTTGGCGAGTTTTTTATTTAGGAAATTAATTCCAAAATTATTTCTTAAGAGTTTTATTTATGGTAAAATTCCTTTTACTTGTTTTTGAAGAAAACCAAAACCTAACTTGATTCGCAAGTTTTTTTCATCCTATAAATACAACTCGAAAATCTGTTTTCAAAACACCGAAAAATTCTTCTTTTATTCTAGGGTTTTCTCCATACGTTTTTACCTCCATCCCTGTTGTTGAGTTCAAAGAAAGGGTAACTTGCGTTGTGCTAACACAAGTTATATCGCGCGTCTTATCCTGACACATCTTCGCTGTGAGGGGTTTAGCATTACTCAACTCGAGTATACCCGCGAACTAATGTGTTAAGGACAACTTGTTGAACCCGTGATTCTCGCCTCGTCAAGTTATTTCGGTAGAGTTGTTTCGCATTAGTTATTTACATATTATTTTCGATACATCTAACGTGCTGTTCATTGTTGCAAGATCCCAACATTTATTTGTCAACACTTGGTGTTTTTCTTTTTCTCATGATTACTTAAGATAATAAGAAAAAAGACATATGCTTAATAAATGAAGAACACACTCCTCTTCTGAGTCAACTGCTTTGAAAAACATATATATATTCCGGTTAGGTTACGTCTCACTCTTCTTGTTTAGGAAATGTCCTTCTTGTCTCTGCAACCTGATTAAAGAACTTGCAACGGTTAACAGTCGGGTCTCTCCAGTTTTCTCCAACTTCTCATTTCATTATTTTGAGTGATTCTCCTTTATTTTAACTTTTGTTTTTGTTTTTATTTGGCTATTACCATGCTATATCAGTGTTCAACTATTCTTGGCAGTTTGGTTTTGTGATTTCATTTTGTTTCATAATGATTTAATATCAAGTATCGTTAGTAATGGGCATTCTTCACTTCCTGTATAATTTATATCCACAGCTTTTGAATGAATTACACATGCGGAATTCATTTTCGGTTCATCACACTTATATTTTTACATACAACAAAAAATAATTATTATACGGAAAACCATATTGTTTTGGAGACTCTACAGGCATAACATTTCTACCTGTAATCTCAGTTTTACTTAATAAATTGCGTTCTTATAAAAAAAAAAGAAACTCCCGCGAGTAGTTCGGAGGAAAATTAACTTCCCGCAAGTTGGGTTCACAAATAATGGCGTGTTCATATTGATGTATGGATGCGGATGAACACACCATGGATGCATCGGCGACTGTGCAAAAAGAGGACGAGTCAGAAAGCCATGTACCGTTGGGAATCAACGGGACTTTAACACATTGCTGGTTTCAGCTAGGTCGTGTGTACTCTTGTCACGTCCCACATACGTTACCCTTGTAAAAGGCCAGTTATCTTTGCTTTTGCATCCAAAAAAGTCTATAAAAGCGTGCATCATTTTTAATTTTTTTTTGGAAACATGAGGGGGTTAAGGAGACCCAACCTTACAAGAAAAGCAAAGAAAACTTAAACAAATTCCTTAATACGACAATACATCTTCTGAGATTTATCGTCAGAGATAATGGACTTTAAGTCCTCTGCGAACAAGCTAGGCTCATACTCAACATAGGAAGCAGCGGGGAGATAGCTAGCTAATAGGTCAGCTGCACGATTGGTCTCTCTATAGCAATGATCATAAATGATCTAATTGAAACCCTGTAGGAGTCTCTGAATGTTGTACCAGATGCGGAGAATCGGCCAAGGCAAGCTTGCAGTAGTTCCCTTCAAATAGGAGACAGTGGTCTTAGAGTCGGTATTAATGCATATCTTTTTCTGGTTCATCTTAGTAGCAAGCATGAGACCAATTTCAACTCCTTGCATCTCATGCATAGTAATGGAGAAGGGGATCTAAATATGGAAGATGATGGCCCAATGGATATGGACGAAATTCGGTTTGTCTTTTTTTCATTGAGTTTGTAGCAGCACCAAAATTGAAGATGAGATACAACCAGATGTAGATGGTGGTATTCTAAATATGGAAGATGATGGCCCAATGGATATGGACAAAATTCGGGATGGATCCTTTCATAGACCTGAGAGAGTTCGTGTTCGTCAGTATGGTAAATCATTTAAGGATCTAACGGCATTGTTTAAAAGTCAAGAGATACAATCTCATTGTGGATTTGTATGAAGTATCAAATTTAGCTTGGATGGTCGGTATCTTGCGAGTGCAGGTAAGGATTGTGTAATTCATGTATGGAAGGTGGTTAAGTCAGAAAGGAAAAGTGATTTTTATGAGAAGTTGGAAGATGGGATTTCGTACTTAAACGGTTTACCCAGTGGGTCTCCCATCGTTGTTGTATAATATGGAAAAGAAGAGGTAGGAAATCTATTAGTCTAAAATCTATTATCTTGGACCAAGTAAAGGTTCCATAGAGTGTGTTTGCGCTTTCAGAAATGCTCATCTGCTCTTTCCGTGGTCCTCTTGATGATATACTTGACCTATCATGGTCCAAATCTCAGGTTAGCAATTTTTGTTTGCCATGCCGTTATAGTTACATTTTCCTAATTTCTTTCTTTTTTACACCGACCATGATCATATGTCTAATAATTACACCCCGAATACATTCTATCCCAGCTGAGATGAATTACATGCATTAGTCAAAATTTTGTTGCAAGCTTCATGTGATAGAATTCCTATTGTGGCTTATTATTTGTGAGGGTGATGTTTGACTATTCATGGAGCACAACTGTTGTTTCTAATCCTATATACTTATGAATATATAAGCCTTTGTTTCTTATGAATATCTTTCTATGTTTTTATGTGTTGTGCCTAATTTTAATTTTTTTGTATCTGTCGATGCCTTTTCGTGTAAATTAAGTCTAGCTAAGTTCAAGTATGTTTACATGGAACAGTTTGATAAGAACGGTGATGGTTTTATTGAGAGTGATGGGTTTCCTGATCAAACTTGCGATGCTTGGACAGTTCATGGAATTAGTCATTATTGTGGATGCTTATGGCTTGCTGCTCTCGAAGTTGCTGCTGCGATGGGAAAAGGGAGAAGAGATTGTAAACCTCCATGAAGTAACTGAGGATCCCAGGTAACAATCACAACAGCATAGTAAGAAACTGAAATTATTGTTAATAACAGTAAAATCATTAAGTGGCCTAAACTTTCAGTCAATACATCTCTAGTCATATGAGCCAACCCTAACTCCCTTTTTTTTTTTAATTTTGATTAGGGAAAGAAGGAGTTATGTGTACCTGTAAAATCTTCATCCAACTGTGTGCTCCAAAAAATAGACTTCGATATAGTTTGTATGGAAGAACCTACGGATATTATGGTTTGTTTATTTTTCTCTGATCTTATTTCGGTTTGTCAATTGGAGATTTGAATTCCCATTTGATGTTACTAGCTTCCATCCTTTTTCTGTCAAGGATTGGGGTCATGGGAAAAGAGAACCAAATCCTTTATCAATTAAAGACGAACATCAAACAGTCTAATTAACATTACAAGATCAAGCAAAAAATCTGTAGTTAGGCACCAGCGCACAAAAAAGTTAAGCTGCTTCATATTTGATGACTTTATGTACATGCAGGATGTAACGAAAAATATATAGTAGCTTCGTCTTTCAGCACGGTGACCCTCACCCTCTCCCTTTCTACGTATCAATGTTCTTTGTTCGCTGCTATGTTAACGATACCATCTCAGCAAAAAAAAAAAAAAACTTGGCGTTTTGCTTACCATTTGCAGACAGCATAATGTCGTAGACTATGATGTATTCTGTAGGCGCAGGTAACCATCCATGTTTCTAACTCACACAACGATAACACTTATATCTCCTACTTTGTTACATTTTTAACTCAGGTAACTGAGTCAATACATCTCCAGTTACATTTTTGGTTAGTTATTTCAATTTTTTGGCATATGAATTGCTGATTAACAGAGATTATATTTTTTCTTGGTGATCCTGCAAAAAAATTAGAATTTGGTGATCACGAGCTAATGAATTACTGATGAGCATTGTATTCGGTAATCTGATATTTTTTGATGCGTGAAGAATTGTTACTAACTAACTACCTCTTAAGAAATCAAGGGAAGTTACTCTTCTGGATAATCCTGCTATTGTATATATATTGAATTACTTATATTTTCTGATATTTTTGTATAATGTTTAGTGCAGTAGTTCTTTCTTATAATGTTAACGTTGTCCTCATTACGTAAAAGAAGAACCTTGGAAGGATGATTATCAGGTATACACAAAGTTGCATCAAATCCTACTTTCTTTGTTTCCCCTATATTTTTTTTTTTGGGTTTTAAATGTGGTGCAATAAATTCTTTTCCTCATTAATTGGATGTCATTGATATGCTATATGCTGCTGACAGTTGAGAAACATTGATAAAATGGTTACTATCAGCAAGGACTAAACTACCGCCGTTGCCAATTCTCTGAGAATCACACAATTTAAAAAGGAGTAGTCTAAGATAGACCGTCTATGAAACTAAAATTTTAGTTTTATGTGTAGTTGTTGTCACGTAAGTTGGTGCTGCAACTCAAGTAAGCTCGAGGACTAATTAAGAGCTACTGTTGCCGTTATTGAAAGAGTGGAAAGGCATTGATCAATTTATGGATACTTATGTAAGTCATTAGTTTTTGTTGATTAATTTGATCCGTCTTTGTTTGCCATATCGCGGGTTGTAGGTATTGGGATTCTGCATATCATATGTAGTTTAGTAAATTTATTTTTATTATATCTCCATCTGTAGTTCTCACTGTTAGAAAATATTGAAGTCCACGTACTAATTTAGTGGAAGAGGCAACCACCATGGTATTAGACATGCCAGTAGTGTTTGCCATGATGCACCTACGACATTGATCAATTTTCGTAGACAGTCTGGTGGTGCGTCTACTTAAAAGACCGAACAACTTCGACAGGATGGTGCTGGTGCTGCTGCTGCTGCTAAGGAAAATAAAGCTTAGCTCTTGGTTGTTTAGATATTAGTGTGTAAAAGGACTAGCATGTAGCTGAATTTCAAAACCATTTCATATGAATTGGCTAAACAAAGACAATAATGTAATTAAGGTGATAATGTTAAGTCTAAATTTTGAAAAGTGGTTAAGGTATTTACCTAAGTTGTCAAATAAGCATGTACCTGTTTTCATGCTTGGAACATTAAGTTGTTTTGTGTAATGAACCAAGGATATGAGTCGGATGGCTTATTGTAACGATGATCAGTAGCGAAATGATTCAAAGGCGTCCCAATTTTGTGTACAAACTTGGCGACATCAAATCAAAAATGCACCAGGATCAAATCTTGACGGGGCGCGGCGAGGCGAAGCCGAGCTTTACCAAATCAACGGGGCGAGGCGAAGCCGAGCTTTACCAAATCATAAAATCGGGCGAGAAAATCAAAAATGCCCGTTCAAAGAAAAGATGCGATGGCGAGGTGAAGCCTTTACCAAATCATATCCGAAGCCGGATATCGGGACGGGGCGAGGCGGAGCCAAGCTTTACCCAATCAAAAAATGGTTCAAAGAAAAAGCGGTCATACAATATTTTTTAATATGGTTTGAATTCAGATGTTCATGCATAATACCACCGTAGCTTTTGGACCATTACTCTTATGGTTGGTTAATATTGTAGTTGTAGATTGAATTGGTGAATCAAGTTTTGCGCACGGGCACAAAATCTAGTATTGTATTAAAGCAATTTCGTGTTTGGATCTTCTTGCTGGTATAACAACGACAATGTGGAGAAAAACCAATAATCAATTGGTTGATGCCTGAAAACTCCAAAATACGCCTAAATTCACATTTCAAATACAAAATATTACTCCCTCCGTTCCAATTTAGATGATGTTTTAGGAGTTTTCACGCATATTAAGAAATGGAGAGAGATATAAAAAAATTCTATTTATGCGCTTGAGAAAAGTCTTCAAACATTAATTGCTATTAGTGTATTTAAAAATAAACTTATGGTTCCAAGACAAATTGTGAGGGTATTGTTGGTAGTTTTGTGGGGAAAGTGTGAAAACTATCAAGTAATGTGGAACAAAAAAATAACCCTAAATACTCATCTAAAGTGGAACGGAGGGAGTATTTGGAAAGTATAAACTTGATTCTGATATCCGGACTTTGTATCCGCATATTAAATATTTTTTCTAAACTAAGTGCGCTGAATTGTTGTGATAGGATGGTAGTCCAAAGATGTGATCAATGTTTAAATACTTACTTGAAAAAAAAAGAAGAAGCGGTCGGAACTGTGGTTGATGTCCGCATATATTTACAAGATAACAATTGTAAGATGCATGGTAAATTTTGAGAGCAAATGACTAAAGCAATTTCGAGTTTGGCTCAGTTAGTATGTATTTTTAGAGGAGATACTAAATCAGTTTCTTGGGTGGCACAGTTAGCCTTTGGATATGCCGGTATAACAGTTAAGATTAGAAGTGAAAAATATATTATGGTTATTTATGTTTGGCAACTTCACAAGGACATAATTGCTTGACCAGTAGAATTAATTTTGATAGTGTTCCGAATCAAAAACTTCATATTGTATAAGGAACTCGTAATAGGTGTTCATATTGTAGAATGGACTTGTGATATGAGTTCATATAATGGTAGTTCACCATGGTATCATTTTATAAAATTAATTTGTCATGATAGTTAATTATGGTAGTTCATATTGTAAAATGAACCCGTAATAGGTGTTCATTATGGTAGTTCATGTTATGGAATGAATTATAGTAAATGGAATGTATTTCATATGGTAGAATGAACTTGTAATAGTAATTCATTATACTAGTTCACTTTGTAGAATGGACTAGCTAGTAATATAATTCATTAAGTAGATTTCTTCTATATGGTAGTTCACTTTGTTCTCTTCCAACTTTCAAATTGATGGATAATTTTCAGGAGGATGTCATATCAAAAATTCTTTCTCGTGTTACCCCACTTGAATCCTTCTTAAACTATGCAAAAAATGGCGCAAACTACTTGGCCATACAAAGATAGGTCTACTTTTCTCTATTGCTACCTACGATGAGCATGTAGGACGCGCTCAACTTTACTATGCAGTTACTAATGAAATTTGTAGGGATCTTGACAAGTTTTGTTGTACTACAAGTACGACGAAGATCAACCATCCTCCACTTGAGGTAGGACGGGATGAAAGGATCATAATAGGTTCTTGTAACAGTATGGTTTGTTTTGCTATAACCCATAACCGTACTGGGCCTTATGAGAATCCAGTCCATATACTCAATCCAGTTACAAGAGAATACGCGGACATTCCAAGATGTGACCGGGCAAAAGGTGACACTGTGAGTGGATTTGGTTACCTTCATTCGAACAAGGAGTAAAAAGTTGTAAGAATCTTCTATTCAGATCGTATCTTTAACCCCAATGTCACTATCTCAGGTTCAGTTCAAGTATTCATTCTTAGCAAGAGCAATAGGAGCGAGTACTTACATTTATCAGGTATTTTCCTAAATGGATCAATTCACTGGAAAGACCAGGATAACCACAAGATTGTGGCTTTTGATCTGTCTGGAGAAGAATTCCGAGTGCTGCCACCACCACCACCATGTATTCTCCACGGGGAAAAAGATACCGACTATCAACCTAATGCCTTGGTGTTGGGTGGGGGGTGGGGTGGGTGAAGGAGTACATAATAAAGTGGGAACCAACTGCACTCCAACATTGTTAGTACTATGCTTTCGGGATCACTGGTAAGAATGATATTCTTTTGTGGTAGACCAATTTCTTTGACACTAAAAATAACATTTTATATGTCCTTGTGGATACAATGCCGAACTTCTTCAAATTCTAGATATCGGATAGATATTGACATGCATAGTTACGGGTAAAGAATGTCTAGTGGGATCCGATTCCAAGACTCCCCCGGCTAGTCTCATGTCCTTTTCCGCAGGGCCCAGTACTAATTGGGTCGGGATATAGATCGTCAACGGAACACGCTTATGGATGCAAGCAGGGGTGAGCATTTGGCCCGTAATTCGTGGATTTAACCGGGACCAACCGTTCATTTGCGGATGGATGTCCGGACCGTTCGTTAATGGGTTGGATGCGGATGGAATTTTTGAAATCCAACGGATAACGGATCGACGCCCCGATGCAACCTTGAAAAATCCGTTGGACATCCATATCCGTTAAATTAAGGGGATTTATATAGTTCTAGAAAATATTATGGATCATTTAAGAATTTTTAAAATGTTTTCCTGGGGTGTCATTGACATGGTATTTTTATATTTGTATACATATATAGATGTGTAGGTTTTATAAGGAGTCATTTGTGTTAGCTTTATTTTCTTTACTATAAATTTTAAATAAAACAAATCCATGGATTATCCGCATCCAATCCGTCCATCCGCGCATCCATTGGATGCAAATCCGTTGGATATGGATTGGATGCGGATGCCAAATTTGAGATCCGTAGTGCAATGGATTGGATACGGACGAAGCGAAAACCGGTCCATACCGGCTCATGCTCACCCCTAGATGCAAGCATGCCGCGGCTCGACTTTGTTTACACATGGTTTTCGAAACCAAGTGCTGCTATTACAATCTACTTTTGAATCCAAACTCACTTTATTTTCCGCCTTTAGTTTTTTGCTTATATCATTTACATTTTTTAGTGCAAGTTTTAATTCCACTTCCAGATATCAAGCCAAAAACTCCTGCCATGTGGTTTACCAAAGTCTTTTACCTAAAGATCATTCTCCTCTGGTCGCGGAACTAGGAATGTGGAGAGGTTTGAAAGATAATTGGGCCTGTTAAAAGAAATTTGTGTCGGGCTTAAGCCTATCTTTAGGCTTGTTTATGGACCCAAATCAAAACGCAAATCTTTGGCTGCATTTTGGGGTGGCTTCAGACCGGAAAAGCTGGTTATAGTTCCGTCCCAGTTCTCACCCCGTCACCCGCTTGCATGATTCAGTGTACCTCCATGCATGTCAACTTAATTTGGTAGCACTGATTGATTTGTTAGCCTTAGATTTTCTAGGTTTCTGACACCTGTTCAAATTACTATTGATCATGCCATGTAGTAGACCAGTTCTTCCTCAATTATTCATCCATTTTATCCCAATAATTCTCCAGTCCCACTTCCCACAACACTCTCAAAATGGATATACGATCAACATCAATGGATGATGATAAAGAAAATGAAACTAACTGTCGTTGCATAGGAAGTAATGGACGGTTCAAAACCCTTAGTCAGAAAAAACCCGTCCTTTTACATCTCTTCACTCCAATAATTCTCCACTCACACTCCCCAGAGACACTCCCAAAGTCGATAAACCATCAACATTTTATAGAGAACAAATTAGGCACAGTGGCATGGAATTTGTTTGTCGCGTTTGAAATATGGAAAAAGGCATCATGTACTAATAGATGGCAAAAGAAGGAAAAACACCAAAACAGCAGTAGTCCTCTCAATAATGCAACTTGGTAGATTTCGGTATCAATTGCTAGTATTGCTTCCACTTTTCTTTATACTGAGCTGGTTTACAATCCCACAACCAGTAGCACTGAACTTGACCCCAAAAGAATCTTCTACCCTCCAAACTCACATATATGCTAAGCTAATATACTTCCTTCACAAACCTGATTCGATTAGTTTTCACCACCTCTTTCGAATTATTTGCTGCTGCAGTTTCTATCTCTAAATCAATCTTCTCAGAAACATCTCAGCTAGCTTGTCACAAAAAATATCTCCTACTCTTTCGAGTAATTTGTTGCATCTTCAAACTCCTCTCAATCGATTTCCGTATCAAATGAATGGGTATAATGTTTGTTTTTTCTGTGGGAATCATCAGATATACCTTGGAGGAGGGAGACAGGATCAATCATCTCTATAAATAGCATTATGGTATCTCCCCTCAAATGTAAGTTCAATAATCCAGCAGCCAGTTACATAAACATTCAAATAGCATCTTACTGACCTATTTTATACTATGATCATTTGCAGGTATCAGCTAACGCTGCTGTCAAAAGTAAAGGACCCCATGAACGGCAGACATGGGAATACAGTTCGTCTTCAAGGGAGATTTTACAAGGATATGAATTTTGGTAATGTCATCATGAATTGTCAAATAAATCCGACTTTTGTTGATCTACCTCGTGAGAAAGCCAATGCTTCAACTCTAGGAATGATCCCATTTTGTTGCAGAAATGGAAGAGTCTTACTATGGATCCAAGCAGGTCTATTTCTATCGTGGAAATTTTTGAGAAACCCAGTAGTGTGACCTCTCTCTTCCATAAGCCCGTCATTAATATGGTATATATGTGTAGCCCATAATTAAGATTTGGACGGCTATAAATAGAGATTCATGTTAGATTGTTTCGTTTATTTACGAAAACAACATTTTTAGTACCTAAACTAACCTTTTTATTTTACTTGTAAAACTTCCACGTTTCACGCACTATCAATAGTCTTTCCACGTTTCACGCCTTATCAAATAATCTTTCCACGTTTCACTCTTTTTCGCTGAAAAGTTTATCCATGTTATCCTCTATAGTCTCTCTCCATCTATCTAATCTATCAACTTTGCTAGCATTCTAGTTCTCGTTTCTGGTTTCCATTACTTTTTTCAAATTTTCACGAGGAAGAAGAGATGACAGATTTCTAGTGGTATATATATGAATGGTATATGTTCTGACATTTAATGGTATACGTCAATACGTCGAAATCTGATCTCAAAGTTTGTAGTGATCTTCGTGTTGTAATCATAATTTCTAGGTGTAGTGTACAGAGATTTTTATTGTTGGGGTTGCAAATCTTCCCCGCCCCACTTTAAATGCTTAGGCAAAAATGAGATATGGACTTCTTTTTTTTGTTTGAACTGCATAGTAGTTATGAAATAATTTGAATCGTGATAACCACTCTGTTTCATGTCCATTTAATCTCTTTGTTGTATGTAATGCAAGTAGAATATGACCAGCTTACGGGTTTATATAAGCAAGATAGGAATTTAAGTTGTCTTACCTCAAAAGGGGGAGTACATGATTTTTAGCCATGAAAATATTCACCTCCCATAGATATGGAAAAAAGCTTTTTTAGAACCTTTTTACCTTAAAAAATCGTCTGAAAAATGTGATTATCACAAAATTGTGAAAATTCGAATTTTCACGCAAGTTGGTGATGAAAATTGTGATTATCACCATAATTTGAAAATTGAATTTATCAGTGGGCTAGTGATGATGATTGCAATTTTTCCAATCCGCACCCGGTTGCAAAATTTTCACCCCTCTTTTAATTGAAAAGAAACAATAACTTTTTACCTCAAAATTCGTATGGATTGTTACACAACTGTTTCAGTGGGCCGGTGATGAAAATTATGGTTATCACAGAATTGTGAAAACTAGAATAATTGTGAAAACTAGAATTTGTACACAAATGTGAAAATTCGAATTTTACAGTGGGCTGGTGATGAAAATTGCGGTTATCACAAAAATGTGAAAACTGGAATTTTCAGTAGTCCAGAACTTTCATCGGAAAGAAAAAATATTTTCGATTTCTTTAAAGTAGATATTTTAGGAAGATTTTTTTGAGGATTAGCATTAATAACATTAAGAATCTTTTGAAAATTTTTCACGTTTCCGATTAAGAAGAATCTAAATTTGGGAACAAACGGTAATCTAGGAATCCTTTTCATGTTTTGAATTTTCAAAGCTATAATTTTTCTAAAACGAAATTTTCGTAAACATTTTCCAAATTTGTTAGAGGTTATTTATGTAATCTGTTAATACCACGACCTAATTATGGGCTCCATATATCCACCATCTTAATGGTGGGTTCCTCATATATAAAAAAATCAAAATGGGCTAGAGATATTTTTCCCCATTTCTATCTTACAGCTATTCAAGTACATTAAATGCCTGCCATAAGGCTGTTCTTCTTCCTAGATTCAAGTGGGTTACCAGTTAACGTATTGTGTGCAACATTGCACCACCAGAGGAAGCATTTCCTAAAAGTTGTGTTTCGTTTCAGCGTTTTTTTAGTGAAATTTTCTGATCTGCCACATCTAGGTAGTGAAACCATTTGGTGAAATGAATGACAGTACGTTTTCATGAATTTCTCTTGGTTCCAATTTCAGTTCTTAACAGATATAATCTTTAGTATTTTTAGTTGGCCTTCATTCATTAGTGAAGAGCGATGAGTGCCTCATCAAGGTAACTTCTATAGAAGGATATAAGGCAGTCGAAAAACATTTGTAAGGCATAGATGAATGCTAAATATTTGACATGACGATTTGTTAGTTTTTCCTTTGACATGATCAGTAGTGCAAATTAGACATAGATGAATGCTAAATATTTGTAAGGCAGTCGAAAAACATTGCGAGACTAGCAGTAAAAATTGTGATCTTACAAACCTTTTGTCGATTGGTTCTGATCTGATGACTTCGGTTTGAATCTTGTAATTTGGCACTAGTCTCATAGTAAAGTAAAAGAAGCACAGGAGCTTGCATTCAGAAAGAGCAAGGCTGGGTTTGGTATGACAATCTCCTCGAGTCCTTTGTAACTGTACGGCTACAAAATAAATTTCCTAGTTATTTCCTGAGTGGATTTTATTGATCTCATCCTTGTGAGCCAATTCTAGTGCTAAAACTTGGTATGTAGTCCGAGTACATACTCCTCTTATGAATGTACATATCAAAACACTAGACCTTGCAGTTATACCCTTCTTGTTTCATATGGAAATCCAGCAGACTACCTGCCAACAGCAAAAGAAGCTTCAATGTGCAAAAATTCAACGGACTGGCTTGAGTGAAGTTAGATTTGGAGAATTTAATGAAGCCAATGGAAGTCTGATTCGTGATTTATTTTATTTTATTTTATTTAAATTATTATTTTTATTTTTTAATTATTTTTTGGGGAAATCTTAAAGTAGGAATTATACCAATCTTAAACTCGAAGCGTCAAGTACACGCATCTAAAGGTGTCGCGCCATATTAATTCATGTAGTATGCATCTCAGGCACCTACCAATGACGGAACTATGAATCAGTTGATTCAATATAGAGAAAAAGACTAATAAATATCCTGGATTGATTGGGGGCCAGACCTTTTAATTGGGGGCCATGATATTTTATTTCCACCCCAAATTTTTGAGGGGCGTATTAATCCGATATTGAAAAGACTGTTTTGCCCTTTACTAAACACAAATCTTAAAAACCAGTTAACACTAATTTGAAATCATAATTAGGCCCCCATTTAATTTACCCTAAACTAAACAAAAAAAAAAAATCTGTTTCTTTTTTTTCTTCTTCTCTTCTTCTTCTCTTCTTCTTCTCCTCTCCTCTTCCTCTCCACAACCACCATTAACGACCCCAAACGATTTTTTTTTCTTCAACCGATTCATCGTCGATGTTAGAAGATAATCGACGATTACCTTCTTCTTCAAACATGGCTCGCATAAAAACAGACCGTCGCAAAGAACGTCAAATCCCCAATCTTCTCGACGCCGTCAAAGGAAAGGTAATCGTGGGAAGAACCCCAAAACCCCAAAAATCGAAACCCAAAGAAGATATGGGTCCAATTAGAAGGTATGTGAAGTTAAACCCACCTTCTATGCGTTTTTTGTTGTGTTTTGATTGCGAATTTGAGTCCGGTAACCGAAATTTAGCGGTTTCGATTAAAGGGTCGTTAGCGGCCTCTGCTTGGATACCCCTAACGACTTTTCATTTGCATGTTTATTTTATGAAAAATCGTTAGCCTATTAGGTTGAAGGTGACGACCCTTATTCTCGCTACTTCGGTGAATTTTGCCCTAGAATAGAGTCGTTAATCTTTTATGTTGCGAGATGACGACGCTTGTTTGCCGACCCTTATTTATTAACTAACGACTCTAGATGGAACTCGAACAGCCCTCCTGCTCCAAAAATTGATAGGGTCGTCATCTCATTTCCCTTGAGTCGTCACTTAGGTATGTGCCCTAGAGTCGTCAACCCAAAACGTAGGATCGTTATCGTCTTTTGACGACCCTTTGTTATTTGACAGGGTCGTCAACATATTACTTTGAGTCGTCACAATAATGCTTTTAGGGTCGGTTGTGTTTTAGATTATCGTATTGACGACTCTTGATCTGATAACCATAAAGTTGATGTCTTGTTGGGTTATTTTTTGTTTTTTTGTTTCGAAACCTAATGCAGAACCAAAGGCAAGGTTCCAATGACGATAACTCCACCTTCCAAACCTCCACGCCACGATAAATTCTTACTTGTCGTCCATTACGCGGTAAGAAGCCGAGTGAGGTATCATTTTCTATCACCGAACCAAGAGACAAAGGTGATGAGTTGTCGGATTCATCGTAATCGACTCACATGTTATTTCCGCTAGCAGTAGTGGTGAAGAAGAAGAAATCCAAGAAGAGGAGATACAAGAAGATCCTCCCGTACGAGGTGAAGAGGATGTAGAGAGTGACAATGATGATGAAGGTAATGTTAGTGGTGATGATTCGATGATGGTAATGGTGATGATGATGAGCATGAAGGGGATGGAGGTAATAATGGTGGTCATGAGGAGGAAGAGGATGAAGGGGATGATGGTGGTGGTAAGGATGATGAAGAGGATGATGGTAAACAAGATGTAGAAGTCAAGAACAGATGCAAAGACGAAGCCGTTAAAGAGGGTTAAGAAGGATGGAACCGATATTGCACCTGGGCCGCGAGACACGTTCCCGCTAATCGTTTGATGTTGGAGCCTCTTCGAAATGGTAAACCAAGAGGAGAACCTAGAGATGGGGGCAAAGTTCTATTTGGATATGCTGGATCGTGGGCTCATACCATCTATGAGACAATCGTAAGAATCCCAACTTTGCTTGCTATATGATTAGTTTGTTGATATTACTTTTGTAATATGTTTTTTAATACTTAATTGTTTATTTTTTGCAGGATCATAAGAATGCCGCACGTCTCTTCGTGCACCAATCTTCTTTTAAGAAAATGGAGTTGTGGCCGCTAGAAGGTGAATGTGCAAGGGTTAAAGAATATGTTGAAAACTCGGTTTGTACAATGCCGTTGTGAACTCGTGATTGCGTATGACAAGGTCGCAGATTCAGTTTCGTGAAAGGTATTACGCTGAAGTCGACACATTCCAACTTCCTTTTGGCGAGATGGCATTGACTCTCGATGATGCAGTACGTATATTAGGGTGCAGTGTCGAAGGTAAATCAACCAAAGGAGAATTTCAAGAGAAGGCCTAGTTGGGATGAAATTTATACATGGACCAAGAACTTGTTTGGCTGGGATAAAGAGAAGACTGATGGGCTTTTCGTGCCGGGAGCTAAGTACCCGAAGAAAGAGTTCAAGCTTGTGGACATTAGGCAGATGTTTGCCGGGTACCGCAGAGAAGGAAAATAACGCAGGTCTCTCCGATATGGAATGTCGTTATGCGGCGGCAACTTATTTGTTGTACGTCCTGCATCGGTTGTATTTCCCGACAAAGAAAGGTAATGTGGTGAGCGCCAACCTTCTTCAACTTTTGGACCCCTTAGAAGATGTGAACAAGTACTCTTGGGGGACTGCCATAGTTGCACATCTGAATGGTCAGCTTTCTCAGGGATCTCGCGAACGAACTTCTCAAATTAATGGGAATTTGGCTCTAATCAGGTATTTGGATTGATGAAAGTTGTCTTCTTTTAGTATGTTTTTTTCCTTCGATATATTTTTATGTTTATTTGATTGTTTAAAATAGGTGTGGATTTATGATCATTTCCCTCACTGTTCAAAGACAATGAAGATGTGAAAATCAACTCAAATTGGAGCCTGTGTAGTCCAACAGAACCCGTTGGGTGTACTCCGGTTCTCGTGATAGGGAACAAACCGATGCCTTGATAGAAATGCGTAAAAAACTTGACAACATCACGGCGGAGGAGGTAATCTTTAGTCCTTACAAGGATGCTAGAGTTGGCGCAATGGAAGATGTCGTGGTATTACCATGGCCCTTTGTTTCACCCCAACGGTTTTTCAATGTACAATCCTTTGAGAATCATGCGTCAACTTGGGTTTGTTCAAGATTCACCCGATGAAGACGATGTACCTCCGTTCAAGCACAATTTGAACAAATGTGAGGCCAGCAAGGCTGAAATAAAAGTGGTTTACGAACCCGCAATCGATGTCAAGCATTGGAATAATAGACATTCTAACCTCGTAGACATCACATTTTGGGTGCATGTGGATAAAGGTTACGAGGCAACAACGGATTACTATCAATGGTACGAAGGCTTCTCCCATGGTAGGGTAATACGGATCGATCAAAGTTACGGGTAGGAGGACCAACAGAGCATCCACATCTTCTTCTCAAGCCGACGGTAGAGATGATACTACCATTCTTAAACTAGTGGTGAGTATTTATTTGTGTAATTGTGTTATTCATTTACATACAAATATACGTCGTTCATTAGAATTGTTTTTTTAATGTATATATATAGAGGGAACGAATGAAGCTTTTTGTCAAGGCTTTTGTTGCTCTACCGACAAAGGGGAAGTGATTGAGCCTGCGAAGCAACGTCTCAGTACGCTGATTGTTGCACGCACATTGAAAATCCCAATGCAAAGAAGATGTTTGCTGAGCTGGCCAAGGAAGGTAAGAGGACCAGGAAAACACGTAGCCGAGCACAACAAGGTGGTGAACAGGGGCAAAGTAGCCAACATCATGATGAACAAGGTACCGGAGAAGATGGTGGTTCCCTGGGGCCGGTGAAACTCAGGGTCCTCCTCCTAAGAAAAGCCGGAAAGTTTCCCGGTCAGGGAAGTAAGGAGGAGGTCGAGGTCGAGATGGTGGTCTTTACTCAAGGAGATGTTACCGTCTCCGTCTCCTTGAGATGTTACTTTATAACTTGAACTTATGTGTTTGTTGAAACTACTTATGTGTTTGGTTTGGCTGGTTTGTTCATACTACTTTGTTTTAAGAAGGATGTTTACTAGTATGTTTGTTAGAATAATGTAGTACTCTAATGCAGACAAGATTATATACTGTGATAGAGTTAGGGTCGTTATCTATGGTCTGTAGCAGTGTAACGACTCTATTTGTGATACACATAGTCGTTATGTGTTTCAATTAAAAGTCTAACGACTCAGAGGGAAATGTAGACTGATGTTTTTTTTCCCTGACTAGAGTCGTTATGTAGTATATGGAAACTAATGACGACTCTAGCATAGAAAACATCCAGGAGATGAACCATATTTTCCCTGACTAGAGTCGTTATTTAGTATATGGAAACTAATGACGACTCTAGCATAGAAAACATCAGGAGATGAACCATATTTTCCCTGACTAGAGTCGTTATTTAGTATATGGAAACTAATGACGACTCTAGCATAGAAAACATCCAGAGATGAACCATATTTTCTATGCGTAGAGTCGTTATTAAGTATATGGAAACTAATGACGACTCTAGCATAGAAAACATCCAGAGATGAACCATATTTTTCGTGCCTAGAGTCGTTAATTAGAATATGGAAACTAATGACGACTCTAGGTCGAAAACATCCAGAGATGAACCATTTTTTCCCCGCCTAAAGTCGTTAGCGGTATCAAATGGCAGTTAACGATGTTACATGTGTATTAAATCCGAAAATACATCTTGCGGTATACGAGTCGTTGCTTTTATATGGGATATATTGACGATCACATAAACAGTGAGAAAGTTAATATGGATATTCTTGAATTTGACACATCAAATGTTCACAATGAACCTTCGCGCCGACGATACAACGTTGTATATTCTTTGTGGTGAATGAACTTAGTATCCCCATTACGTATTGTCCATAACCCATTGAAACGTTCCAAGCTGAAATTAAACGAGGAATGTTATATGTTAGTAACGTTGAAGGATGAGGAAAGTATAAATATTAACGAATTACTCACTTTTTCCTTAAGAGGAGCTCGTGGATGATGGTCGTACACCATATTTCTAACTTTTACATACTCTCTCATTGCACTTTTAATGTAGTTGAATCGAAATGCCAAGTCTCTCCATTTTCGGTTATTAGGATTCGCGGACGCCCGTAGAAGAACTCCTTAACTCTCTTCCAAAACATTGAATAGATTTCATTTGGACGTTCACGAAAGGTACTAGCAAACGATTTAACGAGACACAAATCTTCATACGGTTCCCATTCAGCCATTGCAATTGAAAGATTACGTAGTTTGGTGGAAAAACGAATGGTTTTGGGCTATTTTCTCTAGAGGATGGGGTGGTATTATATAGAAGAAAATCCCAACGGTCGTTTTTTTGAAAATCACAACGTGGGTCGTTAACTAAGTTATCAAAGGTGTTGACGACTCAAGAGCAAGTTGTTCCAAAATAAGTCATATGACGACTTAGGTATAGTCGTCCACCGCATTAACAAACCGAGATAACGATTTGTTCATTAAAATAAATTGAATCTCGATTGAAAGGAAACTTGGAATTGTAGCATATTAAATATTAATTAGAAGGTGGATATTCCTTTGAACACATTACTTGTTGTTCATTTTTCTCGTGTAGAGATTCAACTAGCATGGCGGCTTCAATGTGATAAAAGGCTCTCCTCTCCATTTGGTATATGCGGCCCGAGCAAAGACACCTATCCCCTTTGTGCCTCGCGAGAAACTCGTTGTACTTGGTGCACCATTTCATAACAAGAATCGTCCTATGACTAATGTGGGACGGCAAGTAAGGATATCGTAGTTTGTTGTTGTTATTAACGAAAGGACCCAAACCAACTTGGCTCCAAAATATACTATCACGTTCATGTTCTTCGTGGAGATCCTTGACAATGTAATAATTTTTAACCCATTCGGTCTCTTCCTCGACTTGCTTGAATCTTTCACGGAGTTGGGATTGTTCTTGGTCTCGCTGCTTGGCCTCGCGCAACTCTTCTTCTTCCTTCGTAGGATATGGCGCATGTTTTTTAGTAGGTCGCATGTTTTTTTTGCGTATCTCTTCTTCCATTGCCAATATTGATTTGGTTGGTCGCTTGCATCTTCTAAGTATGTTATCAATTGAATTGGGGGTTGATGAAGGATTTGCCATTATTGAGGTGGTTTTCAATTGAATTTGCTCCTGGAAGTGTTCCTCTATATATACAATAATTACCAACGGCTATTTTTTTTTGGGAAAAAGTGTATACAAAAAAAAGCCGTTGGGGGTTTTCTAATAGAGTCGTCCATGTATAAACTATAATGATGACGACTCTAAGGCGTATAACTAGAGTCGTTGCTTTGTATGTATATATGCTTCACGACTCTTAGTATATAAACATTCGTGAGACCATCAAATTTTTATGGTAGTGTCGTTAATGTTTATGTAAACTGAGATGACGACTCTTAGTTGGAAAACATCCAGGAGACTGTCAAATTTTAACATTAGAGTCGTTAATGTTTATGTATATATGGATGACGACTGTATTGTTGCAAAACATTCTAAGGTATGAGTCGTTAACTTGGATGTTTATATGTATAACGACCTTTAAGCGTAAAAACATCCAGAGACTAGCAAATTTCTGATTAGGGTCGTTCGTGGGTGTGTATATATTGTCGACGACTCGAAACATAATTCAAATTAACTTAATCCAACTAGGATAAAAGGATAAAACGCATTGTATTGATTAAGCATTCTTCGAAATACAAATATCGTGGTAGAAGATACAACCATTATGAAAAAGTATGCTTCAAAATGCAATGCATTGTTTAGAATAAACATCTTCTCTCACGATTCATTTCCCAAGTCTAAGTAAACCGGGGTTGGGTCCATAGCATTCCAAATGTTCATTCCATACTCATACCGGTTTGTCCACTCCTTGGTGTACTCTCCCCAATCACCATACACCCGTGGTAGAGGACATTCTTCTGAAATCTTCAAGCCTATGTAATGGTTATCATTGACATGTGCCATTACAATTCTTCTTTTCTTTATCTCCGTCTCGCACCTAGTTTTGGAAGGTACGTACATACAAGAGGCTCCGGGGAAGCCTTTGCTGAATACAATTACTACACAAGTGAATGTGTCCGCCAAAAGTTGGCCACCAAAAGGCATTTGCATCCAAAACTTATAACCGGCCTTCTTGGACCCCTTCCTCCATTTCACGTTTGAAACCAACTCCCTAAACTTCGATTCCCTCTCTTTTTGGTCTCCTTCCATGAGCATTTTCAAATATAGTTGTTTGTCCTGAACTAGTTTTTCTGCCATTTTTTTTCTTGCATATTCGATTTGGGTGAGCTTAAGTTCGTCGGCCTCGTCGAAATGCCCTAATTGTTCCGTTGCAACATGGTAACCACAATTTCCATCGCCGTCGACGTCGTCGGTGGATAGAAGGTGATCCAAGATGACGTGAGGAAGTTGGTCAGTATACTCTTTATACAAAGTGTAAGCAACACGATGTGGTCTTCCTTGGGAATCTCTAGGGGTGCGCGGATTACCTTTTATTCCTCGTATCGTCACCATTCCGCTCGTTTGGCTTTTTTGCTGGGTACCGACCACATGGTCTACAACATCCATGTCTTCCTTTGGCGGCCCCCTTGCCTTGGGTACGAAAGAGTTCTCATACTCCGTATATTCCGCCTCGGACATACCGATGACGTGACAGTCGCTTTTGCAACTCTTTGCCGCTTTCACGGTTTCTCTAAAAGACTTTTTAGTTGTGGGTCTACCCGTTGGTTTTTGTTTGTTTGGCTCTTCTTCTACTCCCAAGCTCTTACGGGCAGCCTACCACAAATTAGAAACCAAGATCTGTCTTCCGCACACCGCTTTTCGATATTTCTCACCGATATACTTGCCAATCTCAAGGTCTCCAAATTGTTCATCACGGCTCCTGTGGGATTTGGGATGAACCCAAGTTGCTTCCAAAAAGGATCGATATCTTCAATGGGAATGAGCCCCTTGTACCCACCGAGCTTATGTTTACACGGGAGGCCAAGCCACGTCTCGCTTGTACAATTACATTTAATGACTTTTCCATCTAAGATTTCGCTCGAAATTTGTTAAGTTCAGTCATCATATGCTTTATTGCCCACCATGATACTTGGTGCGAAACCCCACGTAGCAATTCTTTGTCTTCCATGTATTGCTTCAAAAACGGTCCTTACTATACTCCATCTGAGTCACTATCTTGCTTAGGTCATCCTCGGCGTGCTCGTGAATTGCTTCTGCACCGTAACTACCCCACCAGTGTTCTCTTGAAGAATTTTTTTCAAACGTCCATGGGACTGTTTGCAATACTCGTGGACTCATTTTTGTAGTGCTTGAACTTATTGGTCCATGCATAAACAAACTTTTCCTTCCAAGGATTCAACCATGTATCTAGGCAATAATCGACAACCTTCTTATGATCCGTACTCCAATCATCAATAAACTTTTGAAGATTTGCATAGTACTTTACTTCGGTCTTCGAATGAGCCAAATGGTCCCAGTCTTTGCAGAAATCCTCCCATAGATCACCATCTTCAGCATATTTTTCCTTTTCTTTCATTTTCTCTTCGGCTTTCTCTTTTTTGAAAGTTTACTTAGACGCTCGTCTTCCTCCTTGGAACGTTGATTACCCTTTGCAGTGCTTGATCTTTTGAATCCGATTCTTGCAATTAGAAAAAATATTCATTTGGATGTGCCACGTACAAAGAAAATGTTGAGCATGTGGAAAAACTTGACGAACGGCACTCATGACCGCAAAATCCCTATCCGTAATTATAACCCGCGGTGTGCCTTCGCCTCGGTAAATCAACCGAACTTGTTCCAAAGCCCAAACATAGTCCTCTATTTCTTCCTTTTCCATAAAGCACCATGCCACGGTGAATGATTGCTTATCCGAAGTATGACTAACCACGTTCAACAACGGCATGTTATACTTGTTGGTCTTATAGGTGCAATCTATGAACAAGACCTGGTAAAAACACCGAGCCAAATCCACCATCCTAGGATGGGCAAGAAAAATGTGTGTCACTTTGTCGCCTTGGACCCACCCTTGTTTGCATGGCGTAGTTAAGTTTTTCCGCCAACCACTCGATTGTTGCATAATTAATCTACCATCCCATTGGGTTCTCCGATCGTTGCTTTGGCAGCGTAGATGGTGGAAATAATAGACAAGTTTGTCTTATCTTCGGCTCTTATTGCATTTAGGATCCGAAGGGGCCTACATCGCTTCATCCGTCGTACCTTTTCCATTTGATGTGGTTTCAATCTGGCATATGCCGGGTGCCCTAAAAGAGTGCTAGGTGGAGGATGGTTGTGACGACCATCCGAATACTATACAACCTCCATAGATTAGTTTCGTGGATGCCTTTTGAAAACAATCCTCGAAGGGGCATTGTATCTTCTTCGAATTCGTTTTGTAGACCCTCGTCGTCTTCTTCTCATACTTGTAGTTCTTCCCTTTGTGACTTTCTTCCTTATCCCCCGCTCTCTCGCATACCATCTCCATTTGCTTATAATCAACGTGTTTGCTTTGAACAACTACGCACATCTTCTCTTTTGCCTTGGAAATAATCCATTCCTTGACATCACCTTTGTCTCCCACGCCTACATCAAAACCAATGTCACGTTCATGATGCAACACTAATTAAACAATTTTCATAAAGATATACATCGATTCAAACATTAAAACGTACCAAATCGGTCATATAGTGTTGGGAGGTATCCGGACCGATAATGGAGACGGGTTCGGTGTTGAGAGCTCGCCCGTACAACCAGCTACATAGAAAAGAAAAACATATCATTCAAGTCGTTAATATCTCGAGATGTTAAAAAAATGACGACCCTCAAAGTCGTCATCTTTATTTGCAAAGTTGACGACACTAAACAAATGCGTCAACATTATTTTTGCAGTAACGACGACCCATTCCTCGACAAATGACGACCCTCTTTATATACGATTGACTCTACATTCCCAAATATAAACCATTTCGCCGCAAGATCCACCTAGGGTCATATCGTTTATATATATCCTTTGACGACTCTAGACGAACTAAGTGAAGAGAATTTGAAAACCAACGGTAACTTTGACTAGTAGGAGCAATTATTGCAGAAGTAACCGTTTTTTTTTTTTTAAAATCTAGCCGTTGGGTACTTTTATGCTATAAATAGAGACCAATCTCTACCAAACTTATTCACCCATCACTTTCAATCTTCCTAAATCGCTTACTCATCACTTTGAATCACCAAAATGGCTACAACTCCGTTCAATGATCTAGAAGATGTTGCTATTGTCGTGGCACACACCACTCTCACAAAGCACCCGTTGAGGAAGCGCAATGGGTGACCAATAACGAAGACCCAACAAGAGGGCCTTACTTTGGGATGATCAAAACACCATTGCTTGGTGGAAACGGGTGTTTAAGGTTTTTAAAGCACTAAGCGGAAATCGTTATAGGAGGACGCGCCAAAGCAAATAAGGGAAAGGTATGCATATTTATACAATGAATGCGTACTGTTGAGAAACGAATTGAAAGCTCGTAAGGACGCTATGCCAAACGAAGCCCGAATGCATAGAGTAAGTTTGTGAATCAATAGGCCTCTCATCAAAAAATATTTATTTGGTTATGATTATTCAACAACGCTAACTTATTTGAAAAATTGTTTTCCCAGTATACTTTGGGTCGGAGCCAATACGAATTAAGGTACGGGCATGAGTTTCTGCACGAGGACTGCTACACTCTCTTGGAGGAAGTTGAATGGCAATTCGCCCTATATAATTAAACTCGTAGAGAATCCCTAGGGCGATGTATTGAACAATTTTATGTGTTTTACTTCTATTTTATTTCAACTACATGTATGTTTTTTCTGATTCAATAAACCACATGACTTCAAATATCGGTGCAATAACCATAGTTCATAAAGGGTCGTGATGATTCGTTAAAGAAAAAGTGACGACTCTAAAGATTGTTTGAAATTTTTGGCGTGAGTCGTCATTTATGGAGAAGACCATATTAACGACCCTAAAGGTCACTTGACACAGAGACTATTTGACGATAGAGTCGTCATTCAGTAAACATTACACTTGAACGACACTTTTTATCATCAAGGGTCGTCACTTGTTTAATATACATAATGACGATCCTTATAGCAGTTAATGTGAATTTTGAATTCACCAAATGTGGTTGAGTCGGGCAACGGTTAAAAATTCAAAAAAAGTGATGTTGGTGCTTAATCTCTATAAATAGAGACCCATATCTCACACATTCTTCACCCAAACCATAATTCTCAACCTTCACATTCATTCTCATTCATTTATCATCCAAGAGGAAAAAGAAGAGGAAACACCATGACTAGTACTTACACTTCGGAAGAGAATTGCGCTATTGTGAGAGCTTGGAAAACCGTCACAAACCACTTTGAAGATCTAGGAAAAGACATTGATCAAACATCGGATGCTTGGTGGAACCGTGTTTTCATCGTTTTTGTGGCGTTAGACGGAAATTGCAACTCAAGGTCTTTGAAACTCGTCAAGGAACGGTTCGAGGAGATATTCTTCGAGTGTGAAGTTTTCAAAAGAGAAATCAAGGCCGTAAGGGAAGCCATGCCCAATATGTTGGGTGCTATAAGAGTAAGTATTTAAACAAGAGGTAAAACTTATCCAAAGCTTTCAACACTACTAACTATGGTTTTGTTTGGGGTTTTCAGTTGGGGAAGGCGTATGTCCGATACGAGGTGCTTCGTGGAAAAAAGTTCGATTTCGAAGATTGCTACTTTATCTTGGAAGGCACCATGTATAATTACGCCATTTATGATTAAGTGTATCAGTGCACCGTTATTATCTATTGTATTTCATTTCCTTCAAACGTATCGTTATGAAAGATGTATGCCTTTTATGATTCAATGAAATGAAATCAAAAGTTATGATAATCCAGCTCAAGGGTCGTTAGTATTTTAAATAACACACGTAACGACTCTACATAAAAGTTGAAATGGTGGGATAGAGTCGTCACCTTATAGGAATACATATATGACGACTCTAAGTTTTTTTATTTACTGAGAGTTCTGGGTTTAGAGTCGTTTGTCTCTAAACAAACAATATTAACGACCCTTATTGACCTAGCTATAAGAGTCGTCAGTGTTTATCACCCGCCCCTAACGATTTTTCATAACCTGGAAAAGTTGCAGGTTTGAGTCGTCATCGGTAATTCCAATTCACTGACGACCTTTGAGAGTCGTTAATGAATCCAAACCCCGACTATAACGACTCTCACACTGACGACTTATACAGTGAGCATGAATCGACCCCTTGGAGCACCATTCAGACAATTTCAAGAGTATATGAGGTTTACCTGATTGTTTTGAGGTGCGGGTTCTTCATTTGGAGTATCGGTTCCTTCATTTTGAGGAGTAGGATCTTCATTTCCACCATTATTCATGGCTTCCTCCATTAACATCTCCTCATCAAACATCCAATCCATATGATTAGTTGAGACAATATAACCATCAACACAATCATGGTTGTTATTTGAAGCTTCACCACCCTCATTCCCTCCACTTGAATCACTCATTTCAAAAACCCTAATTTTTCCACTCAAAAACTTCTCCTCTTCTTCTCAACACATAAAACCCAAAAATAAAATCTCCACAAATTTTTATCCTAAAATCAGATTTTTATCTAAACACAATTACCACACTAATCAAGTTAATTAATTCTTAATACTAATCACTTAGGGGCATTTTAGCCATTTAAAAAAAAAATTATAAGGGGTGACCCAAATTAGGATTGGGTGACCTTTTTTGTCATCTAGTGCATGGCCCCCAATTAAAAGGTCTGGCCCCCAATCAATCCAGGATAAATATATGACTTTTTGTGGACTAAATTTTTAACATTAGTGGGCTAAATATAAATTATAGAATCAAATTAAGGGTTTTTACATGATATTTTAGATTTTAGGGGTGGGGCAGAGCTAAGGGTTGACTGCACTCCATCATTTGGGTGAGACTCGCGTTTGGTGCAGTAAATATGCATCAAAAAAAATTGGTCTTGGGCTCTATATGGAGGCACTAAAAATCTCAATTTTTATTCGTGTTTTGGAAAATAAGTATTCACCCAACTGGATTATATCTTCTTTAACTGTTTCAGGTTCGTCATTTAATGTAAATCAATCATTTTGCAAAATCAATTGCATATTTTAAAATGTGGGAATGTTATTATTACCCCTACTATCCATGGGCTTTGCACAAACACCCTCGAGGGGTAAAAAACAAGTCCAAAACAAAATCACAATTTGTTGACTTCTGCTTTAGCCTCTTACATCTTTTATCTATTCTTCTTCATTTCTTCGATGAAACCAACAAGAAATATACCACCACAGATCTCCTCCTCCGGCTTAAACCCGCAGCCGCAACCAGTACCACCATCACCACATCTACGACGCCACAATCACCATCGCCACCGTCTATAATCATTATCAACAGTTTTAGCATCATCATCATCTTCTTCTTCTTCTTCTTGTTCTCGGTTTTGTCACCTTTGATTTACAATATGAGATTCGATTTGAGGAGAGATCGGGAGATCCGATTTTAGGTTTCATTTTCGTGTAATTTCGATCCATCATGATACAAATTGAGATTTAATCTCCGTTCGGTTCTAAAGTGGTGGTGGAGATCGAGATTTAGGTTTTCGATTTTAATCAGATCTCAAAATCAAACTTTCATAACCATCTGGAAATCAAACTTCATAAGCATAATCAGATTCAGGAGCTCTTATTCTTCTTTTTCTTCTCGTTTTAACTGTAATTTCTACATCAGTTGAAGATTCAAAAGGTTGAGATAGAATTTTAGGTATTGGATTACTGTTTCTGGAAATTATAGATTTTGATTTGGTTCATGTTTGATTAATTGGAATTTAACAACTATAGATTTATTCATGAAATTTTTGTTACGAATCTTAATTTAATTACTTTTTCTTGATTTTGATTCAGTTGGAAATCAAGTATATGGGTTCACTGTAAGAGGTCGAGAATATGGGTTCGTATGGAATTAGAGAAGAAGATGATGAAGAAATCATCGAAATAAAGTGTATGTGTGAATTTGGTGTTGCGGTTGTGTGACAAGATGCAAAATGGTTGTGATTGGTGGTCATTTCTTTGAGATAGAGCTTGAGTCTCAAGATTCGGATGGCGTTGGTTTGATTTAGGTTATTGAAGGTGGACAAAGGTCTGCTTGATATGATGTGCGTGTTTGTGTGTTGAAACTGGAAATTGCAAAGCTGGGCTGTGGAGTGATGTTGAGCTGGTGCAACTATGCAAAGGTTGCGGTTGAGGTGAAGTCTGGGAAATAATGGTTATGAATTCTTTACTGCAATAAGATGGAGGTGTTGGTGTCCTGAATTTCAAGAATTGAGCTGCACAGATAGATGTATGTTATGAGTTAACATTGCAGCTGGTATTGATGTGTAAGCTCTGCAGCTGAATGGGTTGAGATGATATTGATGGTTAAAGTTAGATGATGGTTTTGCAGTGGCCTGATTGAATGTTAGAAATTGTAGTTCATGGAGCTGAGGTGAGGTGTTGTTGAGTTACAATTGCAGAGACTAAGCTGGTGAGTGGAATTGGAGTAGTGAGCTAATTAATGAATGATGGAATGCTTGTTATTACTGGTTTTGTTGAGGTTATAGTGCAGTTGCAGTTAGGGGGTGTAGTTGATGGTCGTGCATTGGTGATGTTGATGTTAAGAGGCCGAGAAGATGATATTGCAGGTTTGTTGATCTTCCAATTTGATTTGTTTGCACCAATGGTGGTGGTAGTGGATGTTGCAGTGGACTTGTGTTGGATGCGCTCAAACTATTGGAGACAACTTGACCAAGTTGCTTCCGTTATTGGAGACAACTTGAGCTAGTTGCTTCCTTTTTTTTGGAGACAACTTGAGAAAGTTGCTTTCACTTTTGGAGGCAACTTGATCTAGTTGATTCCATATTGGAGGCAACTTGAGCTAGTTGATTCCAGTTTGGAGGCAACTTGGTTATGTTTTTGGGTCCATTCATTCATCTGAAATTATCTTATACATATATCTTAGAGTAGTAGTTGTCTTTGAGTTGTTGATGATGGTTGTGTCGGGCTTGATGCTCATGAAGTCATTGCAGAATGGAGTTGCGTGAGCGAGAGATGGAGGATATGGTGTTGTCTGGTGGTGGTTTGAATTGTTGGTTGAGCACTGATGGTGTGGCGAATATGTGAGTCTGCTTACTGGGTTTGTAAATGAAAATGTGCTAATGCAGTAAAGAGATATGAAGCGGGAGATGCTGGTATGTGATTTTGATATGTATATGTTACAGACCATAAACATCTGTGTAGTTTTATACATCAGTAGTTGTAGTATATCTATTTGGATGTGATTTTGTATGTCATTTTGCATTAACAAACCCGTGGGTGGTGCAACGGTAGACGACCGACTCCATGTCGATGATGCGTGTTCGACTCACGCCGGGTTCATTTTTTGTGTATACTTTTCATAATGTGGAGACAACTTGTGCTAGTTGCTTCCATATGTTGCAGACAACTTCAGCAAGTTGCCTCCATTATTGGAGACAACTTCAGCAAGTTGCCTTCAGATTTGGAGACAACTTTCAGCAAGTTGCCTCTAGATGGTGGTGGTGGAATTGGTGGTTGCTGGTGGTGATTGGTGGCGGTGGATGAAAGTGGTGGTGGTTGGTGGCGGTGGTGGGTAGTGGTGGTGGTTGTCGGTGGTGTACGGTGGTGGTGGGTAGTGGTGGTGGTTGTCGGTGGTGTACAGTGGCGCTAGTTGGCGGTGCTGGTTGGCGGCGGTGGTGGTTGGTGGTGGCGGTGGTGGACAGTGGTGGTGGTTGGCGGCGGTTGGCGGTGGTGGACAGTGGTGGTGGTTGGCGGCGGCGGTGGTGGTCGTCGGTGGTGGTGGCGGCGGTTGGTGGTGGTGGACAGTGGTGGTGGTGGTGGTGGTCGGTGGTGGTGGTTGTTGGCGGTGGACAGTGGTGATGGTGCACAGTAGAGGTTTTCTTATTATTATTTTTTTATTATTTTATTTTTTTTTATTTTTTTTTTTTGTTGTTGTTGAATAGTGGTTAATGGTAATGGTTTTGTATATACATTACACAAAAGAGGGTATTTTAGTAATGTATTATGCTTAGGGGTATTTGTAAAGTTCAAAAGGGTATATTTGCTATGGGTCTCATAGTAGGGGTATATAGATAATGTTCCCTTTTAAAATAAATGACATACTTGAGTAGGCCGGTTTAGGCTATAGTTGGATATTTTTTTTATTTTTTTTTGAATGGTATAGTTGGATATTGTGTTATCATGGAATGAGTAATGTATATTTTTTTAATAGGAAAAGAGATTTCATTAAACTTAGCAATATGACATACAAATTTTCTAATACTCCCTTGGTTTCGATTTACTTGACGTTGTAGAGTTTTTCACGGAGATTAAGAAATATCAGAGAGTAAAATTTTTCCAATAATACCCATATTAATTCCCACTTAAAGAGTTAAATAGCCTAGTTTTGTGTTTCTAGATTCTAGGAAAGTTATCAATCCCATAACAATTTACTTGGGATGTACTACCAAATATTCCAAGATTGAGTATATATCCTCCATGGGGTATATTTTAAAATTAAAGTAATTTTTTGTGTTGATTACGATGAGTATTAATTCTCTGGTGTGATTCCAAAGCAAGGGTAAATTAGTGAAAATTGGGGAAAATACTAAAACTATCATCTAATTTGGAACACAAAAGAAACCCTAAAAAAGCGAGTAAATTGGAACGGAGGGAGTAAGAGTTTTCAACCACCCAAGAAAATCACTTAGGAAAAACGAAGAAACACAACTAATTTTAGCTTTTTTAACCAAACAGTGGGTCGTCCCTCTTCAGTCTGAATTGTGCAAATAGGAAGTCTCTCTCCTCTCTCTCCTCTCTGTAATAGTGTTTTTGTCTCAGAAATCTATTTTTGTTTAATCTTCCGACATGGAAGAGTAAATCTAAGCTAACCTTTGGGATTGATGGGTTAAGAGCTATGAGGAACGGAGTTGAAGGGTTCATAGACATAGATGTGATGAAAGTTCAGGTCTTTTAAATCTTTTTTTTGCTTAATAATTTATTTTCCACTATTTTCCGGGGGAGAATGTATGCTGTGGTTCTCATTAACACAGGTAATTCTTCTATCCGGATCTGTTATGGCTATGGTTTAATTTTTCGATTTTTCCTTTCCCCTTTTCAGGTTATTGAGGGTATTGTTGTATTAAATACGTCAATAACAGGGGATCTGAGTTTTTAAAATCTTTGGGTCCGGATTGGGTTTAGTTATGCTGTGGTTCTCAATAACACAGGTAATTCATCGATCCGGAATTTTGCTTTGTCCTTAATTGATATAGCTATGCATAGAAGTAGTAATCTTTCAAGGCCCTCTCATTTTTAGGTTGTTGCTGGTGTTTTTGGTAGAAAATACAACAACATTAGGGGTTCTGAAGTTGGCTGCTTTCGCCAAATTGTGATTTCTATTAGTCTCTTTGGAATTTGATCAGTGCTAATCAATCTTAATATTTTGGTTCATTGCCCCCCCATTGACGTTTGGGTCTGTGGAATAGTTGTGATCAGTTCTTTTAATTTGTCTTTACTAACTAACTCTGATTGTTTTGGTTTCTTATTGCTGCCTTATATCTGTTTGTTAA
Organism: Papaver armeniacum; assembly: GCA_023531295.1. Lineage (NCBI taxonomy): Eukaryota > Viridiplantae > Streptophyta > Magnoliopsida > Ranunculales > Papaveraceae > Papaver > Papaver armeniacum. Next base: position 159,869 of record JAJJWW010000109.1, read on the forward strand.
TAGTCCGGACTCAACTAGATTAATGGTAGTCCTGATACTCAATGGTGCTTACTTCAGATCCGTGTTGTGGTTGTTAATCTGAAATCCCAATTTTGATTGTTTTTTTTCTTCCTTGTCTGCTGTTTCCTCCTAATTCGTTCGAAAGTTGTCTCCTATAAACTCTCTTCTTTAAAAATCCTGTTTTTAAGTTAACTCGTTGTCTTTTAAAAAATTTTCCACCAAGCTGTCATCATCTTTCTTTCGTTGCTATGTCTTTTTAAACACTAGTGACTTTGCAGCTTAAATTGATTAATTGGGAGCCGTCAAAAGTTTGTTTTCTTAAATAGATTCAAGGCTTAAAATCTTCGTGCAGGTGTATGTGCACTTGCTCGTTTCTTTAGGAGGGAAAAAAAAAAAAAAAAAGAGGTGGGGGGAGGAAAATATATCCCAACCTATCTCTGTTTGGTGACTTTCATGGATCCAGTGTATGGGGCATCTTGTTTTAAAAGGACAAAACCCTTAATTAGTTTTTGTTTTTTTATTATATAAGGCATTTTTGAATGTCATTTTAAGTTTGGCCTGTGGCTTTACCTTATAATTTGGTACGTTTGTAATATGAGATGTAATGTCTTGGGTAAAGTAGCCCTAGATTAATAGTCTTTATCCTCTTTCTATTGTTACTAGGAGAGGTAGTGCTGTCTTCTAGTTCTAATTCTTGTAGAGATGATGAATCTGTAATCAGATGCATTTGGTGTTTAAATATTCGTGTTTGTTTTCCTGTGAATTATTGGTACGGTGGTTTTTGAATTCCTGAACAAAATGTACGGTTGTCTCTTTACAAGTGGTTTCATGAATTTGTTGGTTCAAGTATTATCTAAGTGTTCAAGTATTATCAAAATGCTCGTGTGATTGTTTGCAAGAATTTTCCTTTTTTTTTCTATTTCGAACTAGGTTCTAATGTTGTGGTCTATCTTCGTTTGATTGATCTTTCTTATTAGATATTTGCGAGTAATTAGTTTCTTTCTTTGATTTTAGATATTAACAGCACAGTATCCTTATTTTGTTAGATTAAAGTTGAATCATCACATCTATTACCGGTCCTAAATTTCATATCTAAACCTCCGTTCCTCTGACCCGATAAAACCCAAAGGTAAGCTGACCTAATCCTTTGATTTCATCCTTTATCTCCTGCTATAATCTCTCTCTTCTTCTTCGAAATTCTACTACTCAAGATTTATTGGTGCATGACTTTGGTGATCCATTTTGAAGAGCGTTTTGCTTTTTCTACAAACAAGACTTCATAGCAAGAATCGAGGTACTGCTGATTTCACCTTTCCTTCCTTTGTTTCTTATTGAAGAAACTCCAGGTATTCCCCTACGGCCTCTTTTTCCGAGCACTTAGAAATTACAGTATACTATATACTGCTTTATATTTCCCCTTCCTATGCTCCTTATATATCTTGTATACTTCTGTGGACTGAGATTGTATCTAGACTCAGATCTTGTGATCACATTCTGTGACTTGATTCTGTGGAATACCTTTACTGCTGTTCTGTTGTTTTTGGCCATGAAAATTCTAGCATGGAACACACAAGGGTGTGGTCAGAAAAAAAACCCAACAACATTTACATTCTTTACTTGCCTCTGAAAAACCTGACATTCTTTTTTTTATCTGAAACAAAGTCTCAGAGGAGCTTGATGAAAAATGTCTTAAATTTTTTCCCAAACACCCACATTGTGGACCCAGATGGAATAGCTGGGGGCTAGCAATAGCTTTGGGTGGATGGCTTTCATTTTGAGGTGGTTCAATGGAACCTTAACATGATAAACATCATTGTTAAAAACAATTTTCACTCTAAAGAATGGTTACTAACATGTTTCTATGGGGCTCCTAAGCATGAAGAAAAACTAGAAGTAATGGGTTATCTAGCAGATATTGCACAAAGAATAAATCATAACAAAATGCCATGGTTAGTAATAGGAGATCTAAACATCATTTTTAACGGCGATGAAAAAAATGGGAGGTTTGCCTTTTAATAGGAAAAAAAGTGGAACTGTCTTGAACCTAATTCAAAGAACAGGGGTTAGAAGACCTAGGATTTAGAGGTAACATATTCACATGGAGTAATAAGAGAGAAGGACAGGCTAATATAAAACAAAGGCTAGATAGGGCTTTAGCTAATGCTGAATGGAATATGGAATTCCAAGATGCATTTCTAGAAAACTTAGTAGCTATAGGATCAGATCATAGTCCTATTTGTCTTTCGCTATTTTCTAGTCATTTGCATTTGAACCATACTTTCAAATTTTATGATACTTGGCTTAAAGAGGAGTCTTGCATCCAAGTTATAAAGAGCTCTTGGAATCATATAAACTCTGTTAATCCAGATATTGATCTGTTGAGAAATATTTCAATATTGGGAATCAACTTAGGCAATTGGAAAAAAGATATCTTTGGGAAACCAAACAAAAAAATTAAGCTTTTACTAAAAACAATAGAACACCTAGAAGCTAAAAAACCAAGCATTTGTAACATAGGTTTGATCAATAAGAAAATGATGGAATTAGAATCCTTATATGACACACAAGAAGAAATAGCAAGACAACAATCCAGAAATAACACTATTGCACTAGGAGAAAGAAATACTAAGTTTTTTCACGTTACCACTCTAAAAAGAAGAAAAAGAAATAATATTGACTGTATTCAAAACACTCATGATCAAGTTGTTTCTTCTAGAGATGAAATAGAAGAGGCGTTAACAACTTACTTTTCCGAGTTATTCACTGAATCTTTTGCAACAACTGAATCTCCAATCTTCTCTCATTTAAAACCTTGCATTTCTAGGGAACAAAATGAATCTCTAAGCGAAATACCATCTCACATCGAGATTTGGGAGGTTGTTAGAAAATTAAAACCTAACAAAGCACCCTACCCGAGATGGGTTCTAGGTTAGTTTCTTTAAGAAAACGGGAAATAGTGGGCACTCAATTAGTTCTTTGTAATCCAAGACTTTTTCAAAAATAGAAAACTAAATCCCGATCTTAACAAAACCTTCCTATTCCTAATTCCTAAAGGTAAGAATCCAAAAACACCAGCTGATTTTAGACCAATAGGATTATGTAACACCCCATACAAGGTCATTGCCAAAATAATGGCAAACGAGGTTTAAGAACTCTCTAGAAAAAATAATCTCACCTCTTCAATCTGCTTTCCTTTCTTCTAGACAGATCTCTGATAATATTATTGTGGCACATGAAGTTGTCCATTCTATGAAGAAAAGTAAAAAAAAGATAGGCAACATAGGATTAAAAATTGATATGTCGAAAGCTTTCGACAGGGTCAATTGGAGTTTCCTGATTAAAACTTTAACTGCCTTTGGCTTCTCCAAAGATTGGTGTGAATTAATATTTCAATGCATATCATCTACCAACATTGTTGTTCTCTTGAATGGAATTCCTTGTAAAGAATTTAAACCTTCTAGAGGTATTAGACAGGGGGATCCTCTGTCCCCTTACCTCTTCATCTTATGTATGGAGGTTCTGTCGCGCTATCTCTGCCATCTTGAAACTATTAAAAAGGTTCAAGGAATTAAGCTAACACCGAAATCACCACCAATCTCCCACTTATTTTTCGCAGACGATTTGCTATTATTTACCAAAGCCGACTTAGGTAGATGTCAAAACTTGCTTGATGCAATCAACATGTTCAGTTTAGCTTCAGGACAAGTCATAAACCTATCGAAATCAGTCCATGTTCTTGGTAAAAAGTGCACAACAAACACCAAGGGATTATCTCAAGATTACTAAAAATAAAAAAAATAAATATCAAAGACACTCACTTAGGTGCACCTTTATTCATTGACAAGTCTAAGTTAAAAACCTTTGATTTCATAATTGAAAAACTAGAATTAAGAATAAAGACATGGCTAGGAAAAATATTGTCACAACCCAGTAAAATGGTGCTAAATAAGTCTATTCTTTCTAGCATGCCCATTTATAGTATGGGATGCTTTGTGCTACCTAAGAAGATTAACAAAAGAATTAATGATATCCAGAGAGACTTCTGGTGGGGGAAACACACCAACTCTAAAGGTATATACATTAAATCTTTTGATTTCCTTTGTAAACTTGTTAATCAAGGAGGTTTAGGTTTTAAAGAGGCAAACAAAGTAAACCAAGCAATGATCAGCAGAATTGCTTGGAGGCTGGTGAGTCACCCTGATGACTTATGGGCAAAAATTCTAAAAGGTAAATACTCCAAAAAACGGGTGCTCTCCTATCCAAGAAGAAATCATAAGCTTCTTGGATTTGGAAATGCATTCTCCAAGGAATTGAACACATAAAAATCACAAAGATTCTGGGAGGTGGGTGATGGAACCTCTATAAATATTTGGGAAGATAAATGGCTTCCCAACAGAATCGAACCTCTTGTGAACTCCTTTCACAATTGCCATTCCAATTTAACACTTGTTTCTCAGTTAATTGACTGTGAAACTAAGAAGTGGAATACATCTCTGCTACATTCTATGTTCGACACTACTCTAGTCAATGAAATCAGTAACATAAAGCTATACACCACAGACGGGGCATCTTGAAGAAAGACAAACTCAGATGGATGCTCACAACCAATGGGGATTTCACTGTGAAATCATTATATGCTAAACTTCACAATCCAACGGACTCTACTCCCATCAAAACTAAGAAATTTTGGAAACAACTTTGGAGCATGAATACTTCACAAAGAATAAAATTATTCATCCGGGAAGTGCCTACAAGATATGTTACCTACAAAAACTAAACTGGGAATAGCATCGAGGAAGAAAGGAAGTGTGTCTTACGCAAGCAAGTGGAAGAAACAACCTTCCATTTATTTTTTGAATGTGATTACGCAAGCTCAGTTTGGCGGCTACACCCAATGCCTTGTCGGGAGTATTCTCTAACCCTTCTTACATGAATATCTCTTTCCTTGATATGTATAACAACCGGTTGGCGAGGAGATAGCAATTCAATTTCTATGGCATTAGCCGCCACCAAATCTTTGGTTCATTTGGAAAGAACGTTGTCTTAGAGTTTTTGAAAATAAAAATAGAACTCCAAATCAATTTGGCTATAGATATTGCAAGACATTATAACTATTGGCATCCTACACAATTGCTAGGAACATCACATAGCATCACTAAAACTTATGTTCAAATCTGTTGGACTTTCCCTGCTACTAATTTCTATAAATTAAACTGTGATGCCTCATGGTTATCTGCAAACACTAATGCAGGTTTTGGTTTTGTCTTGCGCAATTGGACAGGAACTTTCAAAGTTGCAGCAATGGGAATTTGCAGGTCAGAATCAGCAGAAGAAGCGAAGCTGTAGCTCTGCTACTGAGACAACAACATGGGCCGCTACAAACAATCTGACTAATTTGGCCATTGAAGGTGACAACCAAAACACCATCAAATATTTGCAAGGCAAACCAAACTCAATCAAGTGGCAATGTGAGACAATCCTAAATGAAGTTAAGAAGATAGCTCAAACTCTATCCGGTTTTGGAGGCTTTCAATATGTAGATCGCAAAGCTAACAAAGTGGCAGACATGCTAGCTAAGGAAGGAAGAAAATCTACACAACAATCTACTTTTTTCGCCGAAACACCATCTTTTTTATTTCCAACAATAGCCTTAGATACTGTCAAAGCTTATGAAGTATGTAATATGAATGCTACTTGTGTATCTTTCCAAGAAATGGCTAATCACACAGATTCAGACAACAGGCGGACAACTCAACCTGAGTTAGTACCAAATGGGTCGGAATCTGCAGATTAGTATTTCTTTCAGTAATATATCTTGGTTATTTTCAAAAAAAAAACCAAACAGTGGGCTACTTCATTTGTGTCCCTTGAAACATGGACACAGACCCAACTATCGTAACTTGGAATTCCTAACAGTTCCTTGCAATCCATGATAATGGAATTATTAGTCTATCGAACAAGTCCAACAAATCATCCTTAAACTTAAATTCCTGTTTTCTCCAACTGCCCATTCCATTATTTTTAATAATTCTTCTTTCGCTGCTGCTTTTGTTAAAAAGTGGAAATAAGTACAAAGAGAACATAAATATTAATACTGAGCTACACTCGGTTATATAGCATAAGAAATGTGCAGTCATGATATATTAATGAACGCCAATCATATCATAGGAACTGCATTGATAGATAGTGCAAATTAGCTTTTTTTTTAGCTTGAAACCGCATTAGCTTTTTATTGAAAACCTAGTATTTCAACAATTTGTTAGTTTTGCTTTGACATGATCAATAGTTCAAATTAGACATACATACTACATCATGAATGCCGAACATATGTGGGACATCTTAAGTACATTAGTCGAAAATTGATCCGAAAGTTTGAATGTTCCCCATCCTAGCTAGGTATGGGTTGCCAAAAAATAAGCAACGCACTGTCTACTACGACTATAATGGCAAGTGCAACAGCCATAGCTTCTACAAAGCTATAGACTACAAAAGTCTAAAAAGGTGCGTTTCAGTATCCAGCTGCAATGCATGGTCTAAATTCAACAAGCACTCAAAGGAACTCCTTAAACTGAACAAGTAGTGTTCTTTCTGAATATCTTTAACCTTTGGTTGTCTGTATTCAAGAAGCAGAAAAAAAAGAGAACATAAAAAATTTGGGGCAATCCGAGAATTGAACTCGGGACCTCTCGCACCCTAAGCGAGAATCATACCACTAGACCAATTGCCCTTTAGTTGGAATAGAGGGTACACAGCCATCCATGGACAAGACCTAAACAATGTCACACTTGTGACATTTTCATTTGAACAGACAATAATGTGGCAGGTATGAAAATGGACATTTAATCAAAGTGTCATTCATTTGAATGACTTTGAAATTCTGTAGTTTTTGATACATGGATCATGTTGGGGTACCATTATGGTTTGGGATTGTTCTTTTCTTTTTGCCAAGATCCATCCCCACCTTCTGGATATTTACCACTGAGATCATGTGGTTTAGGAATCATCTCATTGACCAGTGCCATCGGGTTGCAGAACATGGAACATTTTTACATCGTTGTGTTGGGAGATTTTTGCCCCAGAATCAGAAAAACTAATAACACCAAACTTTTGCTTGCAAAAGTACAATGATCAAGGATGCTCTACTTTTTTTCTCCTACTTTTCTCCAGCCAAAAGTCCACCCTTAAATCAAATATGGTATTATTTATCCTAGCTTGATTGGGGTATACCCAAACTAATTGGGGTATACCTAATAAGACAAAAGCTAGGTCATTATGAAGTAAAAGAAGCCATCCCTTATCCTTGTATTTTCTAAATGGCAAAATTGCCACTGCAATGATTAACACTAATTTAATTAAAATGATTAGATTAGTTAAATTAGTTAGATTAGTTAGTTGATTTATATGAGTGAGTTTGGAAATAATTGAGAATAGGAAAGTGTACGAAGTAGTAGAGGAGGTTTTGGGGGGGGAAAGTTAGGGTTTTTGAGAAATTTGTGATATGAGTGATTCAAATCTTGATTTTGAAGTGGGGGAGTCTTCTAACTTTCCTCCTACAGATAAGTACTTGTATGATGACCTACCAAATCATGATCAAATGGATTACATGCATGATCCTCATTTTTATTTTCCTCAAACTCAAGATGGCTATGGAAGTGATGAATATCTTGAGCCAAACGTAGAATCCAATGACCCAGAAGAAGAGGATGGAGCTGCAAGTAATCAGGTAGACAACCTACGTGGTGAAGATTGTGATTTTTCCATGCAAATGATCGATTTTGGTTTGTTTGTTTTTTTCACTTTTCACGCACGTAGTCGGCAAGGTCGACGCTTGTCGATCATGCCGACCAAAAGCGCCGGCGTGGTTTTTATTTGAAAAACGTGTCGACTTTTCATGAGCAGTATACGTGTCGGCAAGGTAGAAAATTTGAACCATGCCGACTTCCAGTTTTTTGCAACACAAGAGTCGTTACTTGAAAATGCTTACGCAGGCATTTTAATCTTTTTGAACCCTGTCGACTATAATTCGGTTGGCACTGTTAAATTTTCTCTACCATGCCGGCTATTTTGTAGTCGGCATTGTTTTATATGTAGACGTTGACGACTTTGGTAATACATATCAACTAACTTTTGATGTTTTTTAGATTGTTGCATTGGTACCGATGACGGATCAGCCTCAAGCTCACAATATTAGGGGTCCTGATATTTCCGCACATTACGCTAATGATTTGGAATGGGAGGATAAAAAGGACGCGGTCAATTGGATTGTTGAGAAAACAAAAGAGAAGATGTGCGTTCTAGTGAAAAATACCCAACAAAAAGATACGCGGTTTGAAATGGTATGCGAGTGTTATGGGTCTCCGGACGCAAGTCACAAGACAAAGGGTTATGTGTATGATAAAAAGACGACTAGGGTGTACAAGACGAAGTCAAAGAAGTGTGGATGCCCATTCAAGATTATTTTTTGGAGGAACAAAGAAACCGTTAACGTGTGGAGAATGAGTAGAGTTGATGTTGGTTGGCATAACCATAAAGATCCGGAAACTCTTGTTGGGCATTGTCAAGTTGCCAAGTTGAAACCGCACGAGTTCGAACAAGTAAGAACAAGTTGGGGAATTAAACCAAGCAAGCTCCTTAGTAAGTTCAAGAGGGACGACCCAGATAACCTTACTTCATTGTCTACAATTTATGCGGCCAAGGCAACTATCAAAAGAATTGAATGGGATGGAAAAAAGGTGATGAAAGAATCACAATGGTTAGTACACAAATACAACTACACGGTGAGACACCATGAGTCATCGGAGGGGAAGGTGGATCGTATTTTTCTTGCGCATCCCGATATGATTCAATTGGCGCGGTGCTTTTACCAAGTTTTGTTCATGGATTGTACTTATAAGACGAATAGGTACAACATGCCTTTGTTGAACATTGTAGGACAAACCTCGGATAAGCAATCGTTCACGGTGGCATGATGTTTTATGGATCGTGAGAAGGATGATACCTATACTTGACATTGGAAACTTTGAAGATTCTCTACCAAGAAGACGAGACTCCCGGGGTTATAGTGACCGACAATGAGCAAGCAATAATGAACGCCGTGAGGATAGTTTTTCCAAATGCACAAAATTTCCTTTGCACTTGGCATATACACTGCAATCTTAGAAAGAATTGTAGAAATCATATCCAAAATCCAAAAGCAAAGAAAGGCACTAAACGTGAAAAGGAGGAAGATGAACGTCTTAGTAAACTAACTAAAGAGGAGAGGGAGAAAGAGAAAAAGAAAGAAGACGAAGAATGGAAAGAAGGTGAGATCAAGTTTGGGTTATTCATGAAAGCGTGGGATAAGGTGGTTTGGTCAATGAGTGTTGCAAGATATGAGATAAACTTGAAAGAGTTCGAGGATGATTGGGGGACTAATTACCCCAAAGTAGTGGAATATTGCAAGAAACAATGGTTGAGGCCACACAAAGAGAGGTTTGTGTATGCTTTTACTTACGACTATAAACATTTCAAACTTGAATCCACAAGTATGGTAGAGCAAGCTCATGAGAGACTAAAAGGTCTACTTTTCACAAGTCAAAATGGGATTGTGATGGTGCAACATGATATCCATGAGTACACTAATAATGATATCTTAAAAAGCGGGGGTACAACAACCACACCCAATATTTCGCTTAGCAATCTATATGGACAAACTCCAATATACTTTCAAGAGAATCAACTAGACTCAATCTTAATAAAGTATATCAAAGAGTTATATCTCTCTTTCTCGATTCAATTCTTACTCAAGCAAATAGAAATCATGAGTCTAATTGAATACAAGAGAAATCACTTGAACAGTACCAAAGACCAATGTTCAATGATCAATCAATTTCACCAACAACCAAAGGTCAGATTTCCAATTGATTGATTCAAACGCAAAACCTGTGATATTTTAATTATATAACAAAATATAATCTTTGAATAGAAATAACACAAACACCAGAATTTTGTTAACGAGGAAACCGCAAATGCAGAAAACCCGGGACCTAGTCCAGTTGAACACCATGTTTGTATTAAGCCGCTACGGACACTAGCCTACTACAAACTAACTTCGGTATGGACTGTAGTTTAACCCCAATCAATCTCACACTGATTCAAGGTACAACTGCGCTCCTAACGTCTCTGATCCCAACAGGATACTACACACTTGATTCCCTTAGATGATCTCACCCACAACTAAGAGTTGCTACGACATAAAGTCGAAGACTTTAATAAAGAAATCTGTATCACACAGAAAAGTCTACAGAATAGATAAATCCGTCTCCCACGAATAAACCTATGAGTTTTGTTCCGTCTTTTGATAAATCAAGGTGAACATGAACCAATAAATAACCCGGACTTATATTCCCGAAGAACACCCTAGTATTATTGATCACCTCACAATAATCTTAATCGACATAGTGAAAAAAAGATATTGCGGAATCATAAACGATGAGACGAAGTGTTTGTGATTTCTTTTCTATCTTGCCTATCGGAGATATAAATCTCAAGCCAATTATTTCAATTGTACTCGTACGATAGAAACAGCAAGATCAGATCACACAACTACAAGAAAAGTATTATCGGTCTGGCTTCACAATCCCAATGAAGTCTTTAAGTCGTTAACCTGGTTTTAGAAGAAGAAAACCAAAGGTTAAAGGAGAATCGACTCTAGCTTAGCAAACTAGTATCACACGTAAGGTGTGGGGATTAGGTTTCCCAGTTGCTAGAGTTATTCCTTATATATATGGTCTTTCAAATAAGGGTTTGCAATAAATGTTAGCTTGGTAACAAAGTATTCAATATTCACCGTTAGATGAAAACCTGATTAGATTCAAGCTAATATTTCTCAACCGTTGGATCGAAAACTTAGCTTGTTACACACAAATGAAATGTTCAATTTTGGGTTTATGAACCGTACCCAAACATTAACATTTGTTGGTTCAACAATAGTCAACTAAATGGTTAGCCATATAATCACTCTCATATCAACCAAATTCTTCTTCACCATAACTAGTTCAAATGACTCAAATGAAGTAGTTAGAGAGTTGTTCAATTGCTTAGATCTTATGTAACTACACAAGACACAATCGAAGAAAAAATGGTTTGATTCACTCGAATCGGTTCATGAACTTTATAGCCACGGTTTTCAAAAGCATTCCTTAGTTTATATAAAAATTAGTTCAAGAACAACCGGTTTTAGATATAACCTACTCAAGTTCGCGGACTGGGTTCGCGGACTTAAGCTCATGGAAGGAGTACACAAACTCCAGTGAGAAATTCTCGGTGAGAACTTCCGCCAGTTCATGGACTTGGCTTGCGCCACTTCCATTTCTCTTGATCAACAAAGTTCGCAAACTTTGGTTTAACGAATAAGGACTTATACATATTTGTGTTTCCACAATAATGCTTGTATCCTACCAATGGTTATGTAATCTAAACTCTCATTTCAATCATTGAAACATTCTCAGAGAACGTTATATAGCCGTTATTCACAAACCATTTTTCGTCAGAGCAATTTCCAAAGTGATTGAAATATATCATGACTTTCGTCACTAGGTAAAGATGAATTCGGTTAAAGCGAAAGCTTACCAACACATATTTCTAGAAATAGATAGGCGAGTTAAACTCGGCTCGAAATAGTAAATGTGTATAATGAAAGTCTATACGTCAAAACGACTTTTGTCTCAAGAGTAGGAGATAGAGTAAATAGACTTTTGAGTGACAGATAAGTTCAAGTCTCCACATGCCTTTTAGTCGATGAAGTTTCACCGGTTCCTCGAGTAGTCTTTCGTTTTGTATGATGATTGCCATGGAGTTCTTGATCTCAACTACACTTTCTATCCTAGTCCGAGACCTTTAGCTACATAGGCTAGAAATCAAGACTTATAGTTTTGATCACTAACATTGACAAACATGCTTGAGATAGAAACGCATGCGAGTTCGACCGAGCAATGCTCTAACAATCTTCCCCTTTGTCAATTTTAGTGGCAAAACTATTAATACATATGGAATACAAAAAATAAATAAATTAACTTTTGTAGCCCCTATTCCACATGTCTATTCTTCAACATTAGTCGAAATCTTCGTCACTTCCAAGTACTCCAATGATCCCAAAGGTTGTAAGTTTAGCATCATCGTTGGTGAAAATCCGTAGCTATAACAATAAGAAAACAAGAGTTCTCAATCATTGTTATACAGTGTCATAGTATCATTACACAGCGTCAAAGTCCAATTATATCACAACTTCAACAACAATACTATGGTGATATGTATCACTCCCCCTTAGTCAATACTCCATCTCACATGGAAACCACTCCCCCTTACAATAATGATCCGAAAACCATATGTATTTGTAGTGTGAACTACATATTATTTCTCCCCTTTTTGTCAATAAAATTGGTAAAGGTACAAGAACGGGATCCTGATGAAATTTCCGAAAGAGACATTTCATGACCAAAAGAAAGAAACACACATCATCTTATTTAGATGCAATCATAAAGCTGAAGCTAAATGCATTCATCAAGGAGTTTAAAGATACAAGATAACCCCTATAATATTCCACAGCCACACTCCCCACAAAGATATGGCAATTAAGCGCAAGTTCAAAAAGAACTCTCCCCCATAATATGTCATTGCCGAAAGAACAACAAGAGCGACCTTAATTTCAAAAGAAAAGAAGGATTTCTTTGGACATAACAAATCACATACAAGTATGAATTTGAATCCAAAATACTCAATTAAATTAACCATAAGGGAACCCATGATTAATTTAATTGGAAATATACAATCAAATTTACCATAAAAGTGATTAATTTAATTGTCCATGCTGGACATAAGAGAACTTACGGAGCCTCACAATATAAACATAAAAATATGGACCAGGGAAGATCAATACTGCAGAATATACAAGGATTCATTCTATTTTCCATCACTATTCGCACAATGACATACAATAGACATAATCCTTGTAAACAAAAGATTTTAACCTATCTTTATCAATAAATGACATAATAGGCTTAACTTTTGTATCGTCAAAAGTTCATTCCTTCTTTTATCAATACATGCATATCGACATATGAAAGACTTAACTTTTGACAAGGTATGGGACAATCATAGTTCACGGATGCAAACCCACATATCCCATAACAAATTCCAATATATAAAACCATAAAGATTAATACTGCAAAAATCATCTTCCAAACAGTTTTAGAATTTAAATAAATAAATCTAAAAATATTGAAGATGAAAACCGTTGGCAATAGCTATGTGTACTCACAATAATTGCTATTCCAAACTCTAGTAATCCTTCTCAAAACCAAGAATAAATTCTCATAAGAAGTTTCCTAGGCATCAAGACAAATTCGTAATGCACATATAAGATGATTTGTCCTTAGAGGGTAGAATCAATCTTTTTCTCCCGGATTTACACCAAGAATAGCTACCAAAGGCGTATAAAAAGATTTTCTTAACAAATAAGAACATACAAAGTCACTAATGACCATGCACCATAGTTCACATAAGATGATTGTGAACATTCAAGAGCCCCATAGTAATGCATACTACTGCCCATTCTTGAACTTCCTTCTTTGTGATTCACCAATAACATTCTTGTAAACGCTACGAATGAGCTTAGAAGAGTAGTACTCCAAGAATCCAAGTGCCCAAGTCCAAGATAAGTGGAACAAGTGCGACAAAACGGAGCAAAACACTCAAAAACAAGATACAGGACAAATACCAATCTTAACTCATCCAAATTCAGGAATTCTCATCTTCATTTTGAAGAGAATTCAAAGAGGAAGAGAATGCAAAAAGAACGAGGTCATTCGGAGTTCGGACGAACAAGTTACGGCCAAAACAAGTTTACCGAATATCGACGTTAAGTATGCATACCGTTTTGCAAACGAATTTTCATGACCTGGGGGAATATGCAAACGGGTATGCGTACTTAAACCCCTAGATTTTGATTTTAAATGATGTTATGCATACCAGGTAGGTGTACCATGAAGTCCAAACATCCCGAATTACTATTTTCAAACCTAAATGTTTAAGAACCTTAAACACATATCAAGTTAGGTACAATTGAACTATAAGCAAGATCATTATAAGTTCTTTAAGTAGATAAAACACAAATCTTTCTCAAGTTTATAGACATACCTTTTTAAAAGAAACGAATCGAATTCTACAGCATTACCGAACATAATCTGTGTGCCCCAATTCTCGTGCTTCCCTCACCGTATACATAGCAGGGCATTCCTTGGTGAGGATGCACTTACAACACAATCAAGTTGTGTTGGGGTGAACAATGTCTTGCTCACCACAAGTGACCTTTAGATTATCATGAAAGAGATAGCTTTTAAAACCTTTCACATCCAATTCCATTTTTCCAAAAAACTTGTTAAGTTCCAACATCATGGATACTGCCTTCTCCATAGTCATGGAATTTTCTGGAAGATCATTCCTTTTCGCACTCAAGGCATCATTTACTTTCTTTGGTACCCACTTCTGAGTTCTTTTAGGAACAACCAGAACCTTCTTCCCATTACTCTCTTCAAGATTTATCGGGAGAGAATTGGATTGACTATTCTTTTGCAAGTTAGTCTTTCTCCAACTGGGAGCATCGGATCTTGTCTTCTTCTTTAAGAAGTTATCCTTTTGATAACCATTATGATTGTTAAAAGGATTTGTATGACGTTTATAGGCAAATCTAGATTTATCACAGCACTGATTCATTTGCCTAAAGGTTGGACAGTTACAACCTGTAGCGTTAAGGGGATTAGTCTTAACATATGATCTTGGTTTCACAACTTCTTGTGATGCCCAAACAAGAACATCATGAAGTTTCTCATTCCTTATACGAAAACGATATATTCTTTCCAGGTGACCTTTATTTACGCAATAGTGGAAAACATAAGGAATGTTCTTACCTCGATTCGCGTGTGCTGACTTTGGGGGTGATATACTTTGCTCTTTCGAACCTTAACTGCCGGTGAAGGTATTTCACGTTTGCCATCAGTGGAAACCTTTTGTTGAGAAGAATCACTAGCCTTGACAAATTTTACCTCTTTGCTAATACTTGGAGCATCTATTCCCTTATAGCCCAATCTTCGTGTATCACGATGATTTTTACTTGCTCCTAGCATAGTGGTTAATTTGATTGAACTAGTATTGAACTTTTTCAAGTCATCTTCCAACATCTTGATTTTATCAAGAGCATAAGCTAAGTCAGCCTCCAGGCGTTTTTCTCGAGCGAGATAAGCGCTTTCTATGTCGTCAAAACTTGTTTGCTGGGAGTTAATCCTTACTTCAGATTCTGCAAGTTTCTCTTCCAACAAAAAATACTTTTGAGAGAGATTATCACATTCAAGTGACTTCATACGCAAGTTTTCCTCAGAACCCTTGAGGATCGATTCGTTAGAACGATTCGAAACATAAAAACCTGCGTAACATCTTCTCAATTTCTTGTTTTCTCGACAGAGAGGAGTCAGAAGAGGAGTGACATGAGAAGTTGTCATCTTCTTCTTTTCCAACGAATTCAAAACCTTCACATACTCAGAGACTTCCTCATCAACATCTCTATCAATATCTGAATCACCTTCATTTGAAAGTTCATCCAACTGTTCTTCTAGGCGTGTTTCATAGACTTCAACAGGTTTTACATTAAGAGAATGTTTAGATACTGACCTAGATGTGACAGTCCACTCCGGTGAATCCAATCTTTGAAAATTATCCGATAATTTATGAACTGGTACGTTATTGGAGATAGACTCGTCCATAATCAGATGGCTACAAACACAAACTTATAAGGTCATTAACGTGTTTTCGCTTTCTGATACCAATTGAAAAGCGGGGTACAACAACCACACCCAATATTTCGCTTAGCAATCTGTATGGACAAACTCCAATATACTTTCAAGAGAATCAACTAGACTCAATCTTAATAAAGTATATCAAAGAGTTATATCTCTCTTTCTCGATTCAATTCTTTCTCAAGCAAATAAAAATATGCGAGACTAATTGAATAAAAGAGAAATCACTTGAACGGTACCAAAAACCAATGTTCAAGGATAAATCAATTTCAAACAACAACCAAAGGTCAGATTTCCAATTGATTGATTCAAACGCACAACCTGTGATATTTCAATTATATAACAAAATATAATGCAAAATAAAAATAACATAGACACCAGAATTTTTTAACGAGGAAACCGCAAATACAGAAAAACCCCGGGACCTAGTCCAGATTGAACACCACACTGTATTAAGCCGCTACAGACACTAGCCTACTACAAACTAACTTCGGTCTGGACTATAGTTGAACCCCAATCAATCTCACACTGATTCAAGGTACAGTTGCGCTCCTTACGTCTCTGATCCCAACAGGATACTACGCACTTGATTCCCTTAGGTGATCTCACCCACAACTAAGAGTTGCTACGACCCAAAGTCGAAGACTTTAATAAACAAATATGTATCACATAGAAAAGTCTACAGAATAGATAAATCCGTCTCCCACGAATAAACCTATGAGTTTTGTTCCGTATTTTGATAAATCAAGGTGAACATGAACCAATCAATAACCCGGACTTATATTCCCAGAGAATAGCCTAGTATTATTGATCACCTCACAATAATCTGAATCGACGCAACGAAAAAAATTATTGCGGAATCACAAACGATGAGACGAAGTGTTTGTGATTTCTTTTCTATCTTGCCTATCGGAGATATAAATCTCAAGCCAATTATTTCAATTGTACTGCATCACGATAGAAAAACAACAAGATCAGATCACACAACTACAAGAAAAGTAGTATCGGTCCGGCTTCACAATCCCAATGAAGTCTTTAAGTCGTTAACCTGGTTTTAGAAGAAGAAAACCAAAGGTTGAAAGAGAATCGACTCTAGCTTAGCAAACTAGTATCACACATAAGGTGTGGGGATTAGGTTTCCCAGTTGCTAGAGTTCTCCCTTATATAGTCTTTCAAATCAGGGTTTGCAATCAATGTTAGCTTGGTAACAAAGCATTCAATATTCACTGTTAGATGAAAACCTGATTAGATTCAAGCTAATATTTCTCAACCGTTGGATTGAAAACTTAGCTTATTACACACAAATGAAATGTTCAATTTTGGGTTTATGAACCGTACCCAAACATTAACATTTGTTGGTTCAACAATAGTCAACCAAATGGTTAGCCATATGATCACTCTCATATCAACCATATTCTTCTTCACCATAACTAGTTCAAATGACTCAAATGAAGTAGTTAGAGAGTTGTTCAATTGCTTAGATCTTATGTAACTACACAAGACACAATCGAAGCAAAAACAGTTTGATTCACTCGAATCGGTTCATGAACTTTATAGCCACGGTTTGCAAAATCATTCCTTAGTTTATATAAACATTAGTTCAAGAACAACCGGTTGTAGATATAACCTACTCAAGTACGCGGGCGGGTTCGCGGACTTAAGCTCATGGAAGGAGTACACAAACTCCAGCAGAAATTCTCGGGTGAGAACTTCCGCGGTTCATGGACTTGGCTTGCGCCACTTCCATTTCTCTTGATCAACAAAGTTCGCAAACTTTGGTTCAAGGAATAAGGACTTATACATATATATGTTTCCACAACAATGCTTGTATCCTACCAATGGTTATGTAATCTAAACTCTCATTTCAATCATTGAAACATTCTCAGAGAACTTTATATAGCCGTTATTCACAGACCATTTTTCGTCAGAGCAATTTCCAAAGTGATTGAAATATATCATCACTTTCGTCACTAGGTAAAGATGAATTCGGTTAAAGCGAAAGCTTACCAATACATATTTCGAGAAATAAATAGGCGAGTTAAACTCGGCTCGAAATAGCAAATGTGTATAATGAAAGTCTATAAGTCAAAACGACTTTTGTCTCAAGAGTAGGAGATAGAGTAAATAGACTTTTGAGTGAAAGATAAGTTCAAGTCTCCACATACCTTTTAGTCGATGAAGTTCCACCGGTTCCTCGAGTAGTCCTTCGTCTTGTATGATGATTGCCATGGAGTTTTTGAGCTCAACTACACTTTCTATCCTAGTCCGAGACCTTTAGCTACATAGGCTAGAAATCAAGACTTATAGTTTTGATCACTAATATTGACAAACATGCTTGAGATAGAAACGCATGCGAGTTCGACCGAGCAATGCTCTAACAATATCAACAAGATAAAAAAGCAATTCCAAGAAAGTAGCTTCAGGAAGTTGAGGGAGTTTTAGGAGGATAATTGGTTGCTTTTTGGTATACATTGTAACGTATCGCATTGGGCAATAAATTTTATGATGAAACATCTCAAGTTGTATCAAAAATATGACAAGCCGGACACTCCTTGTAAGTGTAGGATAATGAAGGCTATCGGACTTCCATGTCGTCATATGCTTGGTAGGTATAAAACTCCCATTCCGATTAAAGATATCGATCCTTATTGGAAGCAACTATCTTTCAAACCGGCTCCAAGAGAAGATCCCGGTGAAGATTTTGGCGACATAGAACTTGGGAGAATAATCCTCGAAAAGTACCCCAAGTTGAATAGGTTGGACAAACAAACTATGAAGCACAAGTTGATGCCGGTTGTTTACCCTTTTATGGAAGAACTTGAAGAACCGGTGAAACAAGATCCTTGCGGTAGACCACCTACCACAAATACGAGGGCGGAAGAAAGGGAACAAATTAAAGAGCATTTGAGTTCAAAGTGCGATCCATCCGGACATGTTTATACCGATGCACAATACAAGGAGGATCTGGCTAAAAAGAAAAGAGGTCGTCCGAGGAAATAAACAACTACACCAACGGTTTCAAACTTGAATCCAAATAGCACTCCACTTCTTGAGAGTCAAGCAAGTGTGGAATTTGTTGGAAAGAAAAGGGGTCGGACAAGGAAGGATTCAACTACACCAACGGTCTCAAACTTGAATTTAAATGGCACTCTACCTCTTGAGAGTCAAGCAAGCCAAGGAGATGTTGCGAAGAAAAGAGGTCGTCCAAGGAAGGTAATACAACCAGTGTTGCAAGAGTATCGCGTACAACTCCCTCCAATTATTCAAGAGTTCGTTATTGGTACCGACGACGTCCCGAAGGATGGAAATTATGGGTTTCACGTTGTCTCGCAATAATTGGGACACCTAAGTGGAGCGGTTGAGGAGAATCTCACCCAATGCCAATACATAAGAAAGAAGATGGCCGCCCGACTAGAAAAATACATGGAGTTTCATATCTCAATGATGATAGAAGGTTCCATGGAGGACAAAGAAGCGACTTTTAAAGATTTGCTAACTAGTGTGAAAGGCCCGGAGGGAAATGCACCGGTCAAATGGGAGCATTGGATGAGAATGCCGAAGTGTGGACATCTATTGGCGGATACGTGGTCATGCATGGTACATTTTTTTAGTAAGGGACTATCTATAGCATTTGCACCAAAACATGCGGTTTGTGTGGAGCAACTCAAGCATAGAAGAATTGTTATGGCTTTGGTGGATAAAAATCATTTTATTGGTCTACAACTTAACAAGGAATGTCCATTACCTCCTCTTTGTAGGTTTAGTTTTTGGGAGAAGTTCATAAACAACAAGAGCAAGGAATGGGTGAAACTTTATGAGAACAACATGGACCTTTGGAATGTTTTAGATGAGTCTAGGGAATGTCCCATAGATTTGACTAAAGGAGGTTTAATAGATTTGAATGAACTCCCTCCAATAGATTTGAGTGATGATTGATTATGGTTAGGAACTAAAGAATCTTTTTGGAGTACTTTTGTAATCGCATTCGTGTTTTGTGTAATGTACTTTGGAGTACTACAAATGAATGAAATTGATGTGGTTTTTTTGGTGTATACTACTTTGGTAGGCAATGTATTTATCACACGACCCTGCCGACCGTCCCAGGGTCGGCATGTTATAAATTGTCAAAGTTGCTTCGCCTGCACCGCATGAAAAACACATGAAAAAAGGCATGGGACGGTCGGCAAGGTTGTTTCCCTACTACAGTGCCGACCGTCCCAGGGTCGGCAAGGTCTTAGTTTCGTCTAGTTGCCGGCTTTACTGTGGTCGGCATGGTTTATGAGATAACTACGCCGATCAGAACAGAAAAAAAAAGTTGTTTCCTGGATGTTATCATACATTATAGTCGGCACGGTGGATTAGGAGAACCCTGCCGACTACACACCCGCCGACATGGTTTATGAGGATAACAATGCCGATCCGAACAGAAAAAAAAACTTGTTCCTGGATGTTCTCATACATTATAGTCGGCAGGGTGTATTAGGAGAACCCTGCCGACTAATTCACCGGCTCGGTTTGTAAACTGTTAAGTGCCGACTGTTAAACAGCCGACACGCTTTTAATTTAGTACAATGCCGACTATACATCGAATACAAACCTTTAAAACTTAATTAGAGCTTACAAATCTTAATTAAAGCATACAAACGTTAAAAACTTAACCCTAACACATTTGGGACATAGATAGTATATTTTTCCGGTACACAATTTCTTAGCAGAGGTAATTAGCTTAATCTTACCGGTGAAACATGGATCTGTGCATGGTAGAAGGTTGATTTTAGCAACTTCATCTTCATACGGAGCTAGGCGCTCATCTATCCAATAGAAAAACCCACAGCAAGTGCATTTTGAAGCATACATCTGATATACATCTCCTACTGCAGCTTTCATGAGAAATAATAAGAATCCCTTACAACCTTCAATAGTGCATTTGCTTCCTTCAAAGGGACAATCATTTGCAAAATGACCACTTAGTGTACAAAGACTACAAATATTTGGTTGTGTTGCACTTGAAACTTCTATTCTTTATGCAAGGTTGAAGATGAAGTTGAGAATGCTTTTATAATAACAACACACCTAATATCTTGATTTTGAAATTTCTAGCCGTTGAGCATTCAATGGGTTGTACTTAATACCTAAAAAGTGCAACTAACATTTAAGTCGGCAAGGTCGAGATTTCAAACCATGCCGACCACCACTCCCTGACAGCATTGTGGCATATAAAGCCTAGTATGGTTGGCAAGGTAGAGTTTACACACCATGCCGACTCAGTAAAACTCTAATATTGTCTAAATCTGCACAAAAAAGAATAACTTCTAAAACAACTGAAATTGAAAATTAACATAAGTTTAACAAGTCTAAAACCAACAACTAACAGTTCAAAACATAAGGTAATAGTTAAAACCACAATCTAAGTTTCTAAACCAAGTGAAACATAATAAAATTTAAAAATTTCATGGATCCTAGTTGTTGTTATCATCCTCCACATCACTAGCTTTTTCAGCAGCATCAGCTTTTGCTTTTCCCTTATCTGGACCTATGTAATCACCAGCCTCATTGTAATAGGGGTTTACTCCAGAAAAGTCACATGCCCTGAAAAAAGTCCTTGGATCAACCTCTCTTCTTCCTCCTCGATGATGTGCATTCAACATAGTTGAGGGATTGCTAGGACTGTGCATAAACCTTAGGAATTCTTCGGGATCTTTCTTACCCATCGAAGTAACTTTTTACAGGCAATTCTCTTGATTTCATCTTTAGGATCTTCTAAATTGGGATAAATTCCATCAATAAATTCTAATAGCTCTTGCGATACCATACAAGGTAGATCTTCTTTTTTCCTCTAGGAACCTAAACAATGCACAAATAAAAGATATAAAAACAAACAACACTGTTGAACATACGATATTGGTTGGTACATTCATGAATTTGGATAACAATTTTCTTCTCCCTTCCACTTTACGTGTATGGGGAAACGATGAGCAATTAATTACTGTCTCATTGTTTCTTAGAGAAAATAATCAATTCCTCACCGCTTACCCATACACATAAAGCGGAGAGAGATAAAAATTGTTACACATTGAAATATGGTTTTGGTCATCTACTAGTCAGCAAGGTCGACAATTTAAATAGTGTTGGTCGGCAAGGTTGTATTCATCTACAATGCCGACTAATACACATTCGGTATGGTTTTTTTCAAGAAAGATGTCGACTATTAACTAAGGAAAATCAAGTTTTTGTGACCTAATTTCGGAATAGTAAAATTTCAAGACAATGCCGACTATACGTAAGTCGGGATGGTTTGTTAATATACCTTGTCGACCCTCGGTTATTATTCACCATGGATGCTATGAAAAGTCGGCGGAAATAGTTATTCATCCTGATACCATGCCGGCGCTTACAAAACAAACAACAATCGGCATGGTTTTAAATTATCGACCTTGCCGACCAAAAACCCTGAAAATCATAATGTTCGATTTCTAACCTAATATAACAATCATATAACACATAAGAATAATGTGTTGAGTTTAGAAATCACTTACAGTCTTCTTTTCACCGGTGGAGGGTTTTTTTCAACATTCTCAGGGAATGGATTTTCGGGTTTGCTAGTTCCAATTTTTTCCTTACCTTTTCCCTCTGATTAGGATCTTCTCAGGTTACCTGTTGAATCCCTCTTGCTATTGGATCGAACCATGTTTGGTAGAATATCAAAATTGAAATTTTTGGTTGATTTTTGGTTAATGGAATAAGATGAAGGAAGGAGAAGATGAGAGGGATTAGAGAAGATATATTAGAATAAGATTCAAGGTTTTTTAGTTTTTAAGTTTAGGGTTTAATTTTAGGTTAATTAGTGCATGGGTACTAAAGTAACTTCATCCTGTTTTGACCTCCCCTTAGTAAGGGAACATGTCCATTTAAATTTGGGTATACCCCAATTAGTTTGGGTATACCCCAATTTCGCCAGGTTATTTATAACATTTTTCCATTAGCTATATAAAACCAAATGGTATTATTGCATTTTTCCATTAGCCATGGCATCACGTTTAACTCATATTCTTACATCTTAAAATACTCGGGGACAATGAGTTTCTTTCTCGAAACGGAAGGGCAATTGGTGTAGTGGTATCGCTTATTCTTGTAATTATGTTTTATTGCTTTCATAAACTTTTGCACTTGTCAAAAAAAAAAAAAAAATCTTTCTCGAAACTGCTCCCGAGAAAGAAATAAACCCAAATGTTATCTTGTTTTTCTTCTTCAATCCTTGTAAAATAGATCTCAATCTTTGTGGTTTGATCTGAATATTCAGATCTTCCACGCAGATTCGGGTATCTTTATTATAGTATTTGTAATTTTGAATAAAATGATCACTATTTATCATGATCCCCTATAATTAATATTAGGGTTTTCGTATTTTTAATGGTTTGTTCTTATAGCCTGGAGGGTGTTTTTTTCGATTGTGAAAATCGTTTCAAATGGATCACTGAATACAACTTATTTTGGCGTGGCGTAGGTCTACATTTCCATAAAGATCAACGATTAACGGTTTCAATCGTGATGAAGCACAGTGCATATTAATCTCTTTTCATGGGAGATTTCAATCTTATTGAAGAAGAAGACAAGTTCAAATGGCTGAATCAGAATTCAAAAGTCACTCCCCCCAATAAATTTCTTATGTGAAAATCATGTACTTTATATATATATATATATTGTATCACAATTGTCTTGTTTTTTTGATACCGAATCTATGTAATTTTTATGTTTTTCGTTCCTGATGTATTTGAAAATTTATCAATGAAATCAAGAAATTTACTCCTTTACCAAAAAATTATCTTTAAAAAAAACATAAATAATTTTATTTTCTCCAAAACACTATATAGTTTATTCTTATGGATTTTAGATCTATGGAAAAATTGCTACAAAGTATTATGGCCGGCAAATAAGAAAATAAGATTTTTGAGTGTGAATTCTTCCAGAACCTTGAGATACCCGTAATTTTGGATTATAAAGGGGGACACCACTAACGGTTATGGATTAGCAGGGGTGCTGGGAGGAAAGATTGTAGTCTGTAAAAAGGAGTAAGGCTAACGGTCTGAAGAAAACCAGGGGACACCAGATTTCCTCACAAAACTGGTGAATGATGATTACTGTAACAATTCAGTTTAATCAATAAAAGTCCTTTTAGTATATATAAAAATAAAAATAAAAACTAGAAGCACTCTTGATTTAATCTTCTTTTATCGAAAATTACTTCCATTTTTTGTTATTCATTATATTTAGACTCTTAATGATATGTTCATCATTTGCTTCGTTTTTTGGTAATTGAAAGACATAAATTTTGTGAGTTGTTGATATAAGTTTCTTGGTACTCATTCTAGATAAAAATCTTTTGAGATAATTTGAACACTCAATCGATTCTTCCTAAGCGGGTTTCTTTCTTTTTCACTACCATATCTTCCATTACAGTTCGCGAGACCGCTAAACTTAACAAACACCTTTTTGCAGACTACAATCTTTCCTCCCAACAACCCTGCTAATATAGTGGTATCCCCCTTTCAACAATGCGAAGTGAAAAGGGAGTAATGCTACAATAAGAAGTGCCAAATGTAAATTTTCCGTACCTTCAAAATAAGAGTTACATCATGAAGACGTGTCCGGGGCAAACCCATGGATAGCAAAGGAAGAGAAGAAACAAAAAATAACGAAAGGCAAATATCTCGGCTGAGGAAGATACCACGTCCAAGGAACTACATGATAACAAAGATAGAAGTCCTAGCTACGTGCGAATAAAAGTAAAGATGGTTCATTACAAGGACATGAACATCCAGATCTATTAGACACGGGGAAAAACAATTCCCTCCACCTGCTGCTTAATTAGCTTGCTCGAAGGCATCATTAATTAGCTTTTTGGTAGCTTCCTCATAGTATGAGCAACTGCATCGTTGAGTTACTATACTATCAAATCTCAAGCCATATATGTTTTTTTTTGGCTTAGCAAATTGGTATGTGTCGTAGTGGGATAGATATCAACGTAGTTAATATCACCGTTTCCGCATAAACGTCAACAAAAAATGCGTCCAATTCAAACAGAATTAATAATTGAGTGTGGTGTGGAAGGAATTTATAATTGCGTCTGTAATTCCACGTGTTTCAAAAAAACCGTTTGTTTAGTAAACCTTGTATCTAATTACGTTTGATTAAATGGCATCTAAAACTATGTTTCACTCTAGAAGTTATCTTTAAACACATTCAGTGGGGACGTTTTTTAAAACTACGTTTGCCCTGGCCGGAATTTATAAAAACGTTTATTTAAACGGGTTTTATAACAGCTTCTGCCCTAGAAGGATACTATAGTCACGTTTATAAGATACGTCTTTATGAACCCTTTTATAATATACTTCTATAGTCAGCGTCTTACCTAGATGCGTTTCAGGACCCTAAGCATTTTACACCAACAACCAAGATTAGACCCTACAAAGAGTAATCTAACCATTCATACCACCTTAAATTGTCAACCGACAATGCGCAAGAGAAAACAGGAACCACTTTGAGTTGTGCTTTCGCATTAGTAAAGTAGTGGCTCATCCACATAGTCTTAACTAGAGATGAAAACCAGGGCAAAAAGAGGAACCACAGCTATTTCAGCGAAAGAGGCTTGGCATTGAAAAGAAACCAAAACTTAAGAGTGAGACAATACCGTTGCATTCAAAATCCGACCGTTTATTCAATCATAACTGTCGAATACGAACATTTTTAAAATTCGAAAAATCAGACCGTTTTAAAATTTACGAAACAAGACGTTATTTAAGTTTACGTCTACACTAAACGATGTTTAGGACAACGTCTACCAAAAAAGAATTTTAAATAATGTTTGTCCACTGAACGCATTTATAGAAGGCGTGGAAATGAAAACGGTGTTAAAAGAAAAGTTTTCGCAAACGTGATTTTCATTAACGTCCAACCATTTAGTGTAGAAGCTTTTAATACACACGTTCAGTGAGAAGGGGTTATAAATTACGTCTAGCTATGACGCAATCATAAAATGCGTTTGAGGCTAGCTGCTATTAATAGCTACGTTTGTGAAAACGTTTTTTTAAAGATCGTTTGACCTACACGCATTCTTAAAGGACGTTGTCCTATCAAACGTAAACTTCAACTCCTTCTTTGGGTTCAACGCAATTTAAAGTTACGTTTAGTGCCCAAGCATTTTATAAGTCCATGAAGCTATATATGAGATTTGCCAAATATAGTTCTCATATATCAACACCTGGTTTAAGAATATGGAAATATGGGACTTATATCAGCTAGTAGTGTGATTGGATTTGTTGCCATATATGGCTTATAGCAACAACACTAAAGTTTCTCTAAGCTATCAGTTCATTAGTACGAGCCTCCAAATCCTGAGTACCAGAAGCGTTCCTCAGAACGAAGCCATATAGGAAAATTAAAGTATAAAAGGTACGACAGAAAAACAAATCGATTATGGTGGCAGTCCCATTGGCAAGATAAGAATCATGCATCCTCACAACGAGTTTTCTCATCTGCTTTACGGGCCTCATGAGCTTTTCCCAGAGCAATGACACAAGCTTCCAAGGCTAACTGAGACATTTTAAGTTCAGTCTCCAACCTAGATGCATTCTTAAGTGAAGAAATCCTAGTGGAAGCAGATTCACAACAAGGCGCCCTCACTTGAACAGACATAAAGTCACGTTCCCGACGTGCTTGCTCCAACAACACACTAAGATGAGTAGCCTTAGCCTTGTAAAACTTGCATAACATATAGCAGATATCTATTTGGCGAACAATCTGAAGAAAAGGAATGAAAGGTTACAAAGGGATACATACTCAACCCAATAATTTAATAAAGGATAAAGGAGAGTACTCACAAAAAAAAAAAACATGGTAAACCGGGGAAAGAAATCTACGTAGCCATCCATGAACGCCTCCATTTCTCGAAAATATATAGGTAGGTGTACGAACCAAGGATATTCGTACCATGAATTCACGTATGAAATCTAATTGGACGAATTATTGAAAATATTATTGGTATTATGAAGTCATGATTGAAAAAATGAATTGGATGAATTGTTGAAAATATTATTGATTTTATGGACTCATGTGTTGAATCTGAATTTAGATGATTTGCTGGAAATATTATTTGCGTTGTGACTTCATGATTGGAATCTAGAGAAGATAAATTGTTAGAGACATTGCTGGTTTTAAAATTGTTAAATATATCATTGATTCGTTGAAGTTGTACTCTATTTCTTGTTATACGTTTTTCTACGACAAAATGATTTTGTTTCCGCATCTTTAAAGAATGAGAGTGCATTCTATTGAGATGTCATCTCACCCCAATTTACATTCCTTATAGACTTGTGGAAGTTAGAAACATGTAGCTTAGTGATTACGTTGTTTTCTTGTAATTGTTTGAAGTGTTGTAAATTGATTCCGAATGTTTCATTGATAATATTGGTAAGGATAAATTTGGGCTTAAAAATGATTATTTTTCCTATTGATTCATCTTAATATGTTAACTTGACTTAAATAAAAACAATAAAAAATCGTGAAGTTTCTTTCCGACCCGCAATGCTCCGAGTTCGGATCACCATACAGGTTTGATCTTGGTCTGGAACTCGGGGTGTGACAAATTTATTGTTTAAAAGTTGTTGATAACATGATAATATCATGGTTAGGGTTTGTATTCAAAACTCATTAATGACTTTATAAGTGATTTGTATTAGTATAAGTAGAAAATATCTAAAGTAATTTGTTTCA
Source organism: Papaver armeniacum (assembly GCA_023531295.1). Lineage (NCBI taxonomy): Eukaryota > Viridiplantae > Streptophyta > Magnoliopsida > Ranunculales > Papaveraceae > Papaver > Papaver armeniacum. The sequence goes on from JAJJWW010000109.1 coordinate 187,465, forward strand.
CTTACTACAAACACGACTTGATACTAGCTAGATTAAAATATAAATCTCCTCGGATCTTACCTTTCATGAGCAAACAAAAACATAAATGAATGGGCCACTTCATTCATTGCTAATTGATTTTGTAATGTTTGTGGGGATTTGTATTCCTTGCAACCGGAAGATGATGCACCTGTCCTTGTAAAAATACATTAACACAAAAGCCCCTAAATTCAGGAACCACTGAAAATAAAAAAATTCGTTGTGCGCCGGCCTCTTTAAATTGCACAAATATAGTTCGTGTAAGCCCTATATTCCTCCATGTTTGTAACCATGACAGTAAATGGATCATATTCTTTCTCTTTTGTAACACTAGCAACCGTCCTCTTATTGTTCCCTTTAACTATTGTATTATATAACAAATAAATCCAAAGAAACCGAAACCCTAGAAAATCCCACTAATAGAGCAAAGACTAACAAAAACAACTCGGGATTAGTAATTTGATGGAGAGATAGACATAGAGATGTTTTATTTGTAGGAAGAACGATCAAATTAACAAGATGTTTTATTTGTAGGAAGAACGATCAAATTAACAAGCCCCATAAAATGATATATAAACATAAAACTAACAATTTGGGAACGAAAAAGAAATCAAACCGACAATTTACAAACCAAACTTACCTGAATTGATGATTTGATACAGAAAGAGATGTTGTACTCGTTTGTTTGTAACCTTAGATACCGAAAAAGTTGAATTGATGGTGCAAAAGGACGAATAAAAACCTTAGAATTAATTGATGATGATAAACATAACCAAGAACAGGAGAGAATGGGTTTCATCTCTCTATTCTTTCTTGGGGAAGGATTCTTGTGTGTCGTATGAGAAAATTTATATATATTCGTAACAGAGAGAGAACGAAAAGAATTTATAATACGAGTAGGCGTACATCTAGTTTTATATATGATCATATTTCTTGTAACACGTGGTCAATCACGCTTTAACGACTCTTAGAGTTAAGAGGATGTATCTATAACACAAAATATCATGGGTTTTTGAGCAACCGACGATCGGATAACTTTTTGAGATATAAACAAATTATCTTACCATCCCAGTCTTATGCTAGCATTAGACATCGAACGGTGATATGATTTCTAACCTCTCCTCATTATGAATTTGAATTAATTGGATTTCCGCTCATAACTAAATGCTAAAAATAAGTTATGAGTGGAAGTCCAAATAATGCAAATTAATGGTAAAAGTGATATAAAAAAAATTAAGATTATTGTTTGTTCTTTGGATTCGCAATTACATGCATGATGTATATATCTTTAAAGAATTTTCTTCATCAATAATGCAAAAAAAAAAAAAATCCTTAAATCCAAAAAAAGATAATCAATCTCAGAGACCTTATCTATTAAACTCCAACAATGATATAAAAAAATAATTATAATAACAAAACTCCAACAAATTAAAGAATTGTGCATAAAAAATAATTATCTTTTTAACAAAAAAAAAAAACCCAAAAGAAACATCAAAAACAATCGCTTACTTTACCTTAAACCTCAACCAAAAAAAAAAAAAAAAAAAACAAAAAAAAAAACAACGACGATAACATGCCCATTGTTTTTTAAAATTCATCACAAAACCAACTATACCCTAAAAATAGGAAAATTCTCCGATATATTATCTACAAACAACAAAAAGTAAAAAACTGTATTGAAATTACTTTAGTCATATGAGACATTTGGTGCACTTCAAGGCCTCTTGTATGGTTTTGGAACCATTAGCAGCATCCATACAAACACTATAAAAAATATGATTTCATATCGATGATTCGAAACAAGGGATTGAATTAATTTAGTGAGAGGATTGGAAAATCAGAGAATGAATCAAAACCCATTCAGCTGAATGCATCTCTTTATTCTTCAAAAAGAAATACATCCCTTTAGAATTTAAACTGTTTGACTAGTAGAAAGAAATAAAAATGTGTTGGGCATGAAAGGTTAGGAAAGTTCTTGTTTTGGGAAACTTGATGATGCTAGGAGAAGAAACTTAATATGTAAATACCATTTCTACTTCTTTTCCTATTTTAGTTATCGGGAGCAGCATTGTCAGCACCACCATCATCATTCATCATCTAGCACCAGTAACCGCTTCTTCTTCCTTCTCCTTTAGCTCTTCCTCGTGTTTTCTTTGTATTTCAATAGCATCTCTCTTATGCTTTGCACAATTGATAAGTTTAGTAAGTTCTTCAAAAAAAGTAAATCAAGTAGTTTTAGTACTTGCTCGATCTAGTTTGGTTTCTATTTCATATTAGAGTGACCATTTTGAAATTAAACTATATACAATATATTATTATTTCTATATAATAATATGAAAGACTAACGAATTGAGAATTTTTATTCTCTTCCCCACTTTCAGATTAATTGAATATTTTCACGGGATATCATATATATCAAAAATTCTTTCTCACGTTACTCCTCTTGAATCCGTCTTAAACTGCAAACTAGTATGCCAACAATGGCTCAAACCTTTTTTTTTTTTTTTTTTTTTTTGTTTTTTGAAGCATGCATTTTATTAAGTTAAACTCGGATTACACGTGGGAATTTAATGCCCATAGAGTTTCTTTGTTACAATAGAACTTATAGGTGGGGGAATTACATTGTCCCAGCTTTGTTGTCGCGAGCTTCCCAATAGAGCAATCATCGCGCACGATTTGCTGCACCGTCTCTTTTTGATTTCCTTCTCTGTAGACATGTCTAATAGTATATTGCTGAATTTGGGTAAACCTATACTTGATTTCTGCAATTTGATTAGAAATATACCATGGAGTATCGGCGTCCGAGGTTAGAAATCTGTTAAGCTCTTCGAGTCTGTTTCAAATTAAACTTTTGGCCATCCTCGTTACGCCGCCGTTCTAGAAGCGATGAGCATGTCCCAAGTTTCATTTGCAAGAGCGATGAGTGATACCAGTGGTTGTGCTATTGCTAAAATTGTGCACCGCCTTCGTTTCGCATATAATACCACGCTCCGCTATTCCAGGATATCCCCTTGCTCCGCTCCGTCCGTGTTAATTTTGATCCAATCTAAGTGGGGTTTGAGCCATCCCACGAAGATGGTTGTTGTTGCTAGTGTTGTTTGCACTTTGGGTTTGGATAAGGTTGCATCCGGGTAGAGGCTGGCGGTAGGTGGTTTTGAGCCCAGGTATATTCCTGCTGGAGTTTGATGGCCATCTGCATTATATTAGCCGGGTTTGGCAGTTGTTGGAGATAGACTACGTCTTTCCTAGCTATCCATAAGTAAAAAGGAAGCAAAAAGCTGTGGTAACTGGGGTAGGAGCTTTTATTTTGAGTAGCAGCGAGACTGTCGTCAGATGGGGCAGTAAGGTAGGTACGTTATGAGTAGGGTTTTGGATGTTCGTGAGATGAGGTAGGAGATTCCAGGAATCAATGGTTCTGTGACAATGAAGCAGAATGTGACTGGACGTTTCAGGACTAGAACTGCACTGAGGACATAGGTTGGAATTGGTGAGTTGGATGCGGTTGAGAATGTTGAGGGTTGGTAGACCCTCATTAATTGCTTTCCACAAGAAAAGCTGTACTTTTGGGGGACACGGGAGTGTCCAAATGAAGGTAGTTGGTGGGAGAGGGTTTTGGTGGGTTTGTGCAGAGTCGTTGATGAGGCAGTTATATCCTGATGCCGTCGTATATTTTTCGCTTTTGGTAAAAGGCCAAATGATCTTGTCTGGTTGGTTATTCTGTGGGATGGGAATGCTGATAATTCGTTGAACTATGGGTTGGGGAAGTAGATTCAACCTTTCCTGATTCCAGTTCTTTGTTGACGGGTCGATGATGTCAGCAACCGACTGTATGGGATAACATAGGGCTGGGTTAATGTTGTTAGTGAATTGTGGAATCCAGTTTGATTGGATTGGGGTGTTTAATCCATCTCCAATTTGATGGAAGAGATGATGTTTGAAGGTTGGTAAGAGTGATGCTAGTTGTCTCCATTGTGGGCTGGGAGATGACGGGAGGGGAGGAATGTTTTCGAAAATTAGTGTTTGTTTGAGGTATTTTGCATTGTAGAGTGTGGATAGTACGGAGGTAGGTTTTTCGTGAATGTTCCAGATTCGTTTCATGAGAAGTGCTTTGTTGTGCTCCCTTCAGCTTCGATGCCTAGTCCTCCTTGAGCTTTGGGTTTGTATAGCTTGTCCCTTCCTAGTGGGTGAAGCTTCTTGATGGAAGAGTCATGGCCCTTAAGAAATTTGTTGTAATGCGATCTATTTTTTTGTGGATATGAGTAGGAAGGTTTCGTGTTTGCATGAGGTGATTTGTTGTATGGGTAAGAGACGATTTTATAAGTGCGAATCTGCCAGCTTGGTTTAAGCACTTAGTCATCCAACCTTTTGCTTTGCGAGTTATTGGGCCGAAGGATTGGGGCAAAGATATGGCGGGAAGATCTTCCATGTTTAAATTGTACTCCTAGGTAGGTGGGGGGGTTCGATGTTGTTGGCATATTGAAGGCTTGTTTTAGTTCATCCAAATGGTGTTGTTCTAGTTTCGGGTGATGGATGATTGTAGATTTTGATGTGTTGATGTGTTGACCCGCCGAATTTCCATAATTTTGTAGCAGATGTTTGAGTTGATTGGTGCCTTCCAGAGTTGCTTTATATGTTATCAATAAATCATCCGCGTACATGAGATGTAGTGTTGGAGGGGCCTTCTGGGAAATGCGGAGCCCTTTTATCTTTTCCTGGTTTTCAAGAATTACCAAATTTATGGATAATATTTCCGCGCATATAATAAATATATAGGATGAGAGAGGATCTCCTTGCCTTATTCCCCTGGTCGGGGTGATGTACCCATGTGGAGTTCCATTGTTATTAATAGAGTATGTAACTGTTGATATGCACATCATAATATAATCCACGAAGAGTGAAGGGAACCCTAAGGTGGTGAAAGCTTGTTTGATGAAACCCCAATCCAAGGAGTCATAGGCTTTTTGAATGTCTAGCTTTAGTGCTATTTTTGGATCTTTAGTGCAGTTTGAAGTTCTGATGTAGTGAAAAAGTTCGGCAGCGATAGGTATGTTATCGTGAATGGATCTTTGTGGCACAAAGGCACTCTGATACGGGCTTATGATAAACGGGAGTAGAGGTCTGATGCGATTGACCAGTATCTTTGAAATAATTTTGTAAGTGACATTACATAGTCCTATCGGCCTAAATTGGGAGGGTTTTGAGGGGTGATCAATTTTCGGGATTAATGTAAGGTTAGTATGGTTCATGAGAGGGTGGATGCTAAGGGAATTAAAGAAACTTCGAACCATATCAATCAATTGTGGTTTGGTTGTTTCCCAGAAAACTTTGAAAAACTTACTAGTATATCCATCCGGTCCTGGAGCACGTTCCGATCCTATGGAGAATAGCGCTTCTTTGATTTCCGCAGGGGTCACCTCGGCTGTTAAACTATTACATTGTTGAGGGGATAACCCTTGTGTTATTGCTAAAAGGCTTTCATCAATTATTGTATTTGGTGCGGTATATTGATCTGTGAAGTGTTCAATCATGAGCTTGATAATTTCTTCCTTATCTGTGATCCAAGTATTTTGATGATCTTGGAGTTGTTGTATGTTGTTACAGCTTCTATGAATTGTAGCCTTGGTATGAAAGAACATTGTGTTGCGGTCTCCCGATTGAAGCCATTGGATTCTGGATCTCTGCTGCCAGTAAGTTGTGTGATAATCAAGTAATTTAAGATGTTCAATTCGGAGTTTCTTTTCTTGTTGAATCCAATTTTCCAGTTCGGTACCAGTCTGCGTCGCACATTGATGTTGGGCTTCTTTGATTTTCGCGGTCGATTTTTTAATCAAGGTGGGTAGGTGTCCGAAGTTGATCTTGTTCCATTCTGTTAGGGTTTTACTGGTTGATATGAGTTTGAGTTGGAGGTTTAAGGATGGGTCCGGGTCATGTAGCTTATCCCATGCTGAGTTAACTACTTGATGAAGTTGAGGATGATATAACCATAGGTGCTCAAATTTGTAATTCTTGTTCCCTTGCCAGTCTAAAGCTTTCATTTGGAGTAGGATATGGGCATGATCTGACGCTATTCGCGGAAGATGAGTGATTCGACATGAGGTTGGTTGTTCTCGGTGTTGATTTGCTATTGCTCGATCGAGTCTTTCTTGAATGTTGTCTTGACCTTGTTGGTTGTTTGTCCATGTGAATGGGTCCCCTCTGAAACCAAGATCCATGAAACCCATCTGATCCATTAAATTGAGAAAAGGTTGCGTTTGTGCATAAGTGACTGGTCTGCCACCTTTTTTCTCCGATTGGTCCATCACTTCGTTAAAGTCTCCCATGAGTAGCCAAGGTGTAGAAGTGCTGGGAAAAATTGTTGGAAAATCTTCCCAAAATATTTTCCCTGGGTCTGGGTGTGGAGGGGCATACATACCTGTGCAAAGCCAAGGCTGGGCTGGAACGGAAGGTGTGACGAGTGCATGAATGTAGTTCTGGGTTTTCAAGATGATTTGGACATTAACCTCGTTTTTCCATAAAAGGCATAAGCCCCCCCTTCTACCTACTTTAGGAACGGAACAGTGGTTTGGAAATTGTAATGTCTGAGCGATGCGTAGTATTTGAATTTCATTGGACAATGTTTCCGAAAGAAATAAAATGGTTGGTCTATACATTGAGATAAGTCCACGGAGATGTTGAATTGTTGGTGGTTGGTTTAAACCCTGACAATTCCAAGCGAGAGTAGTCATTTCTATGGGCAGATTTGGTATGGGAATTGGAGAATGGAGTTGGGAAGTATTTGGTGTAAGTGGGTGCAGGTTGTATGGTATATCAGATGGGAGCTTTGGGCTATTGGTTGAATTTAATGGGCTTGGACCTAGGGGCTATGTTATTTGATAAAAATGAGCTGAATTTTTATAACTTCCAGAGTTGGATCTTTAATTATAAAGGAAAAGTAAGATAGTAGTGTGACGATGAAATAGTTGAAGTGGGTAACAACTAAATTATAATTGCAAGAAATAAGAAATTAAATAAAAAGAGACGAGCTAAATATTATTGCTGATACAGATAACGGATGAGAAACGTAAAACTAATGATATCAAAAGTTAGGGATGTTGGGGTGTCGTACCTGAACCGAAAGAGAGACCATGTATGATTGGGATTCAATAAGGGTATTAAAACTAGCAAAATGATGAGTTAGACCGCACTAAAGAGACTACCGGAATAATACGAGCAAGAGTCGATAACAAAACAAGAATTCTACCGAGAAGTCTGGAAAAAAAAAAAAATCCCTCCATTAAAAACCGCTGGACTACTATTTTGTGGGTGAGTTAACCTGGTAAAATTATCAAAAATCGGTAGGTAAAAGGAAATGGGCTAACATTAAATTAAAGGGTCGATAAACTTTTCATGAGCTAAACCTCGTTGGTAATACTAAGATGGTTATATTTTTATCTATTGCCACCTATGATGATCATGTAGGATCTGTGCTGAACTTTACTATGCACATTTTGATGAGATTTGGAACTCTCATATATCCAAATAAGTTTTGTTATCCAACAAGTACAACTAAGATCAACCATCCTCCACTTTACGTGGGGATGGAAGAGTGGGGATGGAAGAAAGAATCATTGCTGATTCTTGCAATGGTTTAGTTTATTTAATTTGCTCTAACCCATGACGTGTTGGGCCTTTCGGGGATCTAGTCCATATATTTGATCAAATTACAAGAGAATATGCGAACTTTCCATGATACGAACGAGCAAAAGATGACATCGTGAGTGAATTTTGTTACATTCATTTGAGCAATGAGTACAAAGCAGTAAGAATCTCTATCCATACTGTATCTATAACCGTAATGCCGCTATCACAAGTTTCGGTGTAGTGGTGGGTCCCGAAATTAACATTAAGGGGATAAAAAATTAAATAAATATGTAGATTTTGGTGTACTAGTTCCTAAATATACGTAACACCCGCGTTTTTTTTTGTGGCCCATGCTTAAAGATGCGTCATTGGAATGAGATGAAGCTTCATCTCTAACTTGTGTTGTGAGTTTAACGCATATTGACCCAGAAAAAAAATTGCACCATAATGGTGGTTTATACCAGTCAGGGGATGGCTAAGTGTAACTAGTAGGTCATCTATTGTGGAACATAAGGAATATTAGAAAACATGGTTAGTGATGACGTAAAAAGTTAACGGGAAGGTAATCTTTGTTAAAGTTACGGGGAAATCAATCCTTGGTCTTTAGAGTTTTAAGAAGAAATGTCAGAGGAAATTAAATGGGGGATTTTTCTCTCTGCTTCAAGTATATCAACAAATACAAGGCTCTTTTTCGGTGTAGATTATTTAAGTTGGATATCCAATACCAGGTAAATATATTTTGTACCATAAAATCCCTACAAAAACTAGTGTCTTTTTTTGTTCTTTTTTTTTTGTTCTTTTTACAGAGCATGCTCATTTGATTAGCAACAAGAGATGATTCTTAGAGATATCAATATCCCATCTGTTTGTTATCTTTGTCAATAAAAAAAAATTGACTAACGATATGTATGGATTCTAGAAGCTGAAGTTTTTCTGTTCTTTATTTATTTTTTTATTTTTTTTAGAAGTCATTTTTAGATTTTATTCCCGACATAACTTCAAACTCTTTTACGTTTAGTAGTCGAAAAGCTATTTCCAATTGTGTATTGAAAACGCATCAAAGTGTTGCAGTGCACTATCAAGCATTTTATTACTAGGAAAACTCATCAAGCTCCTCCTAGGTGCCCATTGGTTAATGATGGGCTCCAAAGTATCCGACCCATTAACTGACACCCGTTCAAATCACTTGTGAGCAGTTCTTCCTCGACTTTCATTCCAATAATTCTCCAGTCACACTCCCCAAGACACTCTCAAAATGGATATACGATCAACGTCTATGGATGATGATAAAGAAAACGAAATAAGAACAGATTAGGCACGATGACACAGAATTCTTTGTCGCGTTTGAAATATGGAAAAAGGCATCATGTGAAAATAGATGGCAAAAGAAGGAAAACACCAAAACAGCAGTAGTCCTCTCAATAATGCAATTTGGTAGATTTCGGTATCAAATGATAGTAGTGCTTCCACAACCAGCACCACTGAACTTACTTGACCCCAAAACAATTTTCTACCCTCCAAACTCGCATATATGCTAAGCTAATACACCACCTCGTTCGATATATTTGCTGTTGCAGACTGAATCAATCTTCTCAGAAACATCTCAGCTTGTCACAAAAAAATATCTTTTTACTCTTTCGACTAATTTGTTGCAGCTTCAAAATCCTCTCAATCGATTTCCATATGAAATGAATCGGTGTAATGTTTATTTTCTGTGGGAATCATCATATGTACCATGGAGGGAGACACGATCAATCATCTGTGTGATTCTCAGCATTATGGTATCTCCTCTCAAATATGTGTCTTCATCTTTTGATCACATGTTCTTGGTGAAACAAGTCTTAGCTGTGAAATGGCATTGGGTTGTTTGGCAATTTGATCGCCAGAAAAGAGAGCAATGTCCTTGGCATATTGATTCACTGTATATATTTCGGGATTCAACTCTGAAGATATAGGAGGAGATACAGAATTTTGGTGGTTGCTGTATCCGCAAATACATCCTCAGGTATTGAGAACGGGTCGAGATGAGTACCATAACTGAAAACAAACCCATCATGTGGATATTATGAGAAAACCCAAACAGGCAGCGAGCAACAACTTGAAAAGAGTGTCCGCTCCTCCTCCGAAAGATAGTTTCATACTCAGCCACCTTTACTAGAAATGTAAACTTTTATACTATGAATTTGAAGGTATCAGCTCACACTGTGTCATCAAAGGAGGTCCCCATGAACGGCCGATATGAGCGTATCCGTTGACAATGGGTTCGAGATGTTTAGTCCTCAAGTGAGATATAACGGGGATATGAATATTGGTAGTGTCTTGAATTCTCAAAGAAATGGCACTTTTGTTGATTTACCTCTTGAGAAAGCCAATGATTCAACTCTAGGAATGATCCCATTTTGCTGATATGAGCAGGTCTATCTTTATCTTACAGCTATTCAAGTACAGAAACTGGTGCCATAAGGCTGTTCTTCTTCCTAGATTCAAGTGGGCTACCAGTTAACGAATTGTGTGCAACATTGCACCACCAGAGGAAGCAATTCTTAAAAGTTGTGCTTAGTTCTCAGCGTTTTTTAATGAAATTTTCTGATCTGCTATTCTGCCACATATAGGTAGTGAAACCATTTGGTGAAATGAATGACAATGTTTTCATGAATTTCTCTCTTGATTCCAAGTTTAATTCTTAATAGAAATAATCTTTAGTATCTTCGACAAAATTAACACCTGCAGTGAAGTCTTCTTTCTGATAACCTTGGAAACATGTCTAGTAACCCACTAGACCTAGAAGATATCAGAAGGCAATGTAAAATGTCGGGCAATCCTCAGAAAAAAAAAAAAGCAAACATAAAAATTAGGGGCAATCCGAGAATTGAACTCGGGACCTCTCGCACCCTAAGCGAGAATCATACCACTAGACCAATTGCCCTTTAGTTGATCCGGATGCCGGAGTCAGGCTTATAACAAATAACGTATTACTGGTTCTGGCATTCCTAATACAAATTCCTCTGCTTACGATGATTCCTATATGTGATAGGCAATGGATTTTAGGGTTTCCATACTTATGTAACAAGTCTTCTTAGCCATATATAAATAGAGCCATACCTCAGTGTACTATTATATATTCATCAACAAGAACTCTGATCATTCTTTAGTTTCTCTCAACTGTTTCTAATAGCTCAGCCCATTATCATCACGATCTCCATCTCCTCTCTGATAATTCAATATCAAATTTCCATTTTTGATAGTTCTTGTTCTTAATAAAGGTACGCTTCAACACGAATCTTTTTTCTTTCTTTTGTTAGGCCGACCGAGCGAAGCGAGGGAGGACTCTATATATGGTGACTTTGTGTCAATGTGAAGCGTGACATTTTTTTCAATTACACAAAAAAGATTGAATTTTGAGTCCAGGACACAGGAAAAGACTAAGATGTCCCTTTAAATCAAATTTTACATTTTCTCATTTAGACATTTTCGTAAATAAACCAAAGAGGAATGGGAATAAGGTATTAGACATTTTCGTAAATAAACCAAAAACAAAGGGCACAAATAAAGAATGCATTTTTTATATATTTAAAAACCTAGTATATTTCAAACTACAAGTCGTATTTTATAAATTTTATATATTTGGAAAGCCCTTTAAATTAACTACGCAATGAAGCATAAACAATGATATCAAATTTTTGTTTTTCAATTTTTATTATTCTCCAAATTTTGTATCTTTTCTCCTTAAAAATTAGGATAAATTTAAAAATTAGACATATCTTTAAAAAAATTGAAAAAACTACAAGAAAAATAAAATGATTGACTAAGTATAAGAAACAACTAATTTTAAAATGAAAAGCACAACATATGGTGTTGAATCACCACCAAATTATTTGCAAAGTAAAAATATCATGGCTACCACATGCGGAAAAATGATACTTTTCGCGTCGTGTTTGGAAAAATTATACCCGTTCGTCTCGGGAAAAATAATATTTTCACCCTACGGCGGAACTAAATTGTGAACACAAAATTTAGTTTTACACTAATATTTTCGGTCGGTATCCCACCGTGGTAGCGGTCATCTAGTTTTAGTTTTTTACTTGTTGCCTTTGGAAAACAAACGTACGTATTTGATTGAAAAATGAAAAATTGATTGAAACATCGATCAAAAAAATATAGGCCCGGGTCTCAAATCGTTTTTCGGATCTTGGCATGTTGTATAGACCGCATGACCGTAATTTTCCTTCTTTCTGACAAATTTTAACATTTAATTAAGGGATACCAACGCTCGCATGTTTTTTCACAAAGTAGTCCCCTGAGATATTTGATTGTTTAAATAACTTTTGATTTGCCAACAACCGAAAGACAAACGGCTCAAGAATTTTTGTTCTCTTCTGTTCCAGCTTTCATGGAAAATTTTCACGAGGATGTCATATCTAAAATTCTTTCTCACGTTACTCCACTTGAATCCTTGTTAACCTGCAAGCTAGTATGCAAACAATGGCGCAAGCTACTTGGTCATACAAAGATAGGTCTACTTTTCTCTATTGCCACCTACGATGAACATGCAGGACGCGCTCACCTTTATTATGCAGATACTAGTGACATATGTAGGGATCTTGATAAGTTTTGTTATACTACAAGTACAACGAAGATTAACCATCCTCCACTTGAGGTAGGACGGGATGGAAGGATCATCGTTGGTTCTTGCAACGGTTTGGTTTGTTTAGCTATAAACCATGACCGTACTGGGCCTTATGGGGATCCAGTCCGTATATTCAATCCAGTTACAAGAGAATACGCGGACCTTCCAAGATTTGACCGAGCAAAAGGTGACATTGTGAGTGGATTTGGTTACCTTGATTCGAACAAGGAGTACAAAGTTGTAAGAATCTTCTATCCAGACCGTAACTTTAACCCTAATGTCACTATCACAGGTTCGGTCCAAGTTTACACTCTTGGCAAGAGCAATAGTAGCGGGTACTGGAGAAATTTAACGACCATCTCCGAGTCATTAGATTTATCAGGTATTTTCCTAAATGGATCACTTCACTGGAAAGACAAGGACAACCACAAGATTGTGGCTTTTGATCTGGCTGGAGAAGAGTTCCGAGTTCTGCCACCACCGCCACTCTGTATCCGTCACGGGGAAAAAGATACCGACTATCAACTGAAAGCCTTGGGAGGAAACTTGTGTTTCATTGAGCAAGTGTGGAGTGAATATGTGGACATATGGTCTTTTAAAAATAAGGATTATCTGCAACAATACAAAGAAAATAGTTATGACGCCGGTTTTAACTCTTGGAGTTGGATGAAGGAGTACAGAATAAAATGGCAACCAACTGCGCTCCAACATTGTTATTACGATCCTTTCGGAATCACTGAGGAGAATGAAATTCTGTTGTGGTATGACCAATCTCTTTGTTATTACGACACTAAAAGTAGCATCTTATATGTTCTTGTGGATACAATGCCAAACTTTTACAAATTTCAAGCAATTCCCCACACGAACACCATTGTTTCACATAAGGAGCTTGGAGTAGAAGAAAACAAATACGAAATTCTTGATTAAATTTGTATCTGAGATTTTGTACAGAAATTCAAATTTGTCATCTTTTTTTTCTTCTGTGTAAACATCCAACTTCATACATAACCAATAATATTTCGTCATCTATGTAGGATCAGAATATCACGACGTCAATAAATGACGACATTGCGAGGGAGTCGCAGGGAAGTAAAATAAATGACGACATTGCGAGGGAGTCGCAGGGAAGTATAATAAATGACGACATTAAGTAGGGAGTCGCAGTGGAAGTAAAATAAATGACGCAATGAATGACGCAGCCAAAACATGAGAAAGATATGAAGATTGTGAAATTTAGGAGTATCGCGAGAATTGATACATGTACACTTGCGATATTTCGCAAGACATTCCCGAAAATAAAGGACAGCTTAACTGTCATCCACTATGTACTACCCTATATAAAGGGTTGAGTAAACTTGTTGTGAGGGGGTTCTTTTTGAATTGTTAAGCAAGTCTTTAGGAGAGAGAAAGTTTTAGAGTGATTGTAATTCTATTACTCATTTCTATTTCATATTGTACAGATTCAAGTATTCAATTAATAGAAATCATAATCATTCATCTTAAAATGACTTAATTGTGTATATTCTAGTGAGGGGTGTAGTGTAGGATTTCCTACAACTACATAATGGCGCTAGAAACAGGGAGGGATTGAAGATAAGAGATTGGATATTGTCATTAAAACGGTAAAAATCAAGAGTATGATGGATAAATTGAAGAAAATTATAATCAGAGAGGGTAATGAAGAATTGGAATGTAATATGATTTCAAAATCAATGGTTAATGAATTTCATGAAAGTATTAAAGGAGAATACAAAAAGAGATTTTGAAGGAAAGAAAATCATAGCGAAAAAGGAGGTGTTACCCTTGAAAGAATGGGAAAAAAGAGAATTATATTCACGTGCAGAGATGTCGGGAGAGAACTTAAATCACACATCTCCACTAGTAATTACGATAAGTGCAAAGCAAAGAAGAAGGAAAATTAACAAAAACTATGGAAGAATGGGCAATAAGTAGAACTTTAGTGGATACAGTGGAATTGGTGAATATAATGTTTTATCATGCATATAAAAAATTGGGGTACAAGGATGAAGAAATGACTTCCGCAACATGTCATATCTATGGTTTGGCAAATCAATAACAAAACCTAAAGGAGAAATAAAAATACGAATTTTGTTGGGAGAAATTGAAACAAATGTGACGTTATGCGTAGTAGATATGGAATCACCATATAACATCCGTTGGGAAGGCCATGGATACACGCAATAAAAGACGTAGCATCAAACATTTCATCAATGTATCAGATTTCCTATGCCGAGTGGAATTGGCGAAATCGAGGAGCTACCGATAAAGGAAGAATGTATCATCAAATCAAGTAAAACATTATGAAGGATGGGTGAAAAGGCGAAAAGATCGCAAGAAGATGGCAAAAGCAGAAAAAGGAAGAAGAATTTAGAACATATATGATAAGAGCGAAGAAGGAAAAGGAATATGTGGTGAAGAGAGTGATCTCGCAAAGGAAATAAGAGGACCGACGCCCATGGGAGAAACGAAGGCTAGCTACATTGCGACAGAACCAACAAAGGAAGTGAATATTAAAACTGAAGAAGAACCCAAGATGTTAAAAATTGGAACTAAAATGGAGGCAGATGAAGAAAGAAAGACCGTTGATTTGTTGCGAGATTATAAAGATATCTTCGCATGGGATATGGATGAGATGCCCGGAATAGATCCATCGTAGCGTGTCATAAATTAGAGATTGATAAAAATGCCGGACCATTCAAACAAAGAATTAGAAAAATCGCAACAGGCATATCATCCTCAAATAGAAGAAGAGTTGCGGAAGATGCTTGATCTCTTTGCATTATTAGGCAAGCAAAATACCTCGAATGGATAGCGAATATGGTCGTAGTTCAAGAAGAAAAAAGGAATAAGAATTTGCATATATTTCACCGATTTAAACAAAGCTTGTCCAAAAGATAGTTTTCCCTTGCCGGATATTCCATGAGATGGTCGAATCAAGAATAGAAATGAAAGGATATCTTCCACGGATGGATATAAGGGATACAATCAAATCCCTCTCGAAGAAGACCAAGAACATCTTGCCTTTTTCGCTCCAAGAGGATTATCTATTACACAAAAATGCCATTCGGGATTTGCGAAATGCCGGTGCAACGTATCAAAGGATGGTGGAGAAAGTGCTCGAACAATGGATACATAAAACATTAGAGGTATATGTGGATGACATGTTAATAAAAAGCAAAGAAGCAAAAGATCATGTGCGAGATTTGAAGGAAATTTTCGAACAAATGAGACATTTCAACATCAAAGTAAATCCAGAAAAATGTACCTTTGGAGTGGCATCTCGAAATATTTTAGGATACATTGTATCAAAAGAAGGAATACAAGTTGATCCGGAGAAGGTACAAGCAATTCGAGACATGCCAACGCCCAGCAATGAAGTGAAAGATGTGCAAAAGTTAAATGGATTATTAGTTTCGCTAGGAAGATTCATCTCGAGATCATCCGATAAGTGCAAACATTTTTTCAACATACTTAAAAAGGGAACGAAATTTAGGTGGACGGATGAGTGTGAAAAGGCATTGCAAGGAATAAAAGAACATCTAATGGATATATCAATATTACAAAAAGCGAAGACGGGGAGGAATTACTAATTTACCTCGCGACAACCTCGCATGCACTAAGCGCGGTATTATTGCGAATGGACGTAGGGGTGAAAAACCAATCTATTACATCAGCAAAACATTCAATCCGCAGGAGAAAAACTATTCAAAAATGAAAAATTAATTTTGGAATTAGTTTACGCGACGTTTAAACTTCGCATCTATTTTGAAGCACACACAGTAAAGGTAATGCCAAAAGTACCAATTGAGGTGATAATGAAAAATTCAAAAATATCGGGAAGGGTTGAAAGGTGGAATGCTCAAGTAAGTCATTGCAAACTCAAGTATGAAGTGTTATCCTCACCAAAATCGCAAGTTGTAGCAGAGACATTTTAGCGAATTTCCATTGGAAGAAGATGAGGCAGTGGAAGAAATGATGGATATAGAAGAAGAACATGGAAATCCAAGGGATTTATTAACAGAGCCAAATAGATGGGAAATATTGGTAGATGGATCGTCAAATGGAGAAGGTAACGGAATTGGGATCATTATAATTTCGCCAGAAGGCAATAAAATGGCTTTCTCTTTCAGATTGGAGTTTGCATCTACTAACAATGAAACAGTATGAAGCTATAATACATGCTTTGCTATGATTTGCAATAGAAATGAAGTTGGAGAATGTAAGAATTACTAGTGATTCTCGATTAGCTATTCGCCGGATAAAAGAAGAGTATACTACAAATGAAGCATCCTTGAAAAAAATACAAAAAGCTTGTTGACGAATTGTCGCCGAAGATACCAAAAATAAAGTGGAGACACATATCAAGAAAAGACAATAGACTCGCGGATGCTTTTGCTTTTATATCAAGTATGATGACAGATCCATCTGCGAGATGCATAAAAATACAGATACTTCAATCACCATCAATCAACAAAGAGGAGGAGGAAGAAGCAGAAGTAATGCTCATAGAAGATGAAGCACAAAGATCCCATTGTGAGGATTGGAGGACAGAACTTCATGCTTATTTAATGAAAGGAGAAACACCAAGAAATAGATTAGAAATGCATAAATTAAAAAGCCGTGCAACAAATTATGAATTAAGAGACGGAGTATTGTACCGAAGATCCTTTAATGGATCCTCGCTCAGATGTTTAACACGAAAGGAAGGAGAAGTAGTGTTAAAAATGCTACTGGTGGGGATCTTTGGCAATCATAGTGGCGGAAGATCTTTAGCACATAAGGCGAAAATGCAAGGCTATTATTGGCCATATATGCATGAAGATGCGAAACAAATATCAAGACGTTGCGAAGATTGTCAAAGACACACGGAAAGAAAATACATGCACCAGGTGCGCCGTTAACCTCTTCAACAAGTGTATGGCCTTTTGGAAAGTGGGGATTAGACATTGTAGGACCATTTTTACCAGGTACAGGGCAAAGGAGATATTTGATTGTCGCAACAGATTATTTCACAAAGTGGGAAAAAGTAAAAGTTGTACAACACATTCGCGATAAAGATATTTTTACTTTCATATTCGAAAACATAATATGCAGATTTGGAATTCAAAGACAGCTTGGTATCGACAATGGGAAACTTGATTTGAGGGACAAAATATATAATTATTGCTTAATGCATTTCAAATAAAATGTGGGAAATCAACTCCTTTATACCCGAGCTAATGGACAGGCGTAAGCAACAAATAAAACAATCGGCGATATATTGAAGAAAAACTAGAAGGGCATAATAAGGCATGGTGTGAGCAAGTGCATAATGCGGTATGGGCTTATAACACAACAAGGCGAGAAGCTACTGGGGATGTCACCGTTTTGTCTATCCTATGGTGTTGAAGTTGTACTTCCAGAAAGCGAGAGGTTATTATTCCAACTACAAAGAGAGAAGCTTGGGAGAAAAATCTTAGTGCGGGTAACATTTTAGTTAAATTAGATGAGTTAGAAGAAAAAAAGAGAAAGAGCACTACAACATATGGAGAATTATCAGCGAAGATTGGCCAGAGAATATAACAAACGTGTCAAAACACGCGAATTTCAACCAGGTGATATGGTGTTGCGAGAAACACCAATATATCGGCCGAGAAAGTGGTGGCAAGTTGGCGAAAAAGTGGGATGGACCTTATATCATCAAGGAGATAGTTGGAGCAGGGGCATATAGATTAATGGATCAGAAGGAAAAGATGTGGGAAGAGATTGGGTAGACCATGGAATAGATTATATCTCAAGAAATATTACCCATAGAAGATGGAAAAGAAAGAATAAACTCGAAATGTTAAATGAATGAAATGATAGGAAATGTTCCTGCGACAGAGATATTGTGAAATTAAGAAAGAATGTGCGAATATCTCGCAAATGAATTAACCAAAAATGAATGATTGAACGAATTAACAAAAATGAATGAGTGAGTGAATGGGACAAACCTTTATGGCGTACACCCTAGTTCGCGAATGATATTTCGCAAGAGGCAAATGTAAAACCTAAAGTGAGTCATATAAGGGGGTATCTCTTGACATGGCTCAGGGAAAAGGTTACACCGCTCTTGGAACTTGAGTCATGGAGATTTGGGGCCCATGAAAGCCTATCCAGGAGAGATACCTTAGATTTCCAACTATATATATAAGGTTATACCCTGGTTGGACGCCCGAGGGTCTCTTCCAAGGAGTCAGTGTATGCTTAAGGCGCCGAGGTGCACGGTTGAGCCAAGAGTGCCAGGACATTTGAAGTGTCTCGGCCATTCTTGGCAAGTCTTGGCACATCTTTGTACTCGGCCCGAAGAAAACTCCACTTAGGTGCAGTCTCGTAACCATAAACCCTATAGGTATAAGGGATAAGAGGCTGCGAAAACAGCGGTTGTTGTTAATGACCGGATGGGAGGAGCTAGTCTTGTATGGCCGATGTACGCCTCCTTGAAGGGGCAACCAGGAGATGATAAGGGCGGCACCCTCCATTAGGGAGCTGATAAGTGTCACAAGACGGCAATGTCATGGGGCTTTATATTCGCAAGAACATTTAGGCCTGTCATATTGTCGCAAATGAAATATCCTGAGAGGCAAAAATACTAAAGAAATGATAAGACAAGATCAATGGGTCATTACATGAAAGTGTAAGGACGTCCTGCGATCTTGTCCCAAGACGTCAATGTCATGGGATTTTATGTTCGCAAGAATATTTAGACCTGTCATATTGATGCAAAATGAGGGGTGGAAAAATAAGACCTTTAACTAGGAAGGCAAAATAAGACCACACAAAACAATGATAAGGTAAGATCAATGGGTCAATACATGAAAATGTAAAGACACCCTGCGATCTTGTCGCAACAGTGAATTTCAGCATAAGTGAAGATAATAGAATAACAATCATTAAAAACCAAAAATTATACTTGTTGAAAGAAAGAAGAGTAACGCAGACGAGTGCATACATCAAAAAAGATGATTGAAGTACATAAAGAAACAATAACACGAGAAGGAAGATTACAAGAGAAAATCATCTCTCAAATAGTAGCTTTTTCACCAGAAGGAGATGATGGGTTTTCTTCGACAACTTTATATATATTTTCGCTAATTAATATATTTCCAGCAGATCCTTCTTCTTCATTTGCGACATCATCATTGATGACTTTATTGGGAGAGACAGTTTCTTCATCTTCGAGTTCTTCGCCGGTGTTATAATCATAATCGCTATCAGGAGGATTAGGAACTTCATCATCACTTACTTCCGAGGTTCAATGAGACACAGGATCAAGAGATTTAGATAGTAAAACATCATTCACAAGAACTTCGGCTCTAAGATGAAATTGACGAAGGAGTGCTTTCGTTGATTTTTACTCTCTATATCTTTAAAATCACGCATATAGTCGAATTTTCTTTGCCCTATCGCGAGAACGTGCAAGAGAAGGAAGTGAGTATTCCATTCTCTTTGCGAATTTTTGAGTAGTCGATTTCAAAGCAATAATGGAGGAGTGAAGTTTTTCTCGGACTCTGCAAAATAAAAAAGTAAAAGGAATTATACAAACAAAAATATGAAGGCTTGATAAAGAAAGAATAGATGAGGCAGTCAACTTCTATGACTACCTTCCTTCTGCGAGGTAAGATGTTGGATTAGAGCCGAACAACTATTCTCCAAATGATCCATGGCATTGTCAAAATTATCTCCAATTAAACCTTGCAGACGTGATCGCCAACTTTTTTCGTTGTAAGCAAGTAAAGCATTCTCTTTTGTAAGGGAAGAATTGGATTTTTCTAGTTCGAACATTGATCCTTGAATTGGTTTACTTTTACACTTAAGTTTATTCTACCCCGAATCGAGTTTATCCTTCTCGTGATAACTTCTTCCAGTTGACTTCTCGCCGAACAAAGAGATTGTTCTTGCTTTTTACATAATTTTTGAAAAATATCATTTTTGTTGCGAGTAAATCGCCACCTTGTTTAACAGAGTTCGCTTCTCTTGAGAAAGAGTTCCATTCTCATCCGATAAAGTTTCCAACTCCAAATTAGCTTTAGTCAAAAGAGTAAGACAAAGCGAGATAAGTCATTACTTAATGAATCTTGTTTCGAGCTAAATCAAGCATTTTCTTTAGAAAGATTATCTATTTGATCAACGAGAATATGTATGAAGATTATCTAATTGATTATATTGCTCCATCCAAGCATCTCTATCAACTCGAACTTCTTCAACAGTAGATTCCAACTGATATATCTCCATTTTTCGTTTCTGGTTTAAAGCTTGAAGGGCGAACAAGGGCTTGAGTCTTAAAAAAAAAAAAAAAAAAAAATGGACAATACAGAGCCAAGAGTTTACCTTTTAGTTCTTCATTCTTCTTGCGAAGATTATCACGATCCAGCGAAATATTTTGAAGTTTTTGATTCTCAAGATGGAGAATATTACATTTTGCAGTCATGGCTTGGAGATCATTCTTCAAAGTGTTAATTTCTTGCTCCAAGGATGTTTGCGAAATTCTATCAGGACCAAGGTGTTTGCTCAAAATCTATGCAAATACTCCATTTGATAGGATCGATTAAGTCTTCTTACCATCGCTCACAATATACGATAGGACTTTGAAGGCCACATTTATTCCTTCTAAATTTTCTTTAGTAAGTGGGATTTGCTGAAAAGGAAGTAATAGTGATAGAAGAAGGGAGAGATGAATCATCTTTTGTTAAAGGAATATCACGAGAAGAAGAAATCTCGTGAAGGTTAATGTTGGAGGAATGGTAGAGGCATTAACGATAGAAGAAGAAATAGGCTCATTCGCAATGGGGCTGTTATGGGGGAGTTGATCTATGAGAAATTGGACATAGAAATGTTATCTTTGGAAGAAGCAGTGGGATCTCTTGCGAAGATGTCGCAGTAGGAGTTGTAAGTTTGAATGTAGGAAAAGTGACAGAAGGCGCAACGGGTTTAGAATGGCGAGGCTTCTTGGGGACTTATCAGCATTTTTGTCATCCTGCGAATTACAAGCTAAATAAGAAACAGAGGCAACAATATTGTTATTAAAAAATAAGTGTTTCTTAAATACCTTGTTACTCGCAGGCTTTCTTTTAGAAACAGTGGGCTTCGATTGCAAGCCTAGAGAGATATTGGGATTCACAATGGTGAACTTGGTGCTAGGTTTGTTCTTGCTAAAACAAAAATGGCAGAAGAGTCATTAAAAGAAGAACAGTATCAAGATAAATCAACTTCAATAAGAGAGATCAATCATAAAATGATCAAATTCAGCAAAATTAACAAACCTTGATGCCATAAAAACAAGAGCGAGAAAAATAATAGCGAGAAAACGATGAAGAGGATGATGAAGAAAAGCGTGAGAAAATAGTTGCGAGACAATGAAGAAGACGAAGTAGAAGAAAAGAAATGCTTTCACAAGGAATCCTCCTTTAAATAGACGAGAAAAGAGTAACCGGATAACACTAAATGTGCCGGTAAAAAGGGAAATTTTAGACACGTGTAAACAGTCATTCCTGAATTCACGGAATCTTGTCGGTAGAAAATTGATGGAAAATCAACGATTGCGGCACCTCAAAATATTGGTTCTCATGACATTCTCTTCTTCGCAGAGAAGACATGAGAAGAGGCAAGATGTAGGATCAGAATATCGCGACGTCAATAAATGACGACATTGCGAGGGAGTCGCAGGGAAGTAAAATAAATGACGACATTGCGAGGGAGTCGCAGGGAAGTATAATAAATGACGACATTGCGAGGGAGTCGCAGGGAAGTAAAATAAATGACGCAATGAATGACGACAGCCAAAACATGAGAAAGATATGAAGATTCAGCGAAATTTAGGAGTGTCGCGAGAATTGATACATGTACAATTGCGATATTTCGCAAGACATTCCCGAAAATAAAGGACAACTTAGCTGCCATCCACTATGTACTACCCTATATAAAGGGTTGAGTAAACCTGTTGTGAGGGGGTTCTTTTTGAATTGTTAAGCAAGTCTTTAGGGGAGAGAAAGTTTTAGAGTGATTGTAATTCTATTACTCATTTCTATTTCATATTGTAAAGATTCAAGTATTCAATCAATAGAAATCATAATCATTCATCTTAAAATAACTTAATTGTGTATATTCTAGTGAGGGGTGTAGAGTAGGATTTCCTGCAACTACAATCTATTCTTGTTATTTTTGAGGATTCCAATAATCTAAAGCTTCTAATTAGACTTGAGCAGTATAAATACATATGGTCATTAGTTGTTTTTTTGTCTTGTTCAGGATCAGGTTTTTAGTGTCCATAAATAACTATTTCAGTTATCTACCACTAGTAAGGCCACATGTGCGATGCACATGCTTGAATTGGATTCTTTTAACAACACCAAATTTAATAATAATGGGAAAAAAATCTTAAAATAAAAATTTAATATCATTATTTGTACTCATTACGTAGATAATTTAAAGAGCTTTCCAAATATATTAATTTTGCAAAAATCCGATGTATATTTTTAAAGATATATAAGTTTTAATTTTTTTGATCTATTTTTAAAACAATGGCATTCCTGTAAATATACAAATATTAACTAAAAGCTTAGTTAATGAGGGTATTATTGTCATGTGAAAAGGCTTCACCAAAAATACCTCTTTTCTTTATATTAGTACTAGTAAGGCCACATGTGCGATGCACATATTTGAATTTGATTCTTTTAACAACACCAAATTTGATAATAATGGGAAAAAAAATCTTAAAAAAAAAATTTAATATCCTTGTTTGTACTCATTACGTTGAAAATTTAAAGAGCTTTCCAAATATATTAATTTTGCAAAAATCCGATGTGTATTTTGAAAGATATCTAAGTTTTAATTTTTTTTGATCTATTTTTAAAACAATGGCATTCCTGTAATTATATAAATATTAACTAAAAGCTTAGTTAGTGGGGGTATTATTGTCATGTAAAAGGCTTCACCAAACAATTACCTCTTTTCTTTATATTAGTAAGATAAGATAAGATAAGATAAGATATGGTCAGTGTTAAAGCCAGATTTGATGATTTCCTCACAGGTATGTACTAGCGAGGATTGAAAAGTCAGAAGAAAAAAAATCGATCGGTCAACCATAAAACTTAAATTCGAGAGTCGTGTTGTTAAGTGGATACACATGTGATAACAAGGTTAAACCGTGGCTCCCTGACGTCAAATGTTCATGTCACTTTTTAGATTTGATTTTTGTAGGAGATGATTTCCGCGACCAAAGGGCACCGCAATTGATTGATTTGCATATCTCTAAACCAAATAACGAGCCACTAGTTATAAATTGAATTGTATATTAATGCAGAACGGAAGCGTGAATAAATAAATTTGATAGTAAAAGTAGAAGAATAGTTGATAAATCTCAATATTGGTTTATAATAATGTGTATGTTACATATGACTTGTCTCCTATTTAAATAACTCTAAGTCTCAAACTTGGAAAATAAGAAATCCCTAAAATAAATAACGTTCTAGAATTAAATAATTACTATAAATAAGTAATTCTAAAAATAAGAAATACTACTCTAAATTAATTAAGCTCTTGCAATAATAATAAAATATTAAACCTAAATCTAACGAATGTCCTACATCGGCCGCCATCTTGAAAAGAATTCGTCTCGAATTAACAAAGTCTTGAAGAACATGTGCTACATCGGTCCCGCCATCTTGAAAGATGTCGTCTTGAGTTCACCAAATATTGTAAACGACCCAGTCAACAAATAATATACTTTGAGTAGGTTAATGATAGTAAAGTGTAGCACCATACAATAGATTGTTTAACACTAAAATTGTTGGCGACATTGTACAGTATATTTTTTATAGTAATTTTCCCGGAGTACGTTTGATCGACAAACATCTTTGAGGTTGATTTTTGATCTTCAATAACATGACTAACTTTCGAAACCTGCAATGAAGGTGTTGATGATAATTCTAATGTTGGTGAAGAAAGCGATGGTGCATGAGCCTCTATCATTGGAGGAGTAACCTCATGAAGGGTATCGAGTTGTGACCAAGCTATTTGATCAAAAATAAGCTTCGCTTTGGCGATATGTCGAAGACTTGCCTCTTGTAATTCTGCTGATTTACGTTGGAACTCTACAAGAGAACACATCATATCCTCAAAATCAGAATGCTTGTGTTGTTCTTTACCACCCGTATGAAAATTAAAGCGAAACATGGATAATAAAGGTTGACCAGTGTAAACAGTATAATGGATAGGCTATTAGTGGGCTTAGAGGGTTTGGTGGGCTTGATTTGGGCTTTAGTAGTAAGCAGACTGGAGGTCGATGGAAAGTAAGGTGAGAACAGATGTTTACCGGAAGTGGAGTTAAGGGAGAAAGA
This sequence comes from Papaver armeniacum, assembly GCA_023531295.1. Taxonomy (NCBI): domain Eukaryota; kingdom Viridiplantae; phylum Streptophyta; class Magnoliopsida; order Ranunculales; family Papaveraceae; genus Papaver; species Papaver armeniacum. Next base: position 212,107 of record JAJJWW010000109.1, read on the forward strand.
ACAGTGGAATCTGTGAAAGATTAAGGGAGAAAAAGTAGTATAGAGCGAGAAGCAGTTGGATGGAACGATAAGAAAGATGGAAAAAGATAAAGATGTGGAATGGTTTTGTTTGTTTGCTGGAGTGAACAGTAGAGAAAAGAAGGAAGAAAAGATATTGGACGGACTAAAACTTCAAAAGGGAGAGAAAACGTAACGGTGGTGGTAGGAAATTACGGGTTTGGCAAAAACTGACGGACGGCGTGTTTTTTTTTTTTTTTTTTTTTTTTTTTTTTTTTTGGTAATTGAAAATTAAAAGGATAGGGTTTAGAAGAAGAGATGTGGAGATCTCGATACGTAAAGGTGACGAAAGGGTAAAGGAAGTTTAGATGAAAAGAATAAGAGGATCGAAGCCGAAGCTCGTGATGCCACTTAATGCAGAACGGAAGCGTGAATAAAGAAATTTGATAGTAAAAGTAGAAGAATAGTTGAGAAATCTCAATTATTGGTTTATAATAATGTGTATGTTACATATGACTTGTCTCCTATTTAAATAACTCTAAGACTCAAACTTGGAAAATAAGAAATCCCTAAAATAGATAACGTTCTAGAATTAAATACCTTCTATAAATAAGTAATTCTAAAAATAAGAAATACTACTCTAAATTAATTAAGCTCTTGCAATGATAATAAAAATATTAAACCTAAATCTAACGAATGTCCTACATCATATATCGTTAAAAAATATTTTTAAAATGCCTGTTTAATGAGTTCAAATATAACTCTCAAAAACTATCAAATTATTTATATGGAAATGTATTAACGAAAAAAAGAAGGCGATTATTTGATATATTTGCGAGGAAAAACATAACTATTTTATTTTTTATTTTTTGCTTTCTTTAGACATTAGATATACTTTTAATAATAACAAAATAAATGTAAAACAAAACAGTTCACTCAGGTGAATCAAATTGGCGGCAACAGTTGAAATATTAAGTCAACACAACCGTACTCTACCAATCACCCTTTTTTTACGATAAAAGTTGGGTCTGGTAATGATTGTTTTTTCAATAGCACTTTCAAATCATACATACTTATGGTAATAATTTTTTATTTTAGTGTTTGGTAAAAGTTTTATAAAACTGTTTTATATGCAAAGCAGTTTCGAAATTCCCCAACTTTAAAAAACCGGTGAGGAAGAGCTTTTAAAAAGAACGCGCAATTGGGGATATCAAAACTAATTGGGGGATAGAGAAAAAAGACAAAAATTGGATCCATATCACTTCAGGGTCACCCCTTATCTAAGTATTTTTTAAATCCTAATCTACCCCTCACTAATCAGGTTTAGTGGTTAATAATAATTAGTAAAAATCTTAAGTATTTGTTAAATGATTAGTATGTATTTGTATTTGGGTGAGTGACATGAGAGTAGAAAGATGGAAAAAAGAAATTGAGAGGGAATTTTTTTTTTGGTGAAAGTGGAGGATGATTGTGAAGAGAGAATTGCTGCTAAGAGGTTGAAAATTTGATTTTTTTCTTTGAATCCACCATTGTTGCAAATTTGAAATAGCTCGGTCCGGCATTGTATTCAACCGAAAAAACCATGCCGGCATTTGTTGAAATTTTCATAAATGTTTGCCACCTTAAACACGATCGGTTAATTCTCGAGCATCTGGTACCTATCTTAGGCATAGTATGTTGCTTAAATTTCTATGCCGGCATATGATGAAAAGTATCCAGAAAATTGATTTTTTTTTCACTTGACTACCGGCATTAATAGATTTATATCGAGCATGCCGGCATTTAGTTCCGGCATTGAATTCATCAATTCCGGCATGGTCTTCATCACTTCCGACGATGTAAAAAAATATATTTCTGGCATGTTCTTCATTACTTCCAGCGTGGTCTTCATCACTTCCGGCATGGTCTTCATCACTTCCGGCATGGTCTTCATCGCTTCCGACATGGTCTTCATCACTTCCGAATGTTAAAAAAAAAAATCGTTTTCAAAGTGAGGAGTCGGCAGAGAAGGAGAATAGAATTTGAAAGGAAGTGGGGAAAATCTGGAATTTGAAAGGGAGTGGGAATATTTAGGTTTCAAAGCCCTAACCCTAAAAGAGATTAATAAGAGGTGAAGATGGAAATTGGGGATATGTTTTTATTTTTTGATTTTAAGTTTTTTAATTTTTATTTTGAGGGAAGGGTGTTTTAGTATTTTCGTCCCAAAAACACCCATTAGCAGACACCTTTGGTTGGGGAAGTAATTCATATCCCCCAATTAGTTTTGATAAAAACTCTGAAAGCATAAATTATGGTCCCACACTAATTTTATATCTTAGTTTCTTTTTATATCCCTAATTTATTTTATAAATTAAAAAAATTACCTTAAATTTATATAAAATTAATTTTTTATTCTCTATATGTTATTCGTTAAAGGTAATCAAGTATATTATATACCATCTCAATGTATTATTTTTTAGTTTATCGATTGTGAAAATAAGAGCAATATTTAGAAAATTATTTATATTTTTGTTTGATCTTTTTTCTCTCTCTGAAGGTTTCATGCGTTTCAGGAGGTCTCAGGTTCGAGTCCCCGATGACGCAACATTGTAGAATTTAACATGGAAGGTAGAGTTAGCATACACCCTTGCGCCATAATCAACCCCCTATCCGTTTCGGCTCCCTTGGCTGGTTCCTCGAGAGGCTCGCCAGTAGGCTAGTACGTCGTTGGAGCTTAGCATGTTGGGCTTCCAACTAGTTTCTTGTAATATTCTTAATCCAAGAGAAAATTAGTTAAGAAAAATAATATTTTTAATAAAAACAAGGGAGGTGTTGGCGCCCAACTTGTTGCTAGGCTGCCCACCAACTTCTTATTATGATGTTTTTCTTATAATAATAATTAATAAAAAAATATTATAAAAACAATAATTAGTATAAATTTATTAATAAAAACGGGTACCTAACTTAGCTGGTCATCCCCGTTCCCCAAAGTTTCATGCGTTTCAGGAGGTCCCAGGTTCGAGCCTCCAATAGCGTAATATTAAAGAAATTAACATGTAAGGTAGAGTTAGTTTGCCCCCTTGTGACACAATCTCAGCCCCTCATCCGCTTCGGCTCCCTTGGCTAGGTTACCCATGAGTCTCGCTGGTAGGCTAGCACAGCAACCTGTTCAATTAATGTAATAGTATGTTGTTGGAGCTTAGCTTGTTAGGCTTCCAACTATTTAATGTAATACTCTTTATGTATATATCTACTAATAAAAAAAAATAATTATCTAAAGAGTAAAATTATTTCGAGAGATATGTCTGTTTTGTCATTTGCTACAGAAACAATAGTTGAACCTGATAGTTACCAAACACAATTTGATTATTTCTTTAGTCAACTTTGGATTTTAGTTTATACTTTACCAAACGTCCAACTGTTTTTTTTACATAGCACAACATAACAAAATACAGTAGAAAAGCACAACTATACTAAACTAAGCCTAAGTTTATTATGCAAATGGTTTGATCTTTGGAACCTTTAATCCGTAGAGCAACTCCAGTGGCGCGACTATTACCAAAGATCAAAGACCAAAAAAAAGACCAAATTTTAGTTTGGTCGCAGTGTGACGTGATGGAGTGCCGACTAAATTTGGTGGGGCGGAACATATAAGTTCGTTTCACTGCAAACTGTCATTTTTTTATTATAAATGTCGTTAGATGCTGTGTGGGTGAACAAAAAAAAAAAAAAAAAAAAAAAAAGGCGAACATATAATGTCCGGTTCAGAGGAGAAGAGGTGTGGAGATCACATATAATGTTCCCCACACCATGCGAACTTTATATGTTCGCCTCAAAAAAAAAAAAAAAGGTGGGCGAACATTTTACCCCCGCTGGTGTGGGCGTAAACTATATCCCAGCCGGGTGTGAGGCGTAAACTTTAAGTTCGCTTTGGTTTTAGGCGAACATTATATGAGCAACTCGACTATATTTGGGTTTAGTCTTTGGTCCCCGACCAAATATAATCGCCCACTGTGTGTTTTTAGTTTGTTCATTTAGTCACAGTATTTGGTCGATGCATCCTCTTCTAGTTGTTGAGTACGTCAATTTGGTTTGTTTTGTCACGATCATCCCGAATTGGGGGATATATGAATTTGGTTATTTGATTTTATGTTTTTACGCTGGTTGGAGACCAAATAAATGGGTTTAGTCGCCCACTGCAGTTGCTCTTAGTCATTTTAAAAGTAACGGTTTATTTTATTTTATTGAGAACTAAGGTGCCAATCCATTTGTTGGTCGTGTGGAAATACTAATTGGTTCGGGATATAAATAGCTACCGAAAACCAAGGTGCTAGCCCATGTGTTGGTCTAAGTGACCATTTCAGAAAAAAAGAAAGCATACATATAAATGGAGGGGGACATAAACCTAGACCTCCAACTTGTTACAAAATAACTATTTGAATCGAAACTGAGTGGGAAGATAAAAATAAAATGGCCTGAATTTTTGGTATTCACTTAGTCGGTATAAGTGGCTTACTTTTAGTACTCTAGGCTCTTTATTTTGGGGGCGTATATGATATTTTGGTTTCTAGGAAAAATAGTTACGGGTAAAAAATGTATGGTGGGATTTTATTCCATGCAAGACACACTCGCTAGTCTCATGTCCTTTTTTGCGAGACCCAATATTAATTGGGTCGGGTTATCGAAAAAACTTTTAGATACGAGCATGCAGCAACTCGAACACATAGTTCTTGAAACCAAATGTGCCTAGGAAATAAGAGACAAACCATCATTGAAATCCTCAGATCTGCCTCCAAACTTCTCATCTTGATTGAGAACAACATTAAAATTTCCTATGACGAGCCAAGGCACATCCATGATACTGACATTTTTTAATTCTTCCTACAAGTATATTTTATTAACAGTTAAAAATATCAGCACGAACTCCGAAAATTAAACACCCCCTACATCGACAGTTACTGCTTTTCTTATCACTACACATTGTGGAGAAATTGATGCACTGCAAAGAAGCCAAATATCATATTTTCTATATTATCTTCAGAATCACGAGTTATTGTATGATTCATACCAGGGCCGTCCAAATTACTTGCAAAAAAAAAAACTTCAGAAGCTTAACTTTAGGTTATGCTATCCCAATTAGTATATGACTAAATTGATTTACCAAACTTCTTAATTTTCTTTGGCTTGAAACCTTCTTAAACCTCGATTCCAGAACAAAAAATTCATTGAGAAGTTAAAGAACCTCTCAATACCTGATTTTTCTTAACCAAATTTTTACTGCTCGCTTCCTAACAGTAATAATATGAACATATTTATAAATTTTAGGACCATCTGGATATTTATAAACTTCTTACACTACTTCCTTACCACTAGTGATATGATAAATAACAATAACTCGAATACTAGAAGGAGTAGTACTAGTTGAAATATCTAATAAAATAATTGAGTGACTGCCAAAAATGGGAAATCATCCTAACCAAACATATTTTCTTCCATTTTTTGTAGAGCTTGAAACCTTTCGAAATTAATACTTACACCCATCTTAGACTCCTTAAGAATTAATGGCACAATTGCATCAAAAATTTCCTTACCTGAAACGTTGTCAACGGCTTCTTCATTTACAATATTAGTAACTGTTAGAATATTGCTATGTCGAACTCACAAGTGTTGCTATATCAAGCTTGTTGTCAAATTTGGTTGCCAAAACTATATCTTGATTTCTAGTCTACAATTAGTTAAGTCTCGGTCTAGGATAGAGGTAGTGGATAAACCAGCCAATCATCATTTGTATTCTACCGTTTGAAGGAGAAGATCAACCGAAAATTTTGGAGAACTTCATCAAAAAAAGGTAAGTGAAGACTAAACCACCTATTTCTCAAGTTATATTGACTTTCTATCTTTGAGACATAAGTAATTATACTATCTTTCATTGACAAGAATTTCGAGTCGAGAACTATTTAATTAGTTTACAAATTTCTCGAACCATAAATACTAAGCTTAATGAACATTTGTTCATACTTGATCAAATTCGGTGAAGAATAATTTATTGTTCGGAATCAAATTATGATTCAAGTTTATCAATTGAAAATAGCCTGGAACAGTGATATGTGTCATTGATGTTATTCAGGAATGTTTCGAATTGATTTAGAGAAATATAGAACTACTATATTCAGAATACTAGACAGTGTTATCATTGTTACAAACTGGGAAAACTGTTATATGTTTGAAGTCGTATTATATGTATTTGTACACGTAGCGGAGTAGTTATATATCGACTTTCAGATTTCTGTGATATGTATATTCGTATGTACATCACGGGAAAATCTGTTTGTTTCGTGATCTGGATAGGTATGTATCATTATACAAACCATTTTGGAACTATGGTAAGGGAACCGGGTTAAAATAATCAAACCGGTATGTGAGCCAAAACAGTTCTATGTTCTAGAACCAGTTAAGTACCTTAACCGGTATGTTAACTGAAAATGTTCTGCGAATTCCGGAACCGGTGAAAAAGTCTTAAGTTTGCAAGCCGGTACGTGAACTTGAAAATTTTTGTCGACTCCGAAACTTTGAGTTGATTCAAATTTTGCAAATCGGTACATGATCTTGAAAAGTTCTGTCAATTCCGGAACCGATTATTGCATATAAGTTTGCAAACCGGTTCGCATACTGTGACTTACCCGATTTACGAACCATAATGTATTTGTACTTTGTGCATTTACAATTCCATGTTGATTATGATTCAAATGTAATTAAATTATTTCTTTGAAGTGATTTGCATTTGATCAGTTCTATAATTATCACTAGACTCATTTGATCACATAATTGTGACTCAATATTACTGTCTTGGTGAACATGAAAACGAGTGTTAAGCTTTTGAAGTTCAAATCGGATAGTTTTGGCTAACCATGTTGAACATAGTATTTATACACGGTTCAGTTACGGTTTACCTAACCATAGTGTATATCTTGTATATGTGATTAAGATTCAAAGCTTTCATCTAACGGTGAATATTGATTGTTTGGTTCCAAAGCTATCTTAGCTTAAACCTAAAGCAACCTAGGCTTTGAAAGCTATATAAGGGGAACTCTTGGCAAATGAGATCTTTGAATCCCGACACTACTTTTTGTTGTGTCCTAGTTGTACCTAGATTCCTCCTCTCCAGAAAACCTTTTAGGGTTTAGCGATTACAAAGACTTCACTGGGATTCGTGAAATCAGGTCCAATTATCTTTTATCTTGATAACTCGAAAGTACTTCCGATCTTGATTGTTTGTAGAGCCTTTGCTCCAAAGATCAAGATATATAGTAATCAACAATGTCGCTTCGTCTAATACTTTGTTGATTCCAAGTTTTATACTAGTGAGGTGAATAATAATCTAGGTTGCACTTCGGGTTGCATAAGTCCAGATTTTGAGGATAGCCATACTTTTGTCAAGTTTTTATCGATTTCCATCACCTAGATCTTTCGTTTGATCTGATCACCCGTTTAGATTGTAAATCAGATAACAAATTATAGGTTTAATCCGTGGGAGGAAGATTTGGTTTAAAGTCTTCAATTGAGTTTGAAGCAACTCTTAGTTATGGGTGAGATCAACTAATGAAATCAGTTGTGTAGAGCTTGCGAGATTCAAGAGGCATAAGGAGCGCGATTGTACCTTAATCGGTGGATTTCCTTTTAGGGATCAACTACATTCCAGAACGAATTTAATTAGTAGTAGGCTAGTGTTTGTAGCCGTTTAATACAATTTCGTGCTCAATCTGGACTAGGTCTCGAGTTTTTTCTGCATTTTCGGTTTCCTCGTTAACAAAATTTTCGGGTGTGCTGTTATTATTTATTTTTTTCCGCATTATATTGTTTATCTTTATAATTGAAATATCTCAGGTTGTGCATTGATTAATCACAGTACCTAGGTCCAACCTTGTTAGTTAGATAAGACTTGATTGATCCTTGGATATTAGTCTTTGGTACCGTCCAAGAACTCTCTTTGTAGTTAGTTCACGGATTCAGTTCTGTGAACGTTAACAACAAGAGATATATATATAACTCTATACACTTTCCTTGATTGAGTTTTTACTCTCGGAGTTGTGTTGAGTTTGTCCATATAGATTTCCTACGAAAAAGGTGGTGGTGTATTTTTGTACCCCAATGTTTTCAATATCCTCGTCATTGATCTCAGTATTAGTCAGGAATATATCAAAGGCAGTTGAGCTGATTTATCATCTTTTCCTTTGTTCTTATATTATTTTCCCCCACATGGATCACTGTTTCTGCATCTTTGTTAATCATCTCTCTTCTTATTGATATGCATTCTGCAACCAAATGACCTACTACTTTGGAGCGATTATAGAATTTTTCCATCTTAGGAATTTGTACTACTTGATGGAAGCCCTCTAATCACACTCTATCCGGAATAGATTTTGTTAAATCAACTTCCACAAAAAAATTGCATAATAACCCACTACCTCGTTCAAAGTAGTTTCATCCACCTTAATTGTCCTACCGCCTACCTATTGGTTTTACAATTGATAGAATGATCCTCTTTTTGAGTATTCAATTAACACTCATTCGAGGAAATTGTAACCATACAAAAACAATTGATGAATTTTGACTTTCTAGCTTCAAGTTTGGCTCTTATTCACAAAGACGCGGGATTCGAGTCTCAATAACTCAATATCCTCCCCATATCTAACTCTTATCTTCATCGTTATTCATTTTGATAATAAAGAAACCCTTACCTAAAGGAATACGCTGACATTCACCCTCGAGACTTCAATCCCTCCTCAAGATAGATTCATCTACCTCCATCTTCAATTTTATGAAATCGAATCTTTCGATAAAGCTAAATTTCCATTCATCTATACTCTCATTCATCAAATCATTCGGTTCACTGATAGATGGTTCATCTCCATGTTTACGACAATCAGGTAAACTAGTGATACCACCAGAAGAAATAGATTTTTCCGATCTAAGGTTTGGAGGCCTAAACCTATTTCAACATAATTACAATGAGATTCGGCGAAATCTATCTGAATACTCAACTAAGACAGATAAAATATTAAAAACCAATCATTGAATTGAACTAATAAAGCCCAAAAAACCCGAGAAATTAAACAAGAAAACCAAAAAACGAAAAAGAAATTTTTTTACAGGCCATTTGGATACCATAAGCAAAAACATTTTGCTTCACCAAAAGATAATTTTTTTGCTTCTATAAATCGTTGTGAAAAACATAGCCAAACTGACTTTTAAAAGTTAAAAGTTATTTCGTATATACATCCAAGCATCTACTTAACTTTAGTCATTTTCGCCTCAAAACAACTTTTACAAGCCGCCACATAATACATTGGCATAGATTTTCTTCCAAATTAACTCCCAAGTCCTAACAAACAAATTATCTATATCCTAGAAGTAAAATCGAGAATGCAACGCGAGTATAAAGCACAAAAGCCACCTAAGAGGATAGGGATTTTTACACTCATTAGATACAAGATCCTCATAAACACGGCAACATTAGTTGAACTTTACGGCTTCGGATTACTGTCCCTGTATTCTGTCTCTTCCTGTCCCAGCCAATGGCATTACACCAAATGTTTTCCGTTATGTCGTTTTATATGTAACTCACGGCGAGATTATATTAACCTAACGTTGTTATTTCAATCACTAACTTCTTTATGTTTGGTTCTTTGTCTTCTGAAAGAAGGATTTATTTACTCCTCTCTGATAAATTTTAATTAATAACATTTCAAATATCTAACAAACAAGTACTTTTATATAACAATTTGACAATTTCAATGTTTTTGAGAAAAAAAAAATCTTGTTGAGATTGGTAAATCCTGGTCAATTCAAAAAATTGAATTTCATGGAAGATTTGATTTAAGTTCTAAGAGCATGAATGCAAAAGAGGGGAAAAGCAAGTGGAAGAAAATTAGTGGAGAAGTGATTAAGATTCAAATCTAATTAAGAAAGACAAAAGGGATTATAATTAAGAAACCCTCTAAACTGAAACATAGTTTTCGAATCCATAACAAAAATCAACAACCACAAATTTCTACCCATAAAATAAATCCCCTAAAATCTACCATTACAATCGTGTAAAACTCTATTCTAGAGTTACAAAATCAGGAGCTACAGTAAGATCGATAATCCACCGATTGTTACTTTCAATTTAGGATCAGGAGCAAAATAATAATTGAAACTATAATTATCTGGTTTGGGATTTTATGTTAAATTGATTGAGAATTTTGTCATAATTTCTTTGGACCGTAATTAGATCAACTAGATGAACAGCAAATTCAGTAAGCATATTCATGATTGACGAGAACGACGATGACAACTGTGTAGTTTCTCATATTAGACGTCGTTATCTATTAATTATACATTTTTAGAGTAAAACAGATGGTGTGTTGTCATTGGTTGGGACACGAAGAGACAGGAAAATAAGGGACAGGTGATCCAAGCCCAACTTTACCGGCAACATAGTGTGTTCAATCTAGTTTATTAATCGAATCATAATAGCCCGAAAAGGAAAGGCTATTCCGTAACTATATTCACCTGCACGTGCTAAAACACACTTTCCGTCGTCCTCTTATATAAACATCGTCTCTCTCTCTCTCTCGTCGCCACGTACATTCATCTCCTGGCTCAATGTTTCTTGCTCCAAGAAAGAAAAATTGCTCTGTTTGTCATCGTTAAAAATTCCATTTTTAGGGTTTCGTCTCATTGCAAAGAATCAACTCTCTTTTCTCCATTCTCCTCTCTACATTCCCAAGAAAGAAATACATACCTTTCTCTAGGTTTATTCTTCTTGGACTACTGGTATTAGTCAGTTCTTGAATCGATATAGCAACATGGTGCTTCCCAAAACAAAACCGAAGGGAGAGAAAGATTTGTTCGTCTTCAATGTTATCAACACCGAATATTCACCTCATCAACAAAACAACTTGTGAGATTCTCTAGCTCAAGTAGTTCTTTGGAAATTGAAGTGATTACAACTTCACATAGTTCAGATCTTGGAAATTGGTGAAAGAAGCCTGGTAAGAATATATTCGGGTTTTGTGAAACCAAGTAGAGAAGTCGGGTGGTCATTCTATTGCAGTTTATTATGATAAAAAATGTGTTATTTTAGTTCTTTGGGATCCCAACTCCCAAGAAATCTCGAGAACTTTATGAGTAATCCCAACTTTAGGTTCTACTTTGGATCAACATGGTTAAAGATAAAGTTAAGTCAATTTCGGAGAGAGGTATATGTATATGAGTTGCGGAACAATTTTCAGTTTTTTGAACCCCAAGATATCATATCAAGATTTGGAAATGTGGAAGACCCAATTAAGTACGGGTTATATCAACACCCGAAGCGAAGAATCGACGATCACAAATGGGGTACTCCAGCTCTTCCCGAACAGCATATTAGTTATATGGCTGTGGAGTGTCATTTCGTCTACAGCCTGGTCATCTAGGTGAATTGGTGATGTAAAGATATCAGGTGGTCATTTTCTCTGTTCTTAGTCATTTTTCAAAGCAAGATCCCTTGGTCTTATCTTGCGGTTGGGTATCTTTTCAACGCTACTCTTTTATGTTGTTACTAGTAGTATTTCTTTTCGGGGGTACTGGCCTTTCAAGTTTCATGTCCTTTAGGTTGTACTTCTGTTTGTACAAGCCCGAGGTTCATAATGTCCACTAGTACCAACTTTGTACTTGTAATTCTTATGAGCCCACTAATCTCAAAATATGAAATGTCTTCTATTTTACATTTCTGGCAAATAAGATCTTTGAATCCCGACACTACTTTTTGTTGTGTCCTAGTTGTACCTAGATTCGTCCTCTCTAGAAAACCTTTTAGGGTTTAGCGATTACAAAGACTTCACCGGGATTCGTGAAATCAGTCCAATTATCTTTTATCTTGATAACTCGAGTACTCTGATCTTGATTGTTTGTAGAGCCTTTGCTCCAAAGATCAAGATATATAGTAATCAACAATGTCGCTTCGTCTAATACTTTGTTGATTCTGCAAGTTTTATACTAGTAAGGTGAATAATAATCTAGGTTGCACTTCGGGTTGCATAAGTCCAGATTTTGAGGATAACCATACTTTTGTCAAGTTTTTATCGATTTCCATCACCTAGATCTTTCGTTTGATCTTATCACCCGTTTAGATTGTAAATCAGATAACAAATTATAGGTTTAATCCGTGGGAGGAAGATTTGGTTTAAAGTATTCAATTGAGTTTGAAGCAACTCTTAGTTATGGGTGAGATCAACTAATGAAATCAGTTGTGTAGAGCTTGCGAGATTCAAGAGGCATAAGGAGCGCGATTGTACCTTAATCGGTGGATTTCCTTTTACGGATCAACTACATTCCAGAACGAATTTAATTAGTAGTAGGCTAGTGTTTGTAGCCGCTTAATACAATTTGGTGCTCAATCTGGACTAGGTCTCGAGTTTTTTCTGCATTTGCGGTTTCCTCGTTAACAAAATTTCTGGTGTCTTTGTTATTTCTTTTTCCGCATTATATTGTTTATCTTTCTAATTAAAATATCTCAGGTTGTGCATTGATTAATCACAGTACCTAGGTCCAACCTTGTTAGTTAGATAAGACTTGATTGATCCTTGGATATTAGTCTTTGGTACCGTCCAAGAACTCTCTTTGTAGTTAGTTCACGGATTCAGTTCTGTGAACGTTCTAACAACAAGATATATATATATATATAACTCTATACACTTTCCTTGATTGAGTTTTTACTCTCGGAGTTGTGTTGAGTTTGTCCATATAGATTTCCTACGAAAAAGGTGGTGGTGTATTTTTGTACCCCAATGTTTTCAATGTCCTCGTCATTGATCTCAGTATTAGTAAGGAATATATCAAAGGCAGTTGAGCTAATTTATCATCTTTTCCTTTGTTCTTATATTATTTTCCCCCACATGGATCATGTTTCTGCATCTTTGTTAATCATCTCTCTTCTTATTGATATGCATTCTGCAACCAAATGACCTACTACTTTGGAGTGATAATAGAATTTTTCCATCTTAGGAATTTGTACTACTTGATGGAAGCCCTCATATCACACTCTATCCGGAATAGATTTTGTTAAATCAACTTCCACAAAAAAATTGCATAATAACCCACTACCTCGTTCAAAGTAGTTTCATCCACCTTAATTGTCCTACCGCCTACCTATTGGTTTCACAATTGATAGAATGATCCTCTCTTTAGAGTATTCAATTAACACTCATTCGAGGAAATTGTAACCATACAAAAACAATTGATGAATTTTGACTTTCTAGCTTCAAGTTTGGCTCTTATTCACAAAGACGCGGGATTCGAGTCTCAATAACTCAATATCCTCCCCATATCTAACTCTTATCTTCATCGTTATTCATTTTGATAATAAAGAAACCGTTACCTAAAGGAATACGCTGACATTCACCCTCGAGACTTCAATCCCTCCTCAAGATAGATTCATCTACCTCCATCTTCAATTTTATGAAATCGAATCTTTCGATAAAGCTAAATTTCCATTCATCTATACTCTCATTCATCAAATCATTCGGTTCACTGATAGATGGTTCATATCCATGTTTACGACAATCAGGTAAACTAGTGATACCACCAGAAGAAATAGATTTTTCCGATCTAAGGTTTGGAGGCCTAAACCTATTTCAACATAATTACAATGAGATTCGGCGAAATCTATCTGAATACTCAACTAAGACAGATAAAATATTAAAAACCAATCATTGAATTGAACTAATAAAGCCCAAAACCCCGAGAAATTAAACAAGAAAACCAAAAAACGAAGAAGAAATTTTTTACTGAGGCCATTTGGATACCATAAGCAAAAACATTTTGCTTCACCAAAGATAATTTTTTGCTTCTATAAATCGTTTTGGAAAAACATAGCCAAACTGACTTTTAAAAGTTAAAAAGTTATTTCTGTATATACATCCAAGCATCTACTTAACTTTAGTCATTTTCGCCTCAAAACAACTTTACAAGCCGCCACATAATACATTGGCATAGATTTTCTTCCAAATTAACTCCCAAGTCCTAACAAACAAATTATCTATATCCTAGAAGTAAAATCAGAATGCAACGCGAGTATCAGGCACAAAAGCCACCTAAGAGGATAGGGATTTTTACACTCATTAGATACAGTATCCTCATAAACACGGCAACATTAGCTGAACTTTACGGCTTCGGATTACCTGTCCCCTGTATTCCTGTCTCTTCCTGTCCCAGCCAATGGCATTACACCAAATGTTTTCCGTTATGTCGTTTTATATGTAACTCACGGCGAGATTATATTAACCTAACGTTGTTATTTCAATCACTAACTTCTTTGTGTTTGGTTCTTTGTCTTCTGAAAGAAGGATTTATTTACTCCTCTCTGATAAATTTTAATTAATAACATTTCAAATATCTAACAAACAAGGACTTTTATATAACAATTTGACAATTTCAATATTTTTGAGAAAACAAAAATCTTGTTGAGATTGGTAAATCCTGGTCAATTCAAAAAATTGAAGTTCATGGAAGATTTGATTTAAGTTCGAAGAGCATGAATGCAAAAGAGGGGAAAAGCAAGTGGAAGAAAATTAGTGGAGAAGTGATTAAGATTAAAATCTAATTAAGAAAGACAAAAGGGATTATAATTGAGAAACCCTCTAAACTGAAACATAGTTTTCGAATCCAGAACAAAAATCAACAACCACAAATTTCTACCCATAAAATAAATCCCCTAAAATATACCATCACAATCGTGTAAAACTCTATTCTAGAGTTACAAAATCAGGAGCTACAGTAAGATCGATAATCCACCGATTGTTACTTTCAATTTAGGATCAGGAGCAAAATAATAATTGAAACTATAATTATCTGGTTTGGGATTTTATGTTAAATTGATTGGGAATTTTGTCATAATTTACTGGACCGTAATTAGATCAACTAGATGAACAGCAAATTCAGTAAGCATATTCATGATTGACGAACGACGATGACAACTGTGTAGTTTCTCATATTAGACGTCGTTATCTATTAATTATACATTTTTAGAGTAAAACAGATGGTGTGTTGTCATTGGTTGGGACACGAAGAGACAGGAAAATAAAGGACGGGTGATCCGGAGCCCAACTTTAGAAGCAACATAGTGTGTTCAATCTAGTTTATTAATCGCATCATAATAGCCCGAAAAAGGAAAGGCTATTAGTAACTATATTCACGCACGTGTTAAAACACACTTTCCGTCGTCCTCTTATATAAACATCGTCTCTCTCTCTCTCACGCCACGTACATTCATCTCTGGCTCAATGTTTCTTGCTCCAAGAAAGAAAAATTGCTCTCTGTTTGTCATCGTTAAAAATTCCATTTTTAGGGTTTCGTCTCTTTGCAACAGAATCAACTCTCTTGTCTCCATTCTCTCTCTCTACATTCCCAAGAAAGAAATACATACCTTTCTCTAGGTTTATTCTTCTTGGACTACCGGTATTAGTCGGTTCTTGAATCGATATAGCAACATGGTGCTTCCCAAAACAAAACCGAAGGGAGAGAAAGATTTGTTCGTCTTGATGTTATCAACACCGAATATTCACCCTCATCAACAAAACAACTTGTGAGATTCTCTAGCTCAAGTAGTTCTTTGGAAATTGAAGTGATTACAACTTCACATAGTTCGAGATCTTGGAAATTGGTGAAAGAAGCACGGTAAGAATATATTCGGGTTTTTCAGAAACAGTAGTAGAGGAAGTAGTGTGGTCATTCTATTGCAGTTTATTATGATAAAAAATGTGTTATTTTCCGTTCTTTGGGATCCCAACTCCTAGTAAATCTCCAGAACTTTATGAGTAATCCTAACTTTAGGTTCTCTTTGGATCAACATGGTTAAAGATAAAGTTAAGTCAATTTTCGAGAGAGGTATATGTATATGAGTTGCGGAACAATTTTCAGTTTTGAACCCCAAGATATCATATCAAGATTTGGAAATGTGGAAGACCCAATTAAATACGGTTATATCAACACCACAGGCGAAGAATCGACGATCACAAATGGGGTACTCCAGCTCTTCCGAACAAAGATATTAGTTATATGGTTGTGGAGTGTCATTTAAATCTACTGACTGGTCATCTAGGTGAATTGGTGATGTAAAGATATCGGTGGTCATTTTCTCTGTTCTTAGTCATTTTTCAAAGCAAGATCCCTTGGTCTTATCTTGCGGTTGGGTATCTTTTTCAACGCTACTCTTTTATGTTGTTACTAGTAGTATTTCTTTTCGGTTATTTGGCCTTTCAAGTTTCATGTCCTTTAGGTTGTACTCTGTTTGTACAAGCCCGAGGTTCATAATGTCCACTAGTACCAACTTTGTCTTGTAATTCTTATGAGCCCACTAATCTCAAAATATGAAATGTCTTCTATTTTACATTTTCGGCAAATGAGATCTTTGAATCCCGACACTACTTTTTGTTGTGTCCTAGTTGTACCTAGATTCGTCTCTCTAGAAAACCTTTTAGGGTTTAGCTTTTACAAAGACTTCTTTGGGATTCGTGAAATCAGGTCCAATTATCTTTTATCTTGATAACTCGAGTACTCTGATCTTGATTGTTTGTAGAGCCTTTGCTCCAAAGATCAAGATATATAGTAATCAACAATGTCGCTTCGTCTAATACTTTGTTGATTCTGCAAGTTTTATGCTAGTGAGGTGAATAATAATCTAGGTTGCACTTTGGGTTGCATAAGTCCAGATTTTGAGGATAACCATACTTTTGTCAAGTTTTTATCGATTTCCATCACCTAGATCTTTCGTTTGATCTTATCACCCGTTTAGATTGTAAATCAGATAACAAATTATAGGTTTAATCCGTGGGAGGAAGATTTGGTTTAAAGTCTTCAATTGAGTTTGAAGCAACTCTTAGTTATGGGTGAGATCAACTAATGAAATCAGTTGTGTAGAGCTTGCGAGATTCAAGAGGCATAAGGAGCGCGATTGTACCTTAATCGGTGAATTTCCTTTTAGGGATCAACTACATTCCCTTACGAATGTAATTAGTAGTAGGCTAGTGTTTGTAGCCGCTTAATACAATTTGGTGCTCAATCTGGACTAGGTCTCGAGTTTTTTTCTGCATTTGCGGTTTCCTCGTTAACAAAATTTCTGGTGTCTGTGTTATTTCTTTTTCCGCATTATATTGTTTATCTTTATAATTGAAATATCTCAGGTTGTGCATTGATTAATCACAGTACCTAGGTCCAACCTTGTTAGTTAGATAAGACTTAATTGATCCTTGGATATTAGTCTTTGGTACCGTCCAAGAACTCTCTTTGTAGTTAGTTCACGGATTCAATTCTGTGAACGTTCTAACAACAAGATATATATATATAACTCTATACACTTTCCTTGATTGAGTTTTTACTCTCGGAGTTGTGTTGAGTTTGTCCATATAGATTTCCTACGAAAAAGGTGGTGGTGTATTTTTGTACCCCAGTGTTTTCAATATCCTCGTCATTGATCTCAGTATTAGTAAGGAATATATCAAAGGCAGTTGAGCTGATTTATCATCTTTTCCTTTGTTCTTATATTATTTTCCCCCACATGGATCACTGTTTCTGCATCTTTGTTAATCATCTCTCTTCTTATTGATATGCATTCTGCAACCAAATGACCTACTACTTTGGAGTGATAATAGAATTTTTCCATCTTAGGAATTTGTACTACTTGATGGAAGCCCTCATATCACACTCTATCCGGAATAGATTTTGTTAAATCAACTTCCACAAAAAATTGCATAATAACCCACTACCTCGTTCAAAGTAGTTTCATCCACCTTAATTGTCCTACCGCCTACCTATTGGTTTTACAATTGATAGAATGATCCCCTTTTTTGAGTATTCAATTAACACTCATTCGAGGAAATCGTAACCATACAAAAACAATTGATGAATTTTGACTTTCTAGCTTCAAGTTTGGCTCTTATTCACAAAGACGCGGGATTCGAGTCTCAATAACTCAATATCCTCCCCATATCTAACTCTTATCTTCATCGTTATTCATTTTGATAATAAAGAAACCCTTACCTAAAGGAATACGCTGACATTCACCCTCGAGACTTCAATCCCTCCTCAAGATAGATTCATCTACCTCCATCTTCAATTTTATGAAATCGAATCTTTCGATAAAGCTAAATTTCCATTCATCTATACTCTCATTCATCAAATCATTCGGTACACTGATAGATGGTTCATCTCCATGTTTACGACAATCAGGTAAACTAGTGATACCACCAGAAGAAATAGATTCTTCCGATCTAAGGCTTGGAGGCGTAAACCTATTTCAATGTAATTACAATGAGATTAGCGAAATCTATCTCGAATACTCAACTAAGACAGATAAAATATTAAAAACCAATCATTGAATTGAACTAATAAAGCCCAAAAACCCGAGAAATTAAACAAGAAAACCAAAAACGAAGAAGAAATTTTTTCTGTGCCATTTGGATACCATAAGCAAAAACATTTTGCTTCACCAAAAGATAATTTTTTTGCTTCTATAAATCGTTTTGAAAAAACATAGCCAAACTGACTTTTAAAAGTTAAAAAGTTATTTCTGTATATACATCCAAGCATCTACTTAACTTTAGTCATTTTCGCCTCAAAACAACTTTACAAGCCGCCACATAATACATTGGCATAGATTTTCTTCCAAATTAACTCCCAAGTCCTAGCAAACAAATTATCTATATCCTAGAAGTAAAATCAGAATGCAACGCGAGTGTCAGGCACAAAAGCCACCTAAGAGGATAGGGATTTTTACACTCATTAGATACAGTATCCTCATAAACACGGCAACATTAGCTGAACTTTATGGCTTCGGATTACCTGTCCCCTGTATTCATGTCTCTTCCTGTCCCAGCCAATGGCATTACACCAAATGTTTTCCGTTATGTCGTTTTATATGTAACTCACTGCGAGATTATATTAACCTAACGTTGTTATTTCAATCACTAACTTCTTTGTGTTTGGTTCTTTGTCTTCTGAAAGAAGGATTTATTTACTCCTCTCTGATAAATTTTAATTAATAACATTTCAAATATCTAACAAACAAGGACTTTTATATAACAATTTGACAATTTCAATGTTTTTGAGAAAACAAAAATCTTGTTGAGATTGGTAAATCCTGGTCAATTCAAAAAATTGAAGTTCATGGAAGATTTGATTTAAGTTCGAAGAGCATGAATGCAAAAGAGTGGAAAAGCAAGTGAAAGAAAATTAGTGGAGAAGTGATTAAGATTCAAATCTAATTAAGAAAGACAAAAGGGATTATAATTGAGAAACCCTCTAAACTGAAACATAGTTTTCGAATCCAGCACAAAAATCAACAACCACAAATTTCTACCCATAAAATAAATCCCCTAAAATCTACCATTACAATCGTGTAAAACTCTATTCTAGAGTTACAAAATCAGAGCTACAAGTAAGATCGATAATCCACCGATTGTTACTTTCAATTTAGGATCAGGAGCAAAATAATAATTGAAACTATAATTATCTGGTTTGGGATTTTATGTTAAATTGATTGGGAATTTTGTCATAATTTACTGGACCGTAATTAGATCAACTAGATGAACAGAAAATTCAGTAAGCATATTCATGATTGACGAGAACGACGATGACAACTGTGTAGTTTCTCATATTAGACGTCGTTATCTATTAATTATACATTTTTAGAGTAAAACAGATGGTGTGTTGTCATTGGTTGGGACACGAAGAGACAGGAAAATAAGGGACAGGTGATCCGACCCCAACTTTACCGGAAACATAGTGTGTTCAATCTAGTTTATTAATCGCATCATAATAGCCCGAAAAGGAAAAACTATTTCGTAACTATATTCACCTGCACGTGTTAAAACACACTTTTCGTCGTCCTCTTATATAAACATCGTCTCTCTCTCTCTCGTCGCCACGTACATTCATCTCCTGGCTCAATGTTTCATGCTCCAAGAAAGAAAAATTGCTCTGTTTGTCATCGTTAAAAATTCCATTTTTAGGGTTTCGTCTGCTGCAATAGAATCAACTCTCTTGTCTCCATTCTCCTCTCTACATTCCCAAGAAAGAAATACATACCTTTCTCTAGGTTTATTCTTCTTGGACTACTGGTATTAGTCAGTTCTTGAATCGATATAGCAACATGGTGCTTCCCAAAACAAAACCGAAGGGAGAGAAATATTTGTTCGTCTTCAATGTTATCAACACCGAATATTCACCCTCATCAACAAAACAACTTGTGATATTCTCTAGATCAAGTAGTTCTTTGGAAATTGAAGTGATTACAACTTCACATAGTTCAGATCTTGGAAATTGGCTGAAAGAAGCTTCGGTAAGAATATATTCGGTTTTTCGTGAAACCGTAAGTAGAGGAAGCCGGTGGTCATTCTATCATAGATTTATTATGATAAAAAATATGTTATTTTCCGTTCTTTGGGATCCCAACTCCCAGTAAATCTCCAGAACTTTATGAGTAATCCCAACTTTAGGTTCTACTGGATCAACATGGTTAAAGATAAAGTTAAGTCAATTTTCAGAGAGGTATATGTATATGAGTTGCGAAACAATTTTCAGTTTTTGAACCCCCAAGATATCATATCAAGATTTGGAAATGTGGAAGACCCAACTAAGTACGGTTATATAAACACCCTGAAGCGAAGAATCGACGATCACAAATGGGGTACTCAGCTCTTCCCAACAAACATATTAGTTATATGGGTGTGGAGTGTCATTTAAATCTACTGACTGGTCATCTAGGTGAATTGGTGATGTAAGGATATCGTGGTCATTTTCTATGTTCTTAGTCATTTTTCAAAGAAGATCCCTTTGGTCTTATCTTGCGGTTGGGTATCTTTTTCAACGCTACTCTTTTATGTTGTTACTAGTAGTATTTCTTTTCAGCGCTGGCCTTTCAAGTTTCATGTCCTTTAGGTTGTACTCTGTTTGTACAAGCTCGAGGTTCATAATGTCCACTAGTACCAACTTTGTACTGTAATTCTTATGAGCCCACTAATCTCAAAATATGAAATGTCTTCTATTTTACATTTCTGGCAAATGAGATCTTTGAATCCCGACACTACTTTTTGTTGTGTCCTAGTTGTACCTAGATTCGTCCTCTCTAGAAAACCTTTTAGGGTTTAGCGATTACAAAGACTTCACTGGGATTCGTGAAATCAGGTCCAATTATCTTTTATCTTGATAACTCGAGTACTCTGATCTTGATTGTTTGTAGAGCCTTTGCTCCAAAGATCAAGATATATAGTAATCAACAATGTCGCTTCGTCTAATACTTTGTTGATTCTGCAAGTTTTATACTAGTGAGGTGAATTATAATCTAGGTTGCACTTTGGGTTGCATAAGTCCAGATTTTGAGGATAACCATACTTTTGTCACGTTTTTATCGATTTCCATCACCTAGATCTTTCGTTTGATCTTATCACCCGTTTAGATTGTAAATCAGATAACAAATTATAGGTTTAATCCGTGGGAGGAAGATTTGGTTAAAAGTCTTCAATTGAGTTTGAAGCAACTATTAGTTATGGGTGAGATCAACTAATGAAATCAGTTGTGTAGAGCTTGAGATTCAAGAGGCATAAGGAGCGCGATTGTACCTTAATCGGTGGATTTCCTTTTAGGGATCAACTACATTCGAGCAATTTAATTAGTAGTAGGCTAGTGTTTGTAGCCGCTTAATACAATTTGGTGCTCAATACGGACTAGGTCTCGAGTTTTTTCGCATTTTGCGGTTTCCTCGTTAACAAAATTTCGTGTCTCTGTGTTATTTATTTTTCCGCATTATATTGTTTATCTTTATAATTGAAATATCCCAGGTTATGCATTGATTAATCACACTACCTAGGTCCAACCTTGTTAGTTGGATAAGACTTGATTGATCCTTGGATATTAGTCTTTGGTACCGTCCAAGAACTCTCTTTGTAGTTAGTTCACGGATTCGGATTACGTGAACGTTTTAACAACAAGATATATATATATATATATAACTCTATACACTTTCCTTGATTGAGTTTTTACTCTCGGAGTTGTGTTGAGTTTGTCCATATAGATTTCCTACGAAAAAGGTGGTGGTGTATTTTTGTACCCCAATGTTTTCAATATCCTCGTCATTGATCTCAGTATTAGTAAGGAATATATCAAAGGCAGTTGAGCTGATTTATCATCTTTTCCTTTGTTCTTATATTATTTTCCCCACATGGATCGCATTTCTGCATCTTTGTTAATCATCTCTCTTCTTATTGATATGCATTCTGCAACCAAATGACCTACTACTTTGGAGTGATAATAGAATTTTTCCATCTTAGGAATTTGTACTACTTGATGGAAGCCCTCATATCACACTCTATCCGGAATAGATTTTGTTAAATCAACTTCCACAAAAAAATTGCATAATAACCCACTACCTCGTTCAAAGTAGTTTCATCCACCTTAATTGTCCTACCGCCTACCTATTGGTTTTACAATTGATAGAATGATCCTCTTTTTTGAGTATTCAATTAACACTCATTCGAGGAAATTGTAACCATACAAAAACAATTGATGAATTTTGACTTTCTAGCTTCAAGTTTGGCTCTTATTCACAAAGACGCGGGATTCGAGTCTCAATAACTCAATATCCTCCCCATATCTAACTCTTATCTTCATCGTTATTCATTTTGATAATAAAGAAACCCTTACCTAAAGGAATACGCTGACATTCACCCTCGAGACTTCAATCCCTCCTCAAGATAGATTCATCTACCTCCATCTTCAATTTTATGAAATCGAATCTTTCGATAAAGCTAAATTTCCATTCATCTATACTCTCATTCATCAAATCATTCGGTTCACTGATAGATGGTTCATCTCCATGTTTACGACAATCAGGTAAACTAGTGATACCACCAGAAGAAATAGATTTTTCCGATCTAAGGCTTGGAGGCGTAAACCTATTTCAACAGAATTACAATGAGATTCGGCTAAATCTATCTGAATACTCAACTAAGACAGATAAAATATTAAAAACCAATCATTGAATTGAACTAATAAAGCCCAAAAAACCCGAGAAATTAAACAAGAAAACCAAAAAACGAAGAAGAAATTTTTTTACAGGCCATTTGGATACCATAAGCAAAAACATTTTGCTTCACCAAAAGATAATTTTTTTGCTTCTATAAATCGTTTTGAAAAAACATAGCCAAACTGACTTTTAAAAGTTAAAAAGTTATTTCTGTATATACATCCAAGCATCTACTTAACTTTAGTCATTTTCGCCTCAAAACAACTTTACAAGCCGCCACATAATACATTGGCATAGATTTTCTTCCAAATTAACTCCCAAGTCCTAACAAACAAATTATCTATATCCTAGAAGTAAAATCAGAATGCAACGCGAGTGTCAGGCACAAAAGCCACCTAAGAGGATAGGGATTTTCACACTCATTAGATACAGTATCCTCATAAACACGGCAACATTAGCTGAACTTTATGGCTTCGGATTACCTGTCCCCGTATTCCTGTCTCTTCTTCGTCCCGAGCCCAATGGCATTACACCAAATGTTTTCCGTTATGTCGTTTTATATGTAACTCACTGCGAGATTATATTAACCTAACGTTGTTATTTCAATCACTAACTTCTTTTTGTTTGGTTCTTTGTCTTCTGAAAGAAGGATTTATTTACTCCTCTCTGATAAATTTTAATTAATAACATTTCAAATATCTAACAAACAAGGACTTTTATATAACAATTTGACAATTTCAATGTTTTTGAGAAAACAAAAATCTTGTTGAGATTGGTAAATCCTGGTCAATTCAAAAAATTGAAGTTCATGGAAAATTTGATTTAAGTTCGAAGAGCATGAATGCAAAAGAGGGGAAAAGCAAGTGGAAGAAAATTAGTGGAGAAGTGATTAAGATTCAAATCTAATTAAGAAAGACAAAAGGGATTATAATTGAGAAACCCTCTAAACTGAAACATAGTTTTCGAATCCAGCACAAAAATCAACAACCACAAATTTCTACCCATAAAATAAATCCCCTAAAATCTACCATTACAATCGTGTAAAACTCTATTCTAGAGTTACAAAATCAGGAGCTACAATAAGATCGATAATCCACCGATTGTTACTTTCAATTTAGGATCAGGAGCAAAATAATAATTGAAACTATAATTATCTGGTTTGGGATTTTATGTTAAATTGATTGAGAATTTTGTCATAATTTACTGGACCGTAATTAGATCAACTAGATGAACAGCAAATTCAGTAAGCATATTCACGATTGACGAGAACGACGATGACAACTGTGTAGTTTCTCATATTAGACGTCGTTATCTATTAATTATACATTTTTAGAGTAAAACAGATGGTGTGTTGTCATTGGTTGGGACACGAAGAGACAGGAAAATAAGGGACAGGTGATCCGAGCCCAACTTTACCCGCAACATAGTGTGTTCAATCTAGTTTATTAATCGCATCATAATAGCCCGAAAAGGAAAGGCTATTCCGTAACTATATTCACCTGCACGTGTTAAAACACACTTTCAGTCCTCTTATATAAACATCATCTCTCTCTCTCTCGTCGCCACGTACATTCATCTCCTGGCTCAATGTTTCTTGCTCCAAGAAAGAAAAATTGCTTTGTTTGTCATCGTTAAAAATTCCATTTTTAGGGTTTCGTCTGCTGCAATAGAATCAACTCTCTTGTCTCCATTCTCCTCTCTACATTCCCAAGAAAGAAATACATACCTTTCTCTAGGTTTCTTCTTCTTGGACTACTGGTATTAGTCAGTTCTTGAATCGATATAGCAACATGGTGCTTCCCAAAACAAAACCGAAGGGAGAGATATATTTGTTCGTCTTCAATGTTATCAACACCGAATATTCACCCTCATCAACAAAACAACTTGTGAGATTCTCTAGCTCAAGTAGTTCTTTGGAAATTGAAGTGATTACAACTTCACATAGTTCAGATCTTGGAAATTGGCTGAAAGAAGCTTCTGGTAAGAATATATTCGGGTTTTCTGTGAAACCAGAAGTAGAGGAAGCTGGTGGTCATTCTATTGCAGTTTATTATGATAAAAAATATGTTATATTCCATTCTTTGGGATCCCAACTCCCAGTAAATCTCCAGAACTTTATGAGTAATCCCAACTTTAGGTTCTACTGGATCAACATGGTTAAAGATAAATTTAAGTCAATTTTCAGAGAGGTATATGTATATGAGTTGCGGAACAATTTTAAGTTTTTGAACCCCCCGAGATATCATATCAAGATTTGGAAATGTGGAAGACCCAATTAAGTACGGTAATATCAACACCCTGAAGCGAAGAATCGACGATCACAAATGGGGTACTCCAGCTCTTCCCGAACAGCATATTAGTTATATGGCTGTGGAGTGTCATTTCGTCTACAGCCTGGTCATCTAGGTGAATTGGTGATGTAAAGATATCAGGTGGTCATTTTCTCTGTTCTTAGTCATTTTTCAGCAAGATCCCTTGGTCTTATCTTGCGGTTGGGTATCTTTTTCAACGCTACTCTTTTATGTTGTTACTAGTAGTATTTCTTTTCAGCGCTGGCCTTTCAAGTTTCATGTCCTTTAGGTTGTACTCTGTTTGTACAAGCCCGAGGTTCATAATGTCCACTAGTACCAACTTTGTACTGTAATTCTTATGAGCCCACTAATCTCAAAATATGAAATGTCTTCTATTTTACATTTCTGGCAAATGAGATCTTTGAATCCCGACACTACTTTTTGTTGTGTCCTAGTTGTACCTAGATTCGTCCTCTCTAGAAAACCTTTTAGGGTTTAGCGATTACAAAGACTTCACTGGGATTCGTGAAATCAGGTCCAATTATCTTTTATCTTGATAACTCGAGTACTCTGATCTTGATTGTTTGTAGAGCCTTTGCTCCAAAGATCAAGATATATAGTAATCAACAATGTCGCTTCGTCTAATACTTTGTTGATTCTGCAAGTTTTATACTAGTGAGGTGAATAATAATCTAGGTTGCACTTCGGGTTGCATAAGTCCAGATTTTGAGGATAACCATACTTTTGTCAAGTTTTTATCGATTTCCATCACCTAGATCTTTCGTTTGATCTTATCACCCGTTTAGATTGTAAATCAAATAAAAAATTATAGGTTTAATCCGTGGGAGGAAGATTTGGTTTAAAGTCTTTAATTGAGTTTGAAGCAACTCTTAGTTATGGGTGAGATCAACTAATGAAATCAGTTGTGTAGAGCTTGCGAGATTCAAGAGGCATAAGGAGCGCGATTGTACCTTAATCGGTGGATTTCCTTTTAGGGATCAACTACATTCCAGAACGAATTTAATTAGTAGTAGGCTAGTGTTTGTAGCCGCTTAATACAATTTGGTGCTCAATCTGGACTAGGTCTCGAGTTTTTTCTGCATTTGCGGTTTCCTCGTTAACAAAATTTTCGTGTCTCGTGTTATTTCTTTTCCGCATTATATTGTTTATCTTTATAATTGAAATATCTCAGGTTGTGCATTGATTAATCACAGTACCTAGGTCCAACCTTGTTAGTTAGATAAGACTTAATTGATCCTTGGATATTAGTCTTTGGTACCGTCCAAGAACTCTCTTTGTAGTTAGTTCACTGATTAGGTTACGTGAACGTTCTAACAACAAGATATATATATATAACTCTATACACTTTCCTTGATTGAGTTTTTACTCTCGGAGTTGTGTTGAGTTTGTCCATATAGATTTCCTATGAAAAAGGTGGTGGTGTATTTTTGTACCCCAATGTTTTCAATATCCTCGTCATTGATCTCAGTATTAGTAAGGAATATATCAAAGGCAGTTGAGCTGATTTATCATCTTTTCCTTTGTTCTTATATTATTTCCCCCCACATGGATCACTGTTTCTGCATTTGTTAATCATCTCTCTTCTTATTGATATGCATTCTGCAACCAAATGACCTACTACTTTGGAGTGATAATAGAATTTTTCCATCTTAGGAATTTGTACTACTTGATGGAAGCCCTCATATCACACTCTATCCGGAATAGATTTTGTTAAATCAACTTCCAAAAAAAAATTGCATAATAACCCACTACCTCGCTCAAAGTAGTTTCATCCACCTTAATTGTCCTACCGCCTACCTATTGGTTTTACAATTGATAGAATGATCCTCTTTTTTGAGTATTCAATTAACACTCATTCGAGGAAATTGTAACCATACAAAAACAATTGATGAATTTTGACTTTCTAGCTTCAAGTTTGGCTCTTATTCACAAAGACGCGGGATTCGAGTCTCAATAACTCAATATCCTCCCCATATCTAACTCTTATCTTCATCGTTATTCATTTTGATAATAAAGAAACCCTTACCTAAAGGAATACGTTGACATTCACCCTCGAGACTTCAATCCCTCCTCAAGATAGATTCATCTACCTCCATCTTCAATTTTATGAATCGAATCTTTCGATAAAGCTAAATTTCCATTCATCTATACTCTCATTCATCAAATCATTCGGTTCACTGATAGATGGTTCATCTCCATGTTTACGACAATCAGGTAAACTAGTGATACCACCAGAAGAAATAGATTTTTCCGATCTAAGGTTTGGAGGCCTAAACCTATTTCAACAGAATTACAATGAGATTCGGTGAAATCTATCTGAATACTCAACTAAGACAGATAAAATATTAAAAACCAATCATTGAATTGAACTAATAAAGCCCAAAAAACCCGAGAAATTAAACAAGAAAACCAAAAAACGAAGAAGAAATTTTTTTACAGGCCATTTGGATACCATAAGCAAAAACATTTTGCTTCACCAAAAGATAATTTTTTTGCTTCTATAAATCGTTTTGAAAAAACATAGCCAAACTGACTTTTAAAAGTTAAAAAGTTATTTCTGTATATACATCCAAGCATCTACTTAACTTTAGTCATTTTCGCCTCAAAACAACTTTACAAGCCGCCACATAATACATTGGCATAGATTTTCTTCCAAATTAACTCCCAAGTCCTAACAAACAAATTATCTATATCCTAGAAGTAAAATCAGAATGCAACGCGAGTATCAGGCACAAAAGCTACCTAAGAGGATAGGGATTTTTACACTCATTAGATACAGTATCCTCATAAACACGTCAACATTAGCTGAACTTTACGGCTTCGGATTACCTGTCCCCTGTATTCCTGTCTCTTCCTGTCCTGGCCAATGGCATTACACCAAATGTTTTCCGTTATGTCGTTTTATATGTAACTCAGGGCGAGATTATATTAACCTAACGTTGTTATTTCAATCACTAACTTCTTTGTGTTTGGTTCTTTATCTTCTGAAAGAAGGATTTATTTACTCCTCTCTGATAAATTTTAATTAATAACATTTCAAATATCTAACAAACAAGGACTTTTATATAACAATTTGACAATTTCAATGTTTTTGAGAAAACAAAAATCTTGTTGAGATTGGTAAATCCTGGTCAATTCAAAAAATTGAAGTTCATGGAAGATTTAATTTAAGTTCGAAGAGCATGAATGCAAAAGAGGGGAAAAGCAAGTGGAAGAAAATTAGTGGAGAAGTGATTAAGATTCAAATCTAATTAAGAAAGAAAAAAGGGATTATAATTGAGAAACCTCTAAACTGAAACATAGTTTTCGAATCCAGAACAAAAATCAACAACCACAAATTTCTACCCATAAAATAAATCCCCTAAAATCTACCATTACAATCGTGTAAAACTCTATTCTAGAGATACAAAAGCAGAAGCTACAGTAAGATCGATAATCCACCGATTGTTACTTTCAATTTTAGATCAGGAGCAAAATAATAATTGAAACTATAATTATCTGGTTTGGGATTTTATGTTAAATTGATTGGGAATTTTGTCATAATTTACTGGACCGTAATTAGATCAACTAGATGAACAACAAATTCAGTAAGCATATTCACGATTGACGAGAACGACGATGACAACTGTGTAGTTTCTCATATTAGACGTCGTTATCTATTAATTATACATTTTTAGAGTAAAACAAATGGTGTGTTGTCATTGGTTGGGACACGAAGAGACAGGAAAATAAGGGACAGGTGATCCGAGCCCAACTTTACCGGCAACATAGTGTGTTCAATCTAGTTTATTAACCGCATCATAATAGCCCGAAAAGGAAAGGCTATTCCGTAACTATATTCACCTGCACGTGTTAAAACACACTTTCCGTCGTCCTCTTATATAAACATCGTCTCTCTCTCTCGTCGCCACGTACATTCATCTCCTGGCTCAATGTTTCTTGCTCCAAGAAAGAAAAATTGCTCTGTTTGTCATCGTTAAAAATTCCATTTTTAGGGTTTCGTCTGCTGCAACAGAATCAACTCTCTTGTCTCCATTCTCCTCTCTACATTCCCAAGAAAGAAATACATACCTTTCTCTAGGTTTATTCTTCTTGGACTACTGGTATTAGTCAGTTCTTGAATCGATATAGCAACATGGTGCTTCCCAAAACAAAACCGAAGGGAGAGAAAGATTTGTTCGTCTTCAATGTTATCAACACCGAATATTCACCCTCATCAACAAAACAACTTGTGAGATTCTCTAGCTCAAGTAGTTCTTTGGAAATTGAAGTGATTACAACTTCACATAGTTCAGATCTTGGAAATTGGCTGAAAGAAGCTTCTGGTAAGAATATATTCGGTTTTTGTGTGAAACCAGAAGTAGAGGAAGCTGGTGGTCATTCTATTGCAGTTTATTATGATAAAAAATGTGTTATTCTCCGTTCTTTGGGATCCCAACTCCCAGTAAATCTCCAGAACTTTATGAGTAATCCGAACTTTAGGTTCTACGGGATCAACATGGTTAAAGATAAAGTTAAGTCAATTTTCAGAGAGGTATATGTATATGAGTTGCGGAACAATTTTCAGTTTTTGAACCCCCGAGATATCATATCAAGATTTGGAAATGTGGAAGACCCAATTAAGTACGGTTATATCAACACCCTGAAGCGAAGAATCGACGATCACAAATGGGGTACTCCAGCTCTTCCCGAACAACATATTAGTTATATGGCTGTGGAGTGTCATTTCGTCTACAGCCTGGTCATCTTGGTGAATTGGTGATGTAAAGATATCAGGTGGTCATTTTCTCTGTTCTTAGTCATTTTTCAGCAAGATCCCTTGGTCTTATCTTGCGGTTGGGTATCTTTTTCAACGCTACTCTTTTATGTTGTTACTAGTAGTATTTCTTTTCAGCGCTGGCCTTTTAAGTTTCATGTCTTTTAGGTTGTACTCTGTTTGTACAAGCCCGAGGTTCATAATGTCCACTAGTACCAACTTTGTACTGTAATTCTTATGAGCCCACTAATCTCAAAATATGAAATGTCTTCTTTTAATAAGTAGAATATAAGCCGAACCTGATCATGTACATTTCTGGGATAATAATTTTGTATTGGTTCGGCACATATTGTGAATATCGTAATGGTAGAACCTCGTAAATGTGCTAGGTTCGGCACATATTATGATTATCGAATACGCGAACCCCAGTGCATCTCTTTCGTGACTAGGTTCGGCTTGAAATTTCATGAAATTTCAAGCCGAACTGCTCATATACACTTACAGGAAGCTTTTGTGAAGAACAGTTCATCTAAAAACGCAACTTAATTTTGAGTTGAACCCAACACTCAGTAACCGTCACTTAATCGATGAAAAACAGCAAATAGGAGATTGGGTTTGTAAAACTTACTTTATTATCCTCGTTTAGGAGTTGGAGATGCGGTTGGTTCAATTAAGTTCAATTGGTGGTTGATTTTAGTTTTCTACACCTTCATCTTCAATTGGTTCTTCTTCTTCAATTGATGGATTAGAAGACGATTTGGTTTGCCTAGTCCCCGCTTTTCTTTGTACGAGTCATTATGTAGTTCAGTTTAATCGACAATCAAATTTTTACGAATCGACAATTAATCATGGTGATGAATTTTTTTTTTCGCGGGAGGGGAAGAGTTCGGCTAGAGGAGGAAGAAGAGATGTTAAGGGAAGCTGATTTTGATTTTTTAGAAAACTGATTTTAGATTTTTGTATTAAGGGTATATAGGTAATTGAGCTACCCATAGGTTACCCCTTATAAGGTCACCCAAGATGGGACTATCATTTTGTATGCCCGGAAAGTTTTATGTATGCCTAATATCATGGTTCTTTTACTCATGACTTATTCTTCTTCTTATTTTTTCGCAAAAATATGATCCAAGGAACTTCAAGATCCCGGATAAGTGGTAAAACACCTGTATTTAACACTATAGACAACCAGTAATAACAACAAATATGTTAAAAGTTAAAACGGCTCTTTTTATCAAATTGCAAACAAAAGTTTCTGCGGAAGCAAATATAAAGTTTGTTTTCATACAACAAGTACAGAAGCAGAAGAAGAATCAATTTCTAAAAATAACAATGAAGTAATCATCTCTCAGTATCTGTCCACTTGACACAAAGGCACAACATAGTCGGTCAACCCACTGGCATCAAGAAAGGGAAGTAACTCCTCTGATTCAGCAAACCCCTGCAATACTTTCTAGAGTCAGATAATTGAAACACGAAGTCCACAGTCGGTGCAGGTACCAAAATTTCATATGGATGAGTGAGCTAGTGTCACACCAATTGAAACTATTTACTGGATCATCTAATTATATCTCCACAAACTGTACTGAGAATTTACAACACAAGTTTGCAGTAAGGATAGAATGTGCTATATTTTGACTGAGATATGAGAAAAAGGTAAATGTATGATATGGTCACTCCCCCATGACACATTTTGATTCCTAAGAATAAAGGTAAGTCTTCAGACGTTGTGATATACAAGTAATAATGCTCTAATATCGCCAAAGGAGAGCATACTTTTCCAAGGTAAAGCTAAAGAACAGAGGAATTCCATCATCCATATCGCTGTTTAAGATGTTGATAAAATAAACTATGAATTTCGAATCAGAATATGAAAGAGTCCATGCAGTAGATTGAGCAATTGAACATAGACAGTATATGAATGTAAACCAACAAGCTTACTGTTAAAAATGTGATACACTTTTTAATAATCTGTAAATGTAAAATATCTAGTCTAGTCGGTTAAGAAATTACTAGAGTTTGTAAAAGTTATAAAGTCAGTCAAAATAGTTCTTATCTTGACCACTAAGGTCGGCTAATTTAAAGCATATTTTTTTTTGTGTAATGAAAACTATAAAAGAGTATCACTTCTAGTAAGTGTCCGAGTGTTTCTTTCACTAGTAATTTCCAAGTGTGTGTGTGAGTTAGACTCACAATTTCATACAGCTTAATTTCTCTAAGAACCTAACACTAACAGATGCTTGCAACATTGAACAAGCCAATGTATTCTTACTGCAAAAAACAGTAATTTCATGCAATTTTAAGATTAATCGAATTGAAAATGAAGGAAAAGTGTACATAATTCTTAGAATACCTGGATCTGCCACTGTCAATGACCAACCCCTTGGGTGGTGGTTCATCTTCGGATATTTCCTGTCGATAGAGAGCACAAACAGCTTTCATACAGAGCACGGGAACAGGATCCTCTTTAAATGAAGAAAGCATATCAGCCTCAGCCTCAGATCATTTCATTTCGTCGTTGTTCCTATGCATATTCACAGGGTCACCAAGAGAAGTTTGTGAATCAACAGAAGTATCAGAATCTTCAGATTCACCAAGACCATCACCACCGTCATCCGAGTCTGAGACCAATTGACAAAAATCTTCTTACTCACAGATGAGCTTGAGATGGTGATCCATGTTGAGATAGTCTGTCTTCCAAACAGCCCCAGTCAATCACATTCAGCACCCCCTCTTTGGTTTTCAGTTTATACACACGAGAATCCTTGTTCCCTCCACTGCTGGTTTCAGCATTAGGTTTGTTCATGTTGTTTTCATCTCTTGGAATTTCACCACTTTGAGTAATTTCATTCTGCAAACCCGAACTTCAGACTCGATTATCTTTTCAGAACTATGCAATTTTTCACATCTCAATAATGAACCATCGTTTCCATTCCTCAGGAGTCAGGACTAGGCTCTCCAAATTAGAAACGCGAGACTGTACATATCTCAATGTTGAATTTTCAATTTCTATCCTCAGGACTATACTTTCCAAATCAGAACACTTGTTCCTCCAATATTCAGTTGCATCTCCATCTTTATCAGCAGTCTTTCTTGTTTCTACCTCCGCCAATTTACTCTGGAGTTCATTGCACTCCACTTTTTTCTTCTCAAGTTCCACAGACAAAATCAAAACACTTATTTTTATAATGCTCCAGGCTTTCCAATTCCACCATAGGTTCTCCAGACTCTTCTATTATTCTATCAGCTGGATAAAATAATTCCCAATTAGTTAGACAATGCAGTCATTTTACTCCTTTGGATGAATTCACCCGTTAGGGGAAACTAAAAGAATGAAACTATGAAATTTCACAATCATAAGTTAAACATTTAAGAAAACGAAACGAAACCACCACCACCA
The DNA here is from genome assembly GCA_023531295.1 of Papaver armeniacum. Lineage (NCBI taxonomy): Eukaryota > Viridiplantae > Streptophyta > Magnoliopsida > Ranunculales > Papaveraceae > Papaver > Papaver armeniacum. Next base: position 245,589 of record JAJJWW010000109.1, read on the forward strand.
ACAACAGAAAAATCAAAAATCACCAAAATGAAGATACATTGGAGAAATGCATGTAAGAGTTACTCACAATTGGGTTACCGTAAGTAAAATGAAGACATACTCAATTTCAAGGACTATTTTTTTTTTTTTTGCTCGATAATGACAAAATTGTAATGTATACAGTAAATTTATAAATGGAATCTTGACATGTATCATATAATCAGTGACTAGATTGAGTTGAACAAAGACAGGTTGTGAAAATCATGATATGTTTGAAAGCTATCTCATAACAAGCTTTCTCACAACAAGTTTTTCCGCAAATCTAGGTCAACCATCTCTAGCACACTACTGAGTACAAGTAGCCCATATAGAATCCACCAACTCCAAAAATCGGTTTTCTCAATAAGAAAGCATATTACTTAACCAATCTAACTGAACTGAATCAATCAAAAATTTACACCGAAACCTTTAATCGTTTCAACAAGTACAAGATTAATTTGTATGAATCAAAACCCCAATATGAAGTTGGTACCTGTTTAAGACTTTCTTCAGCAGCTTTTCTTTGTTCAGTATCAAGAGTAAGAGCGGCTTAAAGTAGCGAGATCCATTTATGAATAGACTACAACCGCAGCAAGAGGGGAAAAAATAAATAAAAAACCTCCAACTATACAACCAAAGACGATAAAATGAATCAAAAAAGTGAATTGGAAATTTGAGGTTAAGTATCTCGTGATTTTGAAATCGGGTTTGTCTATGGAATCTGGATGGGATATTCTGCAAAGCAGGGAGGGAAAGGAAAAGACGAAAGAGAGAGATTTCGAGAAAATGAATGGAGCCTTTTTTGCCCGGCTCGACTGCCCAAACATATCGGGGATGCACTTGGGCCTTTTCAGGCGTCTGGCACAGCCGTAACAGACTATTACATAAACCAACGGGGAATAGCCCAATTGCCCGGGGATCTAGCTCCCAAGTCCCATGAGTTATCGTTATGGGGTTTTGAACCTACGACCTCCAAGTTAAACCAAAGTGAAGTAATGTGCCACGACGTTGATCTTGTATTAATTTTATACAATTATTATCTTCCTAAATATTCAATTATTAATAACAAACTACTATTATGAGTAGGAAAAAATCGCTTCAAACATCAAAAGAACAAAAAAAAATATTACGTATTACATAACGTCTAATATTGAGCGTTAATTTAAACGGTGTGTGGTGATTCGACGTAGATATAGGGCATGCTTGGTATAGGAGAAAGTAAAGACAACGCCCAACTATATTAGATTGGAAAACAATCCTTCTAAACACATCGCCCAAAAACAATACTAAAATAACTCTCTCACACAATGTAGGGTCGGCCCTTTTTGGGATTAGCAGGGGCCATTCTTGAGCCCACCATATGATGCACATCATACTTGCGCCTAAACTTGCACGCACATAATATTTGTGTTTGGTGGGGCGGTTATAATACCTACAAGTTGTGCACCTAACTCATCCGCTACTTATAATCACCCGACCTTGGACGCAACATATATTCACGCCCAACTCCATATACGTGTTATACCTACATCTACACTCACACATACATTATACCTATGTCCCATTAAATTTGGTTTTAGTTTGGGTCTCAAACCTTAGAAAACACGACCATATTTAAGTTTAGTTTGTCCCGATGTGATTGAATCACATACCATATTTGGGTATAGCCCCTATTTTGGTCGTGACTGTGGACGCTATTATGGAAATCCTCCCTACGAAAGCTGATACTCTCATATGGATGCATAATTTTCAAGGAATCTTCACTGTTAATTCTATGTATAACAATTTCTAGTCAACAAAAAAAAAAACCAGTCTATCGACAGAAGTGCTGTGAATTTATGGAAAATGAACACCATCCCTAGGATTCAAAGCCTGGAAATTAAAATTTGACTTGCTCCCCCTAAATGCTTACTTATCCTTTTTTATGAATCATATTGACCCTCTCTGTAAGCTTTGCAAGAACCACCCGGAAACCAGTAAACATTTTCTTATGGAATGTAACTACACAAAAGCAGTTTGGACAAGATGCAACATCAAACTGGAGAGAGGAACCATTAACTACAATACAACAACTGAATGGTGTGAAAATCGGTTCAAGGTTAAGAGTTGCCCTTCTCATTGGGGTAGCTGGGATGAAATTTGTGCTACAATAAGTTGGTTTGTCTGGAAGACAAGGCGTGAAGTAAATTTTCAAGGCAAACATCCAAATCCAGTGTATATGGGAAACCAGATCATCGAGCATCCGAATCACTATGCTTCCAACAATCATAGAACTAATATTCAACGACTAATACCGAGGCCAATGCAAGCAATTAAAAATGATTATATGACTTTTATCTTTCTTGTTACTTATGATGCCATCACTGAACTTACAAGAATTAGAATATGCATCCAAACTTCAATAGGTACCACCAATGGAAGAAGGAGTTTCTCCATCGGAGCTCACTCTAGAGGGAAGGGGACAACATAGAAGCTTTGGAAACACTGAAGTGGGAAGGACTTTTGAAGTACAGGAAAATAAACATCGCAGGAAGTAACATAAGACTCACTAGGAAAATGCAGGGAAAAGAAAGATCAACTTGCTGGCAGGCAAATAGCACGATCAACAAAATTCTACACTTGATGAATAGTTTTAGTAGTTTATTTTGTAAGGACTTCAAGTCCAAAAGCTTTAAGAATATCTGTAATTTGGCAAGAATGGGCTACTCTCAGCTAGGCTAAACTATTGGCTAGACAGTCACCGGCTGAATGATTTTTTGTAATCGTTTCTCTTTTCTTAAATAAAATAAAAAAAAAAAAAGTCTCGTTGAGCGGGTAATGGGGCCAAGAAATTTTTTTTGGGAGGGGGAGGTGGACAAATATATCACTTGGAAAAATATTACCCAAGTGATCTCGTAGAGTCACTATAACAATTTTGGACGTAGAAGCAACTGAAAAATTCGTACCAATTCAAGGGCTGTAAGAGGAAGATCCACATTTTGGTTTCAGAACTAGTCATAAAAATCCAAGGTGACCAAACTTGTGGTACAAAAACCCCATTCAAATGTTGGGATCCATTAAAACTCCATCTTAAACAAAATTGATACAAAAACCCCAAATTTTTAAAAATTGATACAAAACCCCCAAATTTCAAAATTGGTTTCATCAAATTCTTTGGTGTTTTTGTGTTACTTTTGTTTTGATGGGGTTTTTATGTTACTTTTGTTTTGATGGGTTTTTTGTGGATGGATAGTGACACCTTTGGGGTTATAACTCGCGGACCGGTAATTATATGTGCGGAAATATTATCTACAAATTTGGCACTTCAAGAGCGAAACAACATCAAAGGATTGCGCATCTCCAAGAAAGCTCCTCCGATTCTTCACCTAATGTACGCTGATGACCTCCTAATAACGTTGAAAGCGTCAATCGCGTCAACCAACAATTGTACCCGTTCCGAACTACTGTCCGAACAACAAACCGTTGACCGGATTTTTGACCAAATCCCTGTGGGAACATGGTGAACTGGCGCCAGCCCCGGATTTTTGAATTTGGTTAAAAAGAAAAGCCGGACCCATCCGGATGCGTATAATTCCGGGTTATGTATGCCAAATCCGACCCATCCGAATTACTACCCGTACCCCGAATTGCTAACTAATCACTATAACAATTTCGGACGTAGAAGCAACTAAAAAATTCGTACCAATTCAAGGGCCATGAGAGGAAGATCCAGTGAAATTATACGTAGCAAGGTACGAAGTTTAATTACACAGCAAACAACGACACCTCAGTGAAACTAACTGTCATTGCATAGGAAGTGATGGCCGGTTCAAAACCCTTGGTCAGAAAGAACCCGTTCTTTTACATCTTTTTCACTCCAATAATTCTCCACTCACAATCCCCAAAGACACTCCAAAAGTCGATAAACCATTATAGAGAACAAATTAGGCACAGTGGCATGGAATTTGTTCGTCGCGTTTGAAATATGGAAAAAGGCATCATGTACTAAAAGATGGCAAAAGAAGGAAAACACCCTTACAATAGCTCCTCAATAATGCAACTTGGTAGATTTCAGCATCAACTGTTGGAGTTTACTGCTTCCACTTTGCTTTATAGTGTACTGAACTAATATATGTGGGTTACAACTCATAAACCACTGAAGGACTTGATCCGACGAAAGAATCTTCTACCTCCAAACTCACATATATATATATATATATACTGCCTTCACAGACCTGACCAGTTCTCAGTTCTCACCACCTCTTCCATTTATTTGCTGGAGTTCAATCTCTCAAGAAAACATATTTGCTGGAGTTCAATCTCTCAAGAAAACATCTCAACTTGTCACCAAAAGTGTCTTCAACAATTTGATTAATTGTCATCCCCGGCCTGTTTCAAAATAGTTTGTTGCAGCTTCAAACGCTGAACCGATTTCCATATCAAATGAATGATGGGTGTAATATTCGTTTTGTATGGGAAATACCCTGGAGGGAGACGCGATCAATCAATCATATGTGATTAGCATTATGATATCTCCTCTCAAATGTAAGTTTGTATAGAGAATTAAAACCCACTTGAAAGATGGTTCTGTGCGACCACACTTAACGGCTCCGACAACACCATTTTTATGGAGGGTCAGGAAGGTTCGAATTACATTGTAGGAGAAGCAGATGGAGCTAAACCAGGAAAACAGCAATACATATTCTCGTTTACTAGAGAGACGACTCCTGGAATAAATATAGTGGCAGAGATAAATTTCCAACTTTCTCTACCGATCATTTTAATTAGTGTAAACCTTCCATCTTTCTCTACCGATCAAAAAAAAAAAAAAAAAAAAAAAGCTTCCATCTTTGTTAATAGAAGTAGTCATCCTCAGTATTTATGTGCGCCTTCATTAAACTAGTGATAGTTTTGTCTGTATACATAAGAACGGCATTCCCTTGCTGTTCACCATCAGTCCGACTTTAGCCGAAAACAAAAACAGTGCAAAAAAAATAGATGGGGCAATCCGAGAATTGAACTCGGGACCTCTCGCACCCTAAGCGAGAATCATACCACTAGACCAATTGCCCATTCGTGGTATTGTTTTACTTTTTACTTTACTTATCAATAAAAACTCAAATTGAATCAGAGTGATACAGGTTCAACTTCAGCAAGTGTGCCGACAATCGGAAAGACCCGATTTACTTCGCTATTTAGACAACAAAAACGTCGATCTAATTCAGTTAAAATTTGGTTTTCGCAAAACTCTGCAAATCTTGGATACAAAAATTGACAAAATAAAAAATTTATAATGCGGCAGATTAGAAAGTGCACACTTTTTGTAATGTGACATTTTTTTTCAATTTTCCCATTAGGAAGACAAAAAAAAAAAAAAAATCAAAAAAATTAAACCTACTCTTTTGTTCCCTTTAATCCTCCAATCTCCTCAACAAAGCCTCTAAGATTTCTATCCGAAGAACCACCTTCTTTAGCAGCACTCTTAGCCATCTCCTTCCACTTTTTAGCATTTCTTTTCATTTCTTCGTTTCCCATTACCATTTTCACACACCTACTTACTTCATTTCTATCAACAATCTTTGTCTCTTCATTTACTCTCATTCTTACTCCTACTTTCCATACATCTTCGATTAACTTCGCATTCGTACCTTGATCAGTCCATTGCGGAAAACCTATAAGTGGCACTCCTCCTACTAAACTTTCTAACGTCGAGTTCCATCCACAATGTGTTATAAAACAAGCAATTGACGAGTGCGACAGTACTTCCACTTGTGAACACCAAGATACTATCTTCCCTTGTTCACTGCTTTCTCTTTTAATCCGACTCAATAGGCTCTCTTCTTCTTTTGCTGCTTCCATTCCTTCTTGTTTTGATCCTTTTTCGCGACAAACCCATAAAAATGGAAATCCGCAATCTGTCAACCCACGAAAGATTTCCTCCATTTGTTGATGTTCTAAAACCGAAACACTTCCAAACGAAACATATATCACAGATGCTTCTTCTTTAGAGTCTAACCAATCTTTATACTCGTCAGTAGTACCAGCAGTGACTAAATCCCCACCAAATGACTTATCAGAAAGGTCTTGGCCGTCTAAGAAAGCAGAAGGAATCAACGGACCTATTCCAATCAGATTAATCTTATTCACATCAACTGCTTTGAGTGCATCTAATTCTAGTTCATCAAACGTGTTAACAAGTACTTTAACTGGTTTGCTTTCTTCCTCAAAAACTTTAAACTGGTTTTCGAAAAGTGAGAGTGCCCAGGTATAAAGATTTGTAGGGAGGAAAAATGTAGGGATGTCTTTGCAAGAAAGAAGTGGCAAATTAGGCAAGTTTATGGGATATGAAGGATCGTTATTATTGTTAGTGATAACGTCTTTGTAACCATTGAAGTAGTAATAATAGATATCAAATACCGTAGCTGGTTGGATCCAAAGCAGAAACGATGGAATTTGCAAATCACGCGCAACTTCAGCAACCCAAGGAACTAAGATGGCGTATATTATGCAAGTGATGCCGTCATGTGCAGATTGGATGAGTTCGCGTAAAGCTTGGGAGCCACACCGTGCAATCTCAGACAAGAAATGATCAGCGTCGTCTAAGCCGCCTTTGAAGCCGTCATCATAACCATCTGAGAAAGGTGCATATGTTAAGCCGTCAATGTTTGAGGTGTTCGGATTACTACCGCTGCTTTCTAACATCCGCTTGTGAACCGATAAGGTGGTGAAATAGGTAACGCGAGCACCGGTGCGCAGAAGACGTTTCGCAAATTGAAGTGTAGGGTTAAGATGGCCTTGTGCAGGGAAAGAAATGACAATGAAATGGTTTTGATTGTGTGAAACCATAGTTTATGAGAAACCGGAGAAATGTTGATTGCCGGATTAAGGGAAAAATGATATATGTGTAGTCTTTGTTGAGTTTAGGTTTTGGATTTGGATTGTGAGGTTGTGGTTAAAGATTCTTTTGTAGAGGATTAGATATGATGTATGTGCTGACGTACATACAATTTCACTTTCACCCCTCGTCACATGCATGTGACCACAGTCCCAGGGGGGCACGGAAGTGTGATTTTTTCATAGACAAATCTTCAATGGGTTCTGAATTATAGAGGCATTCATGGAGATGTAAAAAATGTATTCAAACTCTAGATACCTGCATTATATTATCTTACGGAGACTATCATATCTTGAGGATTGAGTTTTCTCTTCTTGCCTCAGAGATGGTCGTCTGTGTTGGCGTTACTATAATAGGTGAGAATCCAAATTGAGCCTTAAAAGAATTTTCGCGAGAACGAACACATAGGCGATGTAGAACCTCTGACCTACCATGTTGATTTGAAGAAAATTTTCCAGAAGGAACACGCAGGCAATGTTCAAGTTCTGGTTTTCCCGTCGCCACGTTGTAAGGTAATATTTGGTCACCACTAGCCAAGATGACAACATCACAATCCATAGGACTGAAACACTTTAGTGAAAACTGTGGAACTATTTCTACATAGTGACTACTATCGAGTTAATAGTTAGTACTATTTGAAAAGTTGCTTGTCTCAACTTTCACGTGGAGTAAAGCTACAAAATATGAACACAATTGCTTTTGTTTACCAAAACAAAAGTACACAGAGTATGGGCACATTAAATGTGCCTACACATAAGACTTTCATAATGTGAGAGTATGGAGCTGTTTTTGGTACAACACGGAGTTGTTCCTTATTTCAAGGACCATTGTCGCAAGCAAGAGCCTATAAAAGAGATCATTTTGCATCTTGTTTAAGGCATCGCAGAGTTTCACAACTCAGGTAGCTACGACAAGAGATAAAGAAAATTAGCTTTCTTATGTTTAGAGAGTTGTGAGTGAGACTTTATTTGAAAGGTTTTGGTGAGAAATCAGTGTGTAATCTTCTTGAAAGAAATGACAATGAAATGGTTTTGATTGTGTGAAACCATAGTTTATGAGAAACCGGAGAACTGTTAATTTTGTGAATGCCCTGTTGGGTGCAATAATCAAAAAACAAGGAAAAAATCAAATAAGCAAAAGTTATTGATACTTAGCTCCTTTATAGTGGAAGTGATCGATCTGATGAAACGGACGAGCTCCCCAAATCTCCGCAACAAGAATAAGGCAAAACTTTGGAAAAGCAGAGTGAGTCACGTGTTCAACACGTTGCCCTTAAGACATTAGCGCTGGCTACACTCAAGAGTGATGCTATAGCCCTCACAGGACGGATATTTCCAGGATAAAACACCCTACTACACCTACTACTAGCATATGTAGTAGATGCTCAACTTGAGCTTGGCAACTCCGAAAAAACCGTTAAGGAAAATCGCAAACGCTTAAGAAACGGCTATAAAATATTTTCCCTTAGGGATCCCTCTACAATAAGGAGAAACCCCTTTCCCATAATTTTTACAAAAGTAGTAAATTTGTTTATATAATGGAACAAAACAACTTAAGAAGAAGAACTTCCCGATGTGGGACTAAAAAGCTTATATAGTCTCTTAAAACAACTAAAAAGTGGAAACTCCACAATGTGGGACTAAAAAGTTTTTTCATTCACAAAAGAAAACAATAAATTATAATTTTATTAAAACCTTAAAAATCCCTTTTTTGTAGTTGTTTTCCAACAATCCCCCACATGAATGAAAACTCAATAAAACACGAAAACACAGATAGATCTTGGTAAATCAACAACCCAATCTCACGACCCGGGCGAGCGAACAGAGACGGACAAATCGTGTATGTTGAAGTCATACTAGCCATTCCAACGTCATTTCCCTCACCACAACAGTGTGTTGACCCCAGGGTCATACTATGGATTGCAAAAATCGTATAGTATAGAGAGCTTTCATCTTTAGTTCCTCACAAGTGAGACTAAAGGTTCCTTTCACCAAAGTGAAAAAAACATGAACTAGTGAACCCTTAGTGACCCTTAGGTCCTAAGTTCCAGTAATACCAAAACCATCAAAATAAAAATCACATAAAAAGCGCAGGAAATACCATTTTAGGCAAAGGTGTCCATGAGGTCTTGAACCTTTGCTTAGTGAGATATTACGGAATTACTTGCTAGAGACGGTGAACTATGTCTTGAATCTGCTAGCATTTGATGTAATTTGCAATAACAACCACGGATGATATCTCCAAGGGTCTTTTGCCAAGCTCGTGCCGTTTTGTCCAATTTGGCCCTCGGACATATCCTGTTTCTCGAGAATGCTCTAGATAATCAAAGCTCATATTCTCATAGGAAGCGGCCCCACTTCCTCATTCAGATAGGTGAGTTTCCATAAAGAGTGTTCTTGCTACACCCCACTTCAATCTTAAATTGAAACTATAGAACTCATTAAGACTTTTTAAAAAGTCATCCTTCACATGAGTCACACTATCACGTCTACACCATAGGGAAGGGACAGAATGAAATTCTCGATAGTGTTTACCTTTACCCACCATAAATTAGTTGTCTCATTCGAAACCTTGATCATGGGATCTCCAATAAAGCAAGGTTGAGTATCCTTCATGGCAAGTTTAATTTATGAGCTTAAGCCCCATCCCCTCGATGCATTTCTAACTATCTCTTTGGATAAACCTTTCGTCAAAGGTTGCGCGATATTCTCCTTGGACTTTATCCAATCAATGGAAATAACGCCGATTGAGATTAGTTATTTTTAGCTTTAGCTATTATAGCTTGGCTAACACAATGTATAGATATAGGCGCACAGGCCTATGCCAGAGAGGAATGTCTTCTAAAAAGCATCTTAGACACTCGGCCCCCTCTCGTGCTTTATCTAACACAATACTCTTAGATTCCATAATGAATTGAGCAATATATGTTTGTTTGGAAATCTCCCAAAAACAAACCCTCATGCTAGAGTGAAACCATATCCACTCGTAGACTTAGACTCCTCCGAGTCAACTATCCGATTTGCATCATAAAGTCCCTCAAGGACAACAAGATACCTTTCATAAATCAAATAAAAGGTAATAGAGTATTTTAGGTACCATAATACTCTACTAAGTGCATCCCAATGCTCTTGCTCTGGACTACAAGTATATCTACTTAACTTACTCACAATATAGGCAATGTACGGACTCTTACAGTTCATTAAATTCATCGGACATCCTATAACTCTTGAGTATTCAAGTTAAGATACTCCATTTTCCTTATTTTTCTTGAGTCTACAAGAAGAATCGTATGAAGTACAAAGCGTGCTTACAATCGGACCGATTGTATCTCTTTAGCACAAATTCAACATAATGAGAATGACTAAGACTATAAATGTTTGATTATCTTTTAATCCTCATCCCTAAGATTACATCAAAAAGCCTTAGTCTTTCAAGTCAACGTTCTCATTCAGTGCATGGTTTTAGTGGAATTAATCACATCTATGTTTGTATCAAGTATAAACATATCATCAACAATCAAGCATACAATCACACAGGCATCCTTAACAAGTTACTTATAAATATACTTGTCAGATTCATTAACTTAAATCCACTACACATTATCTCATGATCAAATTTTCCATGTCACTTGTTTACGTGCTTATTTGAAAACCATACAAAGATTTGTTAAGCTTACAAACTTTGTCTTCATAACCTTTCACTACAAAATCCTCATGTTGGTCTATGTAAAATTCTTTATCTAATTCACGGTTTTAGGAAAGTTTGTCTTAACATCCATCGATGTATCTCCAAGTTGTTTATGGCAGCAATATCAATTAGCATCTCAACAGAAGTAATTCTCGTCACAAGTGAATAAGAATCAATGAAATTTACACCTTCTTTTAGTTTATAGCCTTTAGCTACCAACTTAGCCTAATATTTTTCCATAGTTCCATATAACTAATGTTTCGACTCATTTACATCCCATGGTCTTACCCCCTAGAGGTAAACTAGCAAGCTCCCAAGTCTGGTTCCGACGGACTGAGTCCATTTCACTAAATGAAGCTTCTTACCAGAATGGGGTTTCAATAGATGTTATGGCTTCTTTACGAGTCTGGAGCTCAGATTAAGCTAGGCTTATTAATAAGTCAGGTCCATAAGAAGTCTCAGTTCTAATCTTTTACTTCTCCTATGATCAAATCTAATTCATCTTCCTTAAAGATAAGTTTTGACTATTTGAAAATAAATCTAGGGGATCAACATCACATCTCTAATGAGGTACATGATTAAGAATAAACATGTTCAAAGAACTCATCATCCCTAGATTCCATAATAGTATTCACACCAAAGTCGAAAAGCAGAACTCATAACCAAAAACTATATGCAGTAGGGTACTCAGGATATCTTATCTAAACACCCCCACACTTTGACGTATGCATAAGAAGGTTGTCTATATTTCATAAACATATGGAGTTTTATCTAATCCTTTAAAGGTTACTCTATTCAGGATATAACAAAATCAGAGGATGACGCCCCCACAAGTTGGCGGTTAATCCTTTAATCAACAAGGCATAAATCATATCCTTAATGGTTTTGTTCTTACGATCAACTATACCATTAGACTACGGTGGATAAGGAGGTGTGATCTCATCAATAATGCCATTTAACAAGTAAAGTTCTCTATATGAATTTCATACTTGCCATCATGTTGAGACCTAACCCTTTTAGTGGTAACATATACTTTGCTTTCAATTTCAAGTTTATACTCTTAAGGCTTCTAAGGCATCATCCTTACCCCTAAGTAAGTATACAAGATAGTACCTCGTACAATCATCTATGAAAGTTATAAAAACACCTTTTACCACCTTAGTTTGGGTTGATTTCATGTCAACTAGGTCTAATCGAATTAATTCCAAGGGCTTAGAATTACTCGAGCAATTTTGCTAAAAGGTTTTATAGCATATTTTGATTCTATGAATATTTAACTTTTGTGTTCAATATCCAAACTAAATTTGGGTATGCATCCTACGCTACCCAGTTTATGCATTGACTTATATAAGTTTACGGCTACATGTATACCATGCAAAACATTCAATCACGCAAAAGAAAACACAAGAATCAACTACTTCATCGATTTTTTCGTTAAGCTTATATTGACCTTAAGTCTTATAGCGTTTCCTTAAAAATCACATGCCCTTAGGTACGACAAGTTTTCCATATTCAATTAATATCTTAAGTCTTTTACCATCTACAACAGAACAAGATACAAGATTCTTGCATATGCCCGTAACATGAAAACTTCATTCATGTGAGAATATTACGAGATATGAGCTTCTCGCTCGACCTTTCCCTTTTATGCAACCTCATCGCGGGTGAGTTACTCATATAGAGTTTCTCGACATCTCATATCCTACGATAGGAGGTGAGCAGTCTCTGTTTCAACAAACATGCTTGGTGGCTCCGAGTCCACCTCTTTGGTCTCTCACATTGGTTATTAAAATAACTTCCGACATCATGCCACTTTGAACTCGTACTAGTTTGTTTCAACTAAATTAGCATTAACTATCTACTAATTAAGGTTTTTATGTTTCCTACAATTTCTTGCCATATGGCTAGGATTTTACAAACATAACAATCACCCTTAATTAAAGTAATGCGGATTCGAGTTTACGAAACATACCTTTCTTATGAAGACTACGCTTAGATTTGTGTTGATGTTATCGCCTTTGTCGGCTTTGGAAGACTTGTGTTCATCCACATGCGCCCAGTAGCCATGTTCCTTCTCAATTTCATGTCACAATCCTCGTTTATACTCGACCACGGACACGGTAATTTCCCAATCACTTAATACACCACATCTCACAAACCTTAGTTCCAAATCGGAAAATAAAATATGAGTTTTGAAGATAACATCTAGATATACAAACTTCGTTTGAATCACCATTTCAAAAAAAAAAAAAAAAAAACTCATGGTTACCCCATAAAAACTACTTTAGTTAACAACAAATTTCGGAATTTTTCAGGAACGTTTCTCTGTTTTGTAAAATATCAAAAATACTTTTACAACTCCAAAAATTCTGAAATTTTACGTGGGTAACTATCGGGATGTCCACTACGTTGTGTCAAAAGGGTTCACCGAAATTCCTTCTAGGTTGAGAGATAAATTCGAAACTCTACAGCTGACCAAAAATTCGTTTTGTTTTTTCACCTAGATAATTAACATCCATGATTCACAAACCAATCAACCATTCTTGATTATTACAAATTCTAATGTCTTAAGATTGTTGGGTGCAATAATCAAAAAACAAGGAAAAAATCAAATAAGCAAAAGTTATTGATACTTAGCTCCTTTATAGTGGAAGTGATCGATCTGATGAAACGGACGAGCTCCCCAAATCTCCGCAAGCGAATAAGGCAAAACTTTGGAAAACAGAGTGAGTCACGTGTTCAACACGTTGCCCTTAAGCCATTAGCGCTGGGCTACACTCAAGAGTGATGCTATAGCCCTCACTGGGACGGATATCTCCAGGATAAAACACCCTACTACACCTACTACTAGCATATGTAGTAGATGCTCAACTTGAGCTTAGCAACTCCAGAAAAAACCGTTAAGGAAAATCGCGAACGCTTAAGAAACGGCTATAAAATATTTTCCCTTAGGGATCCCTCTACAATAAGGAGAAACCCCTTTCCCATAATTTTTACAAAAGTAGTAAATTTGTTTATATAATGGAACAAAACAACTTAAGAAGAAGAACTAGATGTGGGACTAAAAAACTTATATAGTCTCTTAAAACAACTAAAAAGTGGAAACTCCACAATGTTTTATTTAAAAGTTTTTTCATTCACAAAAGAAACAATAAATTATAATTTTATTACAACCTTAAAAATCCCTTTTTTGTAATTGTTTTCCAACATGCCCGATTACGAGCGAAGTGATATATGTGTAGTCGTCTTTGTTGAGTTTAGGTTTTGGATTTGGACTGTGAGGTTGTGATTAAAGATTCTTTTCTAGAGGATTAGAGATGATGTATGTGCTGACGTACATACAATTTGTTTTACTTTCATCCCATCACATGCATGTGACCAGTGACCACAGTCCAACGGGGGCAGGGAAGTGTGACTTTTCATATGAAGAACAAATATTGAGTGAAAATATACTGTAAGATTCTGGGAGTAGTACTTAAAACTATGACCCGAAATTTTCAACGGATTCTGAATTAGAGGCATTCATGGAGATGTCCAAATGACTTCCTGAAAGTTTTCATCCGGATGGTTATTATGTATGCACTGCGAGAATTACTTCTTGAGATATTACAGTAGAACTTCGTTAAATTAATTAGCGATAAATTAATAACTTCGCTAAGATGATATTTTTTATCAGTCCCAATTTGGGCCAGTGTGCTAAATTAATAACCTCGTTAAAAGTGGGTTTGGATGTAGAATTTTAAAGGTGGAATTTATGGGTCCAGGGGATTTGATAGAATTACGTTTCCCTTTGTATGTTTGGTTGCCCGAATCCTTGGAAACACATTTCCTACGGGATTCAGTTTTCCAGCAAATCCTCCATTTGGAGTCCGACCCCTCCCCCTTAAGATTTCTTTTGGGAAACTTATCAAGGGATTTATGGACCCACTTTTTTTTAACTCTAATCCCATATATATGCAATTTTAAGATTTCAGGGTAATGCCAAACGGCACAAAGACTTTAATACAAGAAAATTCTATAAATCCTAAGAATTTTAATTGAGTTACCAAACATACAAGGAATTTACATGAATACCAGAATTTGTAATCCCATGGGATTATAAATTCCTAGAAAATCTTCGGTTATTTGTTTTTTGCTCATATTAACAGTACATTGGACTTCATCGCTAGTTTTTTATACTCCCTTGAGAAGTTCCGAAATGATTTTTTGTTTCTTCTTCTTCTTATTTCAATTTTAACATGAAAATATTTACATTTGTACACATAATATGCCATAAAATCATTAGAAAGTAATTTGAATTGAAAATAAAATCTCTAGATATTTGATAATACACGCTTATTTGTGAAATTTAAAGTTAAAATTGGTATGTTTCGATATAATAATAACGGGAAAAATATCGTTTGGTCCTTTTATAGGTGGGCCCATGTCTGTTTGGTCCATAATTATTTAAAAATATTAAACTGACAAAAGTACCCTTCCGTGTTAATTTTTACTTATTTTCTTGTAGCAGTTCATTCCAGAAATGAAGTCCATATAAAAACCTAAAAAAACAGACTTCATTCCAGATTTCATTCCAGAAATGAAGTCCATATAAAAACCTAAAAAAATAGAGTTCATTCCAAAAATGAAGTCCATATAAAAACCTAAAAAAACAGACTTCATTCCAGAAATGAAGTCCATATAAAAACCTAAAAAAACAGACTTCATTCCAGAAATGTAGTCCACATAAAAACTTAAAAAAACAGACTTCATTCCAAAAGTGAAGTCCATTTTGATAATGAAGTTCAATCCAGAATGAAGTTGAAATTTTAGCAAAGAACAACAAAACGCATAAATCTTCATCTTCTTCATCATCTTCATTGGCTTCACTAGCAGCAACAACATCAAATCTTCATTAACAACACCAAAAAAATCAAGATCCAAGATGAAAATTGAAGGTTAAATTAGTTTTCTTCATCGTTTTCTTCTTCTTCGTCATACACAACAGCTAAAAAATCTTCAAAACTCCATCGCCTTCATCATCTTAATCTTCTTCAACAGCAGCAGCAACAAAAAGTGACGAAGAAACACAAAAATCTCTGTCGTCTTCATCATCTCCATCGTCTTCATCATCATATTCAACAGCAACAGTAACAAATAGTGACGAATAAACCTAAAAATTTTCGTCGTTCTTCATCGTCTTCATGAAAAACAACAAAAAAAAAAAGAAAAAATGGGGAGGAGAGAAACTAGATCTGAAATAGAGAGGAGAGAGAAAGTAAATATGAGAATGAGATATTTTCTATTAAATTTTTGTATATATATGGTCACCTTAGGACCAAACCATTATTTTCTAGGACCAAACAATAATATAAGGGTATTTCTGCCACTACAAGATGACATTTACATCATCCATGACATCATCCTAGGACCAAACTAT
Organism: Papaver armeniacum; assembly: GCA_023531295.1. Taxonomy (NCBI): domain Eukaryota; kingdom Viridiplantae; phylum Streptophyta; class Magnoliopsida; order Ranunculales; family Papaveraceae; genus Papaver; species Papaver armeniacum. Next base: position 261,587 of record JAJJWW010000109.1, read on the forward strand.
AATTTTTAGGACCAAACTATAAATTATATTACCAAATAGGACCAAACAGAAAATTGACTAATATAATTATAGTTTACCAAATATGACATTTACATCATCCATGCCATCTCGGCCGAGATCTCGCCGGAAATGTCGTTTTCGGCTCTCAAGGTAGCGGAAATTTAGATTTCGCTGAGACGGAATTCAGCCGAAAACCTCCGTTGAATCTACTGGAATTTGGGCGAAAATAGCCGGGAATCTCATTGTCTCGGCCCCTGAATTTGGTTTCTGATGAAGGTATTTGAACTCCTAGATGTTTCAAATCAACTAATGCAATTAATTTGACACAATATCAGATGACATATCCAACAATTCCATAGAGGTCGTCCAACCCTATCGATTATAATTACCCCACGGCCAAATCCAAACAATTTAACCAAATACATTCGAAACTGAGAAATCTTATTTCCCGATACGTAAAGCAACCCCTTACCTTTACAGAAACGAAACTAGCTATAAATTAGGGTTTCTTCGAAACACAAAATGAAAGAACAAATTAATTAAGCTGAACTGACTTCGAATTTGATTTCACCACCAAAATACTGATTATAAATTTATAGTGTTCTACTTCTTCGTTACGGTGTCGGACAGAGTGCGGCATGTAATGATTTCTACAATGGAAGAAAAGAAAATGAAGAAGAAAATAAGAAAGAGGAAAAAGAAAAGAAGAAGGTGGGGATGGTTTTATCTTTTAACACGTAACTGTATAGCTGTCTCATTAAAGCAATCCGTATATTTAATAGACTTTTCAAAACTAAACACTCCGGAAACCTGGCCGGATATCTCGTTGGGATATCGGTATCTCGGCATCTCAGACCTGGCCGAGACACCCCGAGACGCGAGATAAACTACCTTGGATGAGAACATCACAATCCATAGGACGTAAACACTTCAGTGAAAACTCTGTCGGATAAATACCTGGCAAATTAATTGTGAACATAGAAATAACGAAGGTATCTTCGTGTCCACAAACAAAGTTCGCAATATAAATAAAATTGATAAAGAGATGGAAATGTACGTAGAACAATAAAGCGATAATAAATGAAACTCTGAGCCTTCGGGCTCGTCCTCGTTTCTCATCATAGGGATTCCTATGATGGTTTAAATGATGTGTAATGTTAAAATGTGAGGGTCAGAAATGCGGAATGTAAACGAGACGAAGATTTACGTGGTTCAGCACTAAGGCCTACGTCCACGGGGTTGGTGTTTCACTATGTTTTCAGAGATTACAAAGATAGTCGAATGACTTTGACTGAAAAAACGATGCTAGGAGGGAAATAACACTCATACTTACCCTTACAATTTCTCTCTCCTGGACTATCTTTCACACTCCCTAAAAATGGTCGACCCCTTCTTCCTTAGTAGGTTGGGGTATTTATAGGCTCCTCCAGTGGGTCCCTTTCTTCGAATACAGCTATCCTTATCGTCTTGGTTACCACGTCAACCCGATGCTAGCTTCGTTCCGCCCAAGCGTCTTCCAACGGCATTATGTAGAGACGAAGGTGGACCTTGTTCTTCTCCATAGGGTGTTTGACACGTACCCTATGTCTAGGGTGTTTAATGCGGGTGGTTGGGGCGGCATGCATGTCCTTGACTGCTATTAATGCATGTGTCAGCTGCCTTTGCTCTCGTCCATCCAATTTGGATCTTCCTTGGGATGGTGAAAAGCTAATTTTTAGATCATCTATGGTACTCCGCGGTGGTTCCTTCATCTGGTACTCCTTACTCCATCATCGTTAGATTTGCATGAGGATGGGCACGTGGCAGACGAAGATGACGATTGCCCCTTAGGTGTCGCAATACATCATCATTGTTTCGATGTTCTTCTTCCTCATGTTGTACACGTGTCTTCTTCATGACACGTGGTCCATTATTGATTATGTATATACAATTTGCCCCTTTTCTTCTTAGTTTGAATTAGGTCAAAGTATGAAGAAAACTGTCTTCATAGTCTCCTCGCAATAACTTCCCCTAGGTTTTAGGGCATGTTTCCCACTTCTAGTATGATGCGTGTCGTAGGTGCAATCAAATTAATTAATACTTTACTACCTAATTAACAAGTAACATAGGGTAGTCAAGGTCGATCCCACGAGGAGCACGAGATTCTAGTTGTAAAAATTATCACGAAAGGGGGTGTAAAAAGCAAAAGAAAATAAACAAAGCAATTAAAAGATAAAGTTGAAAGCAATAAGAGAGACAAGATCAAGGAATCCTTCTTCGTTCTGAAACAATGATTAAAGTTATGTTCTTTTCTACTTGTTATTAGTCACAGATTATCACCAACCGTAGGATAGCAGTCCGCTTAGCTAGCCCCAAAATCCCTTATTTCACCGAGTAATGTGTCCGCTTAGTTATCGATTCTATTCAAAAGAACCACCTTGAGGTTCGCTTACAAGATGTAATTCCCGAATGCATTAAGATCTATGAATTTAGGTTTAGTACTAGTAGTTAAACTCGATTCGCTTGGTTCACTTTCTAGCGTTGTTTCTACACACAATTGCTCCACGGAATCCCTCGCAAGGTCTCGTGTTTGCTACTTATGTAAAGAGTCAAGAAACGATTACTTATCCCATAACTTTCACTAGCTTTAGATTAAACTAACAAATCAATTTAGCATGCATTCTAAACAATCTATTAATCAATCATGAATGTCATTAAGATCATTCCTATTAGTAAAAACAAACGATAATCATGTGAAAAACTTCAAGATAGAATTAAAAACAAAAACTCAAATCATATTAAGAACTAGGAATTCATCCTCAATCAATAAAATTAGCTACTCATGTTAAAGAGTTCACACAAAGAATAAGAAAAGAAAAGAATTGTTGTGTGTGTAGAGATGTGTGTGTAGAGAGGTGTGTAAAAGATAGGTAGAGAGGTGTATAGAAGTTGTAGAAAACTTCTCTATTTATAGGCTTCAACATTCTCCAAATCTTCTAAGGAGTAGAATCCTTTTCCTTTTGCAATTCAATTTCCAAATCCAAGCTTTTCTCAACTCTTCCACCTTCTCTTTCCAAATTTGAGTCCAATTCTCCATCCAATTCCTAGCCCAAGTCTTCACACCCATGAGAGAAGTCCATAGAAAATTCTGGAATTTTTGGCTGCCGGAAACTGGGATTGTGGCGGAATCCCATTTTGGAATAGTCATGCCGCCGGCCACTGAAAATTCCGTCCGTCGAGAGATTATGCGACGGAATATTCCGTCAGTCTCGTTAGGACTAACGGTCAAACGGGTCAACCGTCAGTCAAGCTGTTAGTCACAGGTCAAGGGGATAGAGTCGGTGGGTCAAAACCGAGTCGATTCTTTGAGTCAAAGCTAACTCGGCTGAGTGACCCATGCCTAGGCTATTGCACAGCTTGCATAGGCCAAGCATCTCTGCCAGCCATGTTGGCTGTGCATCTTGCTATCATTGTGCATCATTCCCTGCAAATCCTTCTCCAACAGTCCACAACATCTCTGTACACAGCATCTCAACTTCCTTCTTCTTAGCTCAAGACCACCACCAACAGCTCCAACTCAGTCAATCTGTTGCTTCATATCACTCATCAGCTTTCATCACTAGCTGCATTTTCCATTGCATCTCTGTAATTCATTAACCATCCTTCCATTTTCACCACCACTTTCAATTCTCAAGACCACCTGCAATTTCTGTAGCCACAGCTAAGAGCTCTATAGAGCCCCTGTAATCCGAACCCATGACAAAGACTCAAAGTCCTCAGCTGATCTAATCCATTGTAAGCTCATTCTTGGCACACCCATTTCAGCTAAATTACAGCTCAAACCAACTCAGTTACTATTCCTCTCAGGTCACAGCAAACACCACTAACCCATAACAGCACATCTTTTCTTCCTTCTCCTCTTCATGGCAATGATCACTGGTAACTCACCCTCACCTTGTTCTTCTCAGTACTTCAATCTCCATACCCCATTAATCCATGGCGCCTAGTCGTTCATCACTCAATTCTTCTCTCGACTTTGCCTTAAACCACCTCACAACAACATCACCTCACACTACCTGCAATGTCTTCTCCTACCCACCCAAAATGGCCCCGCAATCATTCAACCAAGCTATCCGAGCCGCTAAAGACGACTTCAACCCACGTCTCTCGCCTCGACCTGCTCTTCCTGCCAATTCCTTCATTTGAACCCGCAGTCACACCGCCAACTTCCTCAATCTCCACATTAACCACCAGTACCACTCCATACGCCTCGGTTACATTGCAACCATCCCGACTCTGTGCCCCTGACACTGCAACACCACCAGCACCAGAAACCCAGCAGCTTTACTCCCTGATTTCTCAATCTCTTGGTTCGATTCAAACCAGCTGCCAAAACCCATCCGTAGCTTTTCATCATTTCATCACAGCAGATCGTTCTACCAGCTCAAGCTTGTTTTGTTTCTCTCGATCTTTGACACTGGCAGCAACTCATTAATCCTTTCAATCTCTCAATCTCACATCGATCCATTCACAGACCATACACAAATCGAAACCATCCTTCTGCTTCTCCATTCAAACTCAATCTTCGATTACATCTCAGTTCTCCAATCATGAGCTCAACTTCCCACAGCCGTTAATCCCTCGAATCCATATGTAGCAACATCAATTTCTCTTAGCTTTCGATCAATCGAACTAATCGATCTCTCCCTGAGCTTCAGCTGTGCCTCCAATTCATTCAAGAGTTTTCGAATGAGATAAACTCTCTCGATGTTAGGTTTAGATAAGGGTTGGTTAAATGGGCGGATCGGGCATAGATCCGGCACGGTGTGGAGCAGGGTGTATACATCCATTTTACCAGCTGATAATAGCACTACATTTCTGGATAAGGGCTACCCAGTTTGGCAGCCCCTTAACTTGAACTGTCCTTTCTTTAGTAATCCTCCAATAAAGAGTAGCCTTTAACCTTGGTGGGCTCCAAATAGTGATCGCCCATGAAATGACAATTTTGCCCTTTTGGCTCAAAATAGAGTAACTTCTTCTTCTTTTCCTCCGTGTGACTCCAAAGTAGCTACAAAACTCAAAACAAGCGTAAAATACAAAATTCACACAAAAAATAGCAAAGAAAGCATAAACTCTAGATAGTAAATACGGTGTATTCTACACCTATCAAATTCCCCACACTTAGACTTTGCTAGTCCTCGAGCAAATCAAACTAAAAACTCACAACTTCAAAGCGTTCAAGCGTCCCAAGCATCCAAAAAGCTATGAGGACATAAAGTTTTCGCATGCTAGTAATAAGAAGTTAGAAATACTAAAGAACATATTCTCATTCTTAAATGTTGAGTGAGAAATAACCACACCATAATGAGAGAATGCGTGTTTGAGAAACGATCAATAAGCATTTCGCCTCGACTTCTCGCCTCACCAAATAGGATTTTATGATAATTGCACTCAAAAAAGACGGCTTTTTTATGGTTCTCACATGTGTGCGGAGTAGGAATGAAGAGAGAAATCTGCAACACTTGAATGGTGGGAAGGACAACTTCCGAAATATTTTTAAAAACCCACATCTTTTAATATTTTGAAAAACCATTTTTCTGACGATCTCTAAGAAAGGAAATCAACCATATATTATTGAGGATGAGATTACTTACTCACCTTCACATCCGATCGCCAATTATGATAACACCACTCTCACGGCATCCAATAGAAACGTCTTCCGCTCCTTGTCTTGATCTTCTTGGTCTCCGTCTTCGGTTTCAACTATTGATGATAAACTCTTGATCTTAATAAATCCTTGACAATTTGTAACTCTTTTACCTTAAAACCTTGTCGCTTGAAACTTCCTTATAATTTTTCCTTCCCCACGGCTTATTAACAAAACAAATATTTCTCTTGTTTTTCTTTTTTTTTTTTTTTTTTTTTCATCTTCTTTTCTTTTCTTTTTTTTTTCTTTTTTCAAATTTTTTTTTTTTTTTTTTCTTTTGAACACAAGAGAAATTAAATACAAAATAAACCATGGCCGTGGAAGAAGTATTTTACCACTTGATTTTTCACAACTTGTATCGTCTTGAAATCATAAACTTCAAAAATTCTCACCTTTTAATTTTCTTTGCTTTTATGAATAAGTCTTCATACTTGAATATAAAATTACCTCATTGTATTGTAAGTCTTCAACATATATGTGAAATCCGCTCATTGTATGTTGCTTTACTTGTATTTGAAATTTGCTCTTTTTCTCGTTTCCGTTGCTTGTAAACCTTAAACTTTTCCAACTTTCCTTGTAGATTTTGATGTCGCTCCTTGTTCATGATGAATGTGTTTCTATGGATCCGTTGTTGTCGCGAGAGAGAATGGTGCTAAGCGCAAATCGAACTACAAGAAGGAAGCTTTCATCCATGGACGTCACCCTCATGATTGACAAAATTAGCACTCAAGAGATCAAAGAGTAGTGCTTCTATTGGTGGGAGGTTGGGTAGCTCACCATTCTACCGGAATTAACGTACGGTGACACACACTCAAAAGAAGCTCTTTAGTAGATGGAAGAATTCTGGTCGGTGCCTCACATGATATGAATACGGGTAGTCTCCACTAATGATTGATCAAAGCAACTCTAATAATGCCCTTCTCCCCGCACCACCCGCATCACCTAGGCATGATTAAATCCATTATTTAACACTCAAACAAGCAAGAAATCCGAATGTAGTTCTCTAACATTTCCAAGTTCCATTATGTCGGTCAAAATCTCTATGTAAACATACCTAGAAGTATGCTAGTGACTCTAAAATCTTTAAAAGTTGGAGTTTTTAAGTAAAACTTTTTTTTTTTTTTTTAAATTTTTAAATTTTTTTGTAATTTTTGTTTTAAAAACATGCTTAACCACATGCTTAACCACTCCCCCACACTTAAACCTTACATTGTCCTCAATGTAATTGAATCCTCCTAGTAAAGTCAAGGTGGGAAATTTTAACATGATAAGAAACAAGAAAAAGAAATAACAAAAAGCAAAAGGATAAGAAATACAAAACCGATGGGTTGCCTCCCATTAAGCGCTTGTTTTAAAGTCGACGGCCCGACTTAGCTCTTGCATGATTCATTCCCATATACTAACAATCAGTAAATTTGAGGATCCACCCATAATACCTGTTTTGCAAACAATAACTCCATACAAATATTAGCACAAGAAAACAATAGTGAAATTATTGCTCGATAGAAATTTCCCCCACACTTATTCTCGTCCACACTCGGAAGTGTATAAAGAACATAGAATTTGGGAACTTCCATGTATTCCTCTTGGCAAACCTGCATGGTGTTAGCATCAAGTGTTTCCAATGGTGGATATCTAGAAACAAAATCATCCAAAAATACTTTCGAAGCACATACATTCAAACCAATAAGAGGTAAAGGAGAAGAATCAATAGGCAAAGGGTTAGACAAACCTTGCACAATCTCTTGTATTATAGAATCCTCTTCATCCTTAAAAATTCGAGTGAATTACTTACCTCTTGTATATCGTGGTCCTCTATTAAACCTTGCAACCATTCTTCGTCGTTTTCTACCTTAACCAAAGTCTCGGCATCATTAAAATCATTCGCAAGTTCAATTGGGTCTTCCACAAAATCAATGAATGTGGTTTCATCCTCTAGTATCATCTCTTCAACATTCTCATCATCGGAATCGGGCCATTCACTAAAATGATTTTCATCGGTATAGATTGTAAAATCTTCTTGTGCGGGTGTTACTTCGTTTACAACAATAGGCAAGTGATATCCAAACTCCTCCTTTTGAATAGGTGAAGGATCGTTATTATGATCCGGAGTTGGAATAACTTCCTCATCGTTGCAACGTTCATACACTTCCGCGGACTCCCATCTTTCCCTAAGAAATTTTTTCCAAGCAATAAGTGCATCTTCCTCAAGCTCTACCTTTTGAATAGGTGATTGATCATTATTAAGATCAAGGCTCAAGTAATCTACACTAGCGTCATCAAAAGTCTCCAAAGGTTGGTTAATTTGTTCGTATATTTTCTCCGAATTCCTTTGAATTTCTCGATGTGATTCTTGAAACTTTTGTTGAAGATCCCCAATCATGGCAGACATCTTATCCGCAAAACTAGAGAATTTCTGATCATAAACAAAACTATCCTCCCATCCTTGTGATTGTCCACTTACATACCCGTCATAAGGTTGTTGATATGTATGAGAATATCCATAAGGTTCTGTAGGAATTTGATCATAGCCAAAAGATTGGTTTTGATTGTATCCTATGGATGGTTGGAAGTTGTCATAATGTTGAGGTTGAAAACCGTATTGATTGTTGTAATATGCTTGCTCTTGTCCACCGTACATGGAAAACCGGCACCTAAAATAAGATTCAAAAACCAAGTTAGATACGGAATAGAATCCAACAAAGCAAGAATAAAGCAAAAATAAAAATAAAAACAACTAAAATCATCCGTTGCTCCCCGGCAACGGCGCCAAAATTTGATGCGTGTCGTAGGTGCAATCAAATTAATTAATACTTTACTACCTAATTAACAAGTAACATAGGGTAGTCAAGGTCGATCCCACGAGGAGCACGAGATTCTAGTTGTAAAAATTGTCACGAAAGGGGGGTGTAAAAAGCAAAAGAAAATAAACAAAGCAATTAAAAGATAAAGTTGAAAGCAATAAGAGAGACAAGATCAAGGAATCCTTCTTCGTTACGAAACAATGATTAAAGTTATGTTCTCTTCTACTTGTTATTAGTCACAGATTATCACCAACCGTAGGATAGCAGTGCACGCTTAGCTAGCCCCAAAATCCCTAATTTCTTTGAGTAACAAGTCCGCTTAGTTATCGATTCTATTCAAAAGAACCACCTTGAGGTTCGCTTACAAGATGTAATTCCTGAATGCATTAAGATCTATGAATTTAGGTTTAGTACTAGTAGCTAAACTCGGCCCGCTTGGTTCACTTTCTAGCGTTGTTTCTACACACAATTGCTCCACGGAATCCCTCCGCAAGGTCTCGTGTTTGCTACTTATGTAAAGAGTCAAGAAACGATTACTTATCCCCTAACTTTCACTAGCTTTAGATTAAACTAACAAATCAATTTAGCATGCATTCTAAACAATCTATTAATCAATCATGAATGTCATTAAGATCATTCCTATTAGTAAAAACAAACGATAATCATGTGAAAAACTTCAAGATAGAATTAAAAACAAAAACTCAAATCATATTAAGAACTAGGAATTCATCCTCAATCAATAAAATTAGCTACTCATGTTAAAGAGTTCACACAAAGAATAAGAAAAGAAAAGAATTGTTGTGTGTGTAGAGATGTGTGTGTAGAGAGGTGTATAGAAGTTGTAGAAAACTTCTCTATTTATAGGCTTCAACATTCTCCAAATCTTCTAAGGAGTAGAATCCTTTTCCTTTTGCAATTCAATTTCCAATTCCAAGCTTTTCTCAACTCTTCCACCTTCTCTTTCCAAATTTGAGTCCAATTCTCCATCCAATTCCTAGCCCAAGTCTTCACACCCATGAGAGAAGTCCATAGAAAATTTCGGAATTTTTGGCTCACGGAAATTGGGATTGTGGCGGAATCCGGCGGAATAGTCGCCGGCCACTGAAAAATTCGTAAAGTCGAGAGAATATGCGACGGAATATTCCGTCGAGTCCTCGGTTAGGACTAACGGTCAAAACGGGTCAACCGTCAATCAAGCTGTTAGTCACAGAGGTCAAGGGGATAGAGTCACTGAGGTCAAAACCGAGTCGATTCTTTGAGTCAAAGCTAACTGGGTGAGTGACCCATGCCTAGGCTATTGCACTGACTTGCATAGGCCAAGCATCTCTGCCCGACCATGTTGGTCAGTGCATCTTGCTATCATTGTGCATCATTCCCCGCAAATCCTTCTCCAACAGTCCACAAACATCTCAGACACACCAGCATCTCAACTTCCTTCTTCTTAGCTCAAGACCACCACCAACAGCTCCAACTCAGTCAATCTGTTGCTTCATATCACTCATCAGCTTTCATCACTAGCTGCATTTTCCATTGCATCTCTGTATTCATTAACCATCCTTCCATTTTCACCACCACTTTCAATTCTCAAGATCACCTGCAATTTCTGTAGCCACTGACCTAAGAGCTCTATAGAGCCCCTGCAATCCGAACCCATGACAAAGACTCAAAGTCCTCGGTGATCTAATCCATTGTAAGCTCATTCTTGGCACACCCATTTTCGGCTAAATTACAGCTCAAACCAACTCGATTACTATTTCTCTCAGGTCACATCAAACACCACTAACCCATAACAGCACATCTTTTCTTCCTTCTCCTCTTCATGGAAATGATCACTGGTAACTCACCCTCACCTTGTTCTTCTCAGTACTTCAATCTCCATACCCCATTAATCCATGGCAGTCTCGTTCATCAGCTCAATTCTTCTCTCCGCTTTGCCTTAAACCACCTCACAACAACATCACCTCACACTACCTGCAATGTCTTCTCTACCAGCCAAAATGGCCCTGCAATCATTCAACCAAGCTATCGAGCTGCTAAAGAAGCTTCAACCACGTCTCTGCTGACTCCGCTCTTCCTGCAATTCCTTCATTCGAACCCGCAGTCACCGCCAACTTCCTCAATCTCCACATTAACCACCCAGTACCACTCCATCCGCCTCGGTTACATTGCAACCATCCCCAGCTCCGTGTCACGACACCGCAACACCACCAAAGCACTTAAACCCGGCAGCTTCACTCCCCGATTTCTCAATCTCTTGGTTCGATTCAAACATTTTGCCAAAACCCATCCGTAGCTTTTCATCGTTTCATCACAGCAGATCGTTCTACCATCTCAAGCTTGTCTTGTTTCTCTCGATCTTTGACACTGGCAGCAACTCATTAATCCTTTCAATCTCTCAATCTCACATCGATCCATTCACAGACCATACACAAATTGAAACCATCCTTCTGCTTCTCCATTCAAACTCAATCTTCGATTACATCTCAGTTCTCCAATCAACAACAGCTCAACTTCCACAGCAGCCGTTAATCCCTCGAATCCATATGTAGCAACATCAATTTCTCTTAGCTTTCGATCAATCGAACTAATCGATCTCTCCACGAGCTTGTTTGTGCCTCCAATTCATTCAAGAGTTTTCGAATGAGATAAACTCTCTCGATGTTAGGTTTAGATAAGGGTTGGTTAAATGGGGCGGATCGGGCATAGATCCGGGTACGGGTGTGGAGCAGGGTGTATACATCCATTTTACCAGCTGATAATAGCACTACATTTCTGGATAAGGGCTACCCAGTTTGGCAGCCCCTTAACTTGAACTGTCCTTTCTTTAGTAATCCTCCAATAAAGAGTAGCCTTTAACCTTGGCTGGGCTCCAAATAGTGATCGCCCATGAAATGACAATTTTGCCCTTTTGGCTCAAAATAGAGTAACTTCTTCTTCTTTTCCTCCGTGTGACTCCAAAGTAGCTACAAAACTCAAAACAAGCGTAAAATACAAAATTCACACAAAAAATAGCAAAGAAAGCATAAACTCTAGATAGTAAATACGGTGTATTCTACACCTATCAAATTCCCCACACTTAGACTTTGCTAGTCCTCGAGCAAATCAAACTAAAAACTCACAACTTCAAAGCGTTCAAGCGTCCCAAGCATCCAAAAAGCTATGAGGACATAAAGTTTCTGCATGCTAGTAATAAGAAGTTAGAAATACTAAAGAACATATTCTCATTCTTAAATGTTGAGTGAGAAATAACCACACCATAATGAGAGAATGCGTGTTTGAGAAACGATCAATAAGCATTTCGCCTCGACACGCCTCACCAAATAGGATTTTATGATAATTGCACTCAAAAAGACGGCTTTTTTATGGTTCTCACATGTGTGCAGGTAGGAATGAAGAGAGAAATCCTGCAACACTTGAATGGTGGGAAGGACAACTTCCGAAATATTTTTAAAAACCCACATCTTTTAATATTTTGAAAAACCATTTTTCCGACGATCTCTAAGAAAGGAAATCAACCATATATTATTGAGGATGAGATTACTTACTCACCTTCACATCCGATCGCCAATTATGATAACACCACTCTCACGGCATCCAATAGAAACGTCTTCCGCTCCTTGTCTTGATCTTCTTGGTCTCCGTCTTCGGTTTCAACTATTGATGATAAACTCTTGATCTTCATAAATCCTTGACAATTTGTAACTCTTTTACCTTAAAACCTTGTCGCTTGAAACTTCCTTATAATTTTTCCTTCCCCACGGCTTATTAACAAAACAAATATTTCTCTTGTTTTTCTTTTTTTTTTTTTTTTTTCATCTTCTTTTTCTTTTTTTTTTTTTTTTTTTCAAATTTTTTTTTTTTTCTTTTGAACACAAGAGAAATTAAATACAAAATAAACCATGGCCGTGGAAGAAGTATTTTACCACTTGATTTTTCACAACTTGTATCGTCTTGAAATCATAAACTTCAAAAATTCTCACCTTTTAATTTTTTTGCTTTTATGAATAAGTCTTCATACTTGAATATAAAATTACCTCATTGTATTGTAAGTCTTCAACATATATGTGAAATCCGCTCATTGTATGTTGCTTTACTTGTATTTGAAATTTGCTCTTTTTTCTCGTTTCCGTTGCTTGTAAACCTTAAACTTTTCCAACTTTCCTTGTAGATTTTGATGTCGCTCCTTGTTCATGATGAATGTGTTTCTATGGATCCGTTGTTGTCGCGAGAGAGAATGGTGCTAACTGCAAATCGAACTACAAGAAGGAAGCTTTCATCCATGGACGTCACCCTCATGATTGACAAAATTAGCACTCAAGAGATCAAAGAGTAGTGCTTCTATTGGTGGGAGGTTGGGTAGCTCACCATTCTACCCGGAATTAACGTACGGTGACACACACTCAAAAGAAGCTCTTTAGTAGATGGAAGAATTCTGGTCGGTGCCTCACATGATATGAATACGGGTAGTCTCCACTAATGATTGATCAGCAACTCTAATAATGCCCTTCTCCTCGCACCAAATTCGCATCACCGGCATGATTAAATCCATTATTTAACACTCAAACAAGCAAGAAATCCAATGTAGTTCTCTAACATTTCCAAGTTCCATTATGTCGGTCAAAATCTCTATGTAAACATACCTAGAAGTATGCTAGTGACTCTAAAATCTTTAAAAGTTGGAGTTTTTAAGTAAAACTTTTTTTTTTTTTTTAAATTTTTAAATTTTTTTGTAATTTTTGTTTTAAAAACATGCTTAACCACATGCTTAACCACTCCCCCACACTTAAACCTTACATTGTCCTCAATGTAATTGAATCCTCCTAGTAAAGTCAAGGTGGGAAATTTTAACATGATAAGAAACAAGAAAAAGAAATAACAAAAATAAAAAAAGGATAAGAAATACAAAACCGATGGGTTGCCTCCCATTAAGCGCTTGTTTTAAAGTCGACGGCCCGACTTAGCTCTTGCATGATTCATTCCCCATATACTAACAATCGAAAATTTGAGGATCCACCCATAATACCTGTTTTGCAAACAATAACTCCATACAAATATTAGCACAAGAAAACAATAGTGAAATTATTGCTCGATAGAAATTTCCCCACACTTATTCTCGTCCACACTCGGAAGTGTATAAAGAACATAGAATTTGGGAACTTCCATGTATTCCTCTTGGCAAACCTGCATGGTGTTAGCATCAAGTGTTTCCAATGGTGGATATCTAGAAACAAAATCATCCAAAAATACTTTGAAGCACATACATTCAAACCAATAAGAGGTAAAGGAGAAGAATCAATAGGCAAAGGGTTAGACAAACCTTGCACAATCTCTTGTATTATAGAATCCTCTTCATCCTTAAAAAATTCGAGTGAATTACTTACCTCTTGTATATCGTGGTCCTCTATTAAACCTTGCAACCATTCTTCGTCGTTTTCTACCTTAACCAAAGTCTCGGCATCATTAAAATCATTCGCAAGTTCAATTGGGTCTTCCACAAAATCAATGAATGTGGTTTCATCCTCTAGTATCATCTCTTCAACATTCTCATCATCGAATCGGGCCATTCACTAAAATGATTTTCATCGGTATAGATTGTAAAATCTTCTTGTGCGGGTGTTACTTCGTTTACAACAATAGGCAAGTGATATCCAAACTCCTCCTTTTGAATAGGTGAAGGATCGTTATTATGATCCGGAGTTGGAATAACTTCCTCATCGTTGCAACGTTCATACACTTCCGCGGACTCCCATCTTTCCCTAAGAAATTTTTTCCAAGCAATAAGTGCATCTTCCTCAAGCTCTACCTTTTGAATAGGTGATTGATCATTATTAAGATCAAGGCTCAAGTAATCTACACTAGCGTCATCAAAAGTCTCCAAAGGTTGGTTAATTTGTTCGTATATTTTCTCCGAATTCCTTTGAATTTCTCGATGTGATTCTTGAAACTTTTGTTGAAGATCCCCAATCATGGCAGACATCTTATCCGCAAAACTAGAGAATTTCGATCATAAACAAAACTATCCTCCCATCCTTGTGATTGTCCACTTACATACCCGTCATAAGGTTGTTGATATGTATGAGAATATCCATAAGGTTCTGTAGGAATTTGATCATAGCCAAAAGATTGGTTTTGATTGTATCCTATGGATGGTTGGAAGTTGTCATAATGTTGAGGTTGAAAACCGTATTGATTGTTGTAATATGCTTGCTCTTGTCCACCTTACATGGAAAACCGGCACCTAAAATAAGATTCAAAAACCAAGTTAGATACGGAATAGAATCCAACAAAGCAAGAATAAAGCAAAAATAAAAATAAAAACAACTAAAATCATCCGTTGCTCCCGACAACGCGCCAAAATTTGATGCGTGTCGTAGGTGCAATCAAATTAATTAATACTTTACTACCTAATTAACAAGTAACATAGGGTAGTCAAGGTCGATCCCACGAGGAGCACGAGATTCTAGTTGTAAAAATTGTCACGAAAGGGGTGTAAAAAGCAAAAGAAAATAAACAAAGCAATTAAAAGATAAAGTTGAAAGCAATAAGAGAGACAAGATCAAGGAATCCTTCTTCGTTACGAAACAATGATTAAAGTTATGTTCTCTTCTACTTGTTATTAGTCATGATTATCACCAACCGTAGGATGGCAGTGTACGCTTAGCTAGCCCCAAAATCCCTAATTTCATCGAGTAACAAGTCCGCTTAGTTATCGGATTCTATTCAAAAGAACCACCTTGAGGTTCGCTTACAAGATGTAATTCCCTGAATGCATTAAGATCTATGAATTTAGGTTTAGTACTAGTAGCTAAACTCGGTTCGCTTGGTTCACTTTCTAGCGTTGTTTCTACACACAATTGCTCCACGGAATCCCTCCGCAAGGTCTCGTGTTTGCTACTTATGTAAAGAGTCAAGAAACGATTACTTATCCCCTAACTTTCACTAGCTTTAGATTAAACTAACAAATCAATTTAGCATGCATTCTAAACAATCTATTAATCAATCATGAATGTCATTAAGATCATTCCTATTAGTAAAAACAAACGATAATCATGTGAAAAACTTCAAGATAGAATTAAAAACAAAAACTCAAATCATATTAAGAACTAGGAATTCATCCTCAATCAATAAAATTAGCTACTCATGTTAAAGAGTTCACACAAAGAATAAGAAAAGAAAAGAATTGTTGTGTGTGTAGAGATGTGTGTGTAGAGAGGTGTATAGAAGTTGTAGAAAACTTCTCTATTTATAGGCTTCAACATTCTCCAAATCTTCTAAGGAGTAGAATCCTTTTCCTTTTGCAATTCAATTTCCAAATCCAAGATTTTCTCAACTCTTCCACCTTCTCTTTCCAAATTTGAGTCCAATTCTCCATCCAATTCCTAGCCCAAGTCTTCACACCCATGAGAGAAGTCCATAGAAAATTCTGGAATTTTTGGCTCGCCGGAAATCTGGGATTGTGGCCGGAATCCGGCCGGAATAGTCGCCGCCGGCCACCTGAAAATTCTGTCCGTCGAGAGAATATGCGACGGAATATTCCGTCAGTCCTCCGTTAGGACTAACGGTCAAACGGGTCAACCGTCAGTCAACTGTTAGTCACAGG
The DNA here is from genome assembly GCA_023531295.1 of Papaver armeniacum. Lineage (NCBI taxonomy): Eukaryota > Viridiplantae > Streptophyta > Magnoliopsida > Ranunculales > Papaveraceae > Papaver > Papaver armeniacum. Next base: position 277,677 of record JAJJWW010000109.1, read on the forward strand.
TCAAGGGGATAGAGTCACTGGGTCAAACTGAGTCGATTCTTTCGAGTCAAAGCTAACTCTTTGAGTGACCCATGCCTAGGCTATTATTGCCTTGCATAGGCCAAGCATCTCTGCCAGCCATGTTGGCTGTGCATCTTGCTATCATTGTGCATCATTCCCTGCAAATCCTTCTCCAACAGTCCACAACATCTCTGTACACAACATCTCAACTTCCTTCTTCTTAGCTCAAGACCACCACCAACACTCCAACTCGGCCAATCATTTGCTTCATATCACTCATCGACTTTCATCACTATTTGCATTTTCCATTGCATCTCTTGTATTCATTAACCATCCTTCCATTTTCACCACCACTTTCAATTCTCAAGATCACCTGCAATTTCTGTAGCCACAGCTAAGAGCTCTATAGAGCCCCTGCAATCCGAACCCATGACAAAGACTCAAAGTCCTCAGCTGATCTAATCCATTGTAAGCTCATTCTTGGCACACCCATTTCAAACTAAATTGACTCAAACCAACTCGATTACTATTTCTCTCAGTCACACCAAACACCACTAACCCATAACAAAGACATCTTTTCTTCCTTCTCCTCTTCATGGAAATGATCATGGTAACTCACCTCACCTTGTTCTTCTCCGCACTTCAATCTCCATACCCCATTAATTCATGGCAGTCTCGTTGATCAGCTCAATTCTTCTCTCCAGCTTTGCCTTAAACCACCTCACAACAACATCAGCCTCACACTACCTGCAATGTCTTCTCCTACCCAGCCAAAATGGCCCTGCAATCATTCAACCAAGCTATCCGAAATGCTAAAGACAGACTTCAACCCACGTCTCGCTCTCGACTCCGCTCTTCCTGCAATTCCTTCATTCGAACCCGAGTCACCGCCAACTTCCTCAATCTCCACATTAACCACCGGTACCACTCCATCTCGCCTCGGTTACATTGCAACCATCCCCGACTCTGTGCCCTCGACACCGCAACACCACCGGCAGAGAAACCCAATGACTTCACTTCGATTTCTCAATCTCTTGGTTCGATTCAAACCAGCTGCCAAAACCCATCCGTAGCTTTTCATCGTTTCATCACAGCAGATCGTTCTACCATCTCAAGCTTGTCTTGTTTCTCTCGATCTTTGACACTGGCAGCAACTCATTAATCCTTTCAATCTCTCAATCTCACATCGATCCATTCACAGACCATACACAAATCGAAACCATCCTTCTGCTTCTCCATTCAAACTCAATCTTCGATTACATCTCGATTCTCCAATCAACAAGACTCAACTTCCACAAGCAGACGTTAATCCCTCGAATCCATATGTAGCAACATCAATTTCTCTTAGCTTTCGATCAATCGAACTAATCGATCTCTCCCCGAGCTTCAGTGTGCCTCCAATTCATTCAAGAGTTTTCGAATGAGATAAACTCTCTCGATGTTAGAGTTTAGATAAGGGTTGGTTAAATGGGGCGGATCGGGCATAGATCCGAATACGGGTGTGGAACAGGTGTATACATCCATTTTACCGGTGATAATAGCACTACATTTTCGGATAAGGGCTACCCAGTTTGGCAGCCCCTTAACTTGAACTGTCCTTTCTTTAGTAATCCTCCAATAGGGAGAGTAGCCTTTAACCTTGGCTGGGCTCCAAATAGTGATCGCCCATGAAATGACAATTTTGCCCTTTTGGCTCAAAATAGAGTAACTTCTTCTTCTTTTCCTCCGTGTGACTCCAAAGTAGCTACAAAACTCAAAACAAGCGTAAAATACATAATTCACACAAAAAATAGCAAAGAAAGCATAAACTCTAGATAGTAAATACGGTGTATTCTACACCTATCATAGTAATAACTTCTCCTTGAATCATGGGAAGGTTTTATCGTTTTTTGTTATAAATATGAGAGAGGCTGCTAGTGAAATAAATTTTATTCCCTTCTTCATTCTCTTGGAAGTTCAAAACTTTTTTATTCTCTTCTCTGAGCCTCTTACTTTTTTTTTTGTTCTTTTGTTCTTAACTTCTGCTGATACTTCTTTGAATTGAGTCTGACAAGGTCTTCAGAGATCTATTGTTGTCGTTTTTCATCAGTTGCTTTATCGATCATCTTCGTTCATTGATAATGCTTTTGATTCAGGTATGGTGTTCTTCCTACTATATCCGCTTTTTGATTGATTTTCTCTTTTCTGCTGTTGTTTCTGGGTTTTGTGATGAAGAAGATGATATACGAAAGTATATATACTTTCCCCTATTCTTTATCACAAAACCTAGGTCTTCTCTGTTGATTACCAGGGCATGGTTCTTTCGTACTCTAATGGTTATGATTGTATTAGGGTTTTTAAATTTTGTGGAGTTTATCAAAACTGATCATTTCTATGGACTTTTCTCAAGCCTTGATGATGTTCCTTATGAACTGTGATAATCATAAATTCCATTTTCCGATCTTCATTATCTTCATCATTTGATATTCGTTTATTTATATGCCCCTTGCAGATATGGCCGATCGTCATCGGGCTTCTTACAAAACTCCACCATCGAGTCCTTACAGATCTCCTCCACTTAGGAGTCCTAATACATCTCCGCCAAAGGGTGGTTCATCTAGACCTTCTCATCCGGATCCTCGTGTTCATAAGACTTCATCTTCGTCCGGTCCTAGGGTTACTTCTCAGAAAAAGAGGGATCCGCCGAGGGGTTCTCGGTATAAAGTCATTCGTCCTTTGGTGAATCCTCATTCTCAGCGTGCAGAACCGATGAATGTTCAACCTCTTCGTTTCATTGCTCCCCCATCCACGATGCCTCCTCATAAATCTAAGTCTTCACAGACCGCTGCTTTGGTGGAGGATTTTTCTTCTAAAGGTGCTACGCCAAAGGTGGATTCTTCTTCTAAGGGTGCTACGCCAAATGTGGATTTACCAAGGAATCCTCCAACCAAAAGAAAGGCTTCGGATATGAGTCCGCCGAAGAATCCATCTTTGGGCAAGGCCATATCTTTTGAGGTTACCCCGGTTATACGAAGTATCCCAGCTTCCAAGAAAAAGTAGAAGGTTTATTTTAGGCATATCGATCTTGAAGACTTCAAGGTAAGGCATGGTCTCGAGGCCTTCGATGTCAAATTTTATGATCAAGGTGACGATCTTACTTACGATATGATCGTGAACTATAAATATGATGCCTTCCATTTGCTGACGACCGTGGGGGCCTTCGAAGCCGGCTTGATGTTGCCTTTGTACAAGTCTGGGGATTCTTTCTATTACGATGCCTTGTCCAATCGTGAAGGTTCCACTTCTCACACTCACTATCGCTCGGTAGTATAAATGAGCAGAAATTATCTTCGGACGCTTAAAGAGTGCTACCTTCGGAGTAAGGGCGAGACGATGATGACTTGATATGTTCCCAACCCTGCTGAGAAAGATTGGTATACTCCTGAGAATTTCAATGCTTCTTTCGGATATTATGTCAACGGTAGAAATCGTAAACCGTAAAGCGTCGGTCTTCGTACGATTGCAGCTGCTCAGGGTGAGGTTCGTCTTCTTAGCGAAGTAAGTGATTCAAAGCTTCGGTATGTTCTTGGTATCAAAGGGACTCCTTTCCAAAAGTTTTTTCCCAAAAGCGAGCGACTCAAGCGTGATCATGATTATGAGTGGCATGCCACTGTCATCGAAGTCATCGGTCCTTGGGCCCATGGTTGATCGCTGTCGTAAGCGACACAAATATAATTTCACTTTCTTACTACTCAAAATATAAATATAGCAAGGGCAAGAAAGGATCGATCCCACAGAGAGGTCTAGGTTGTCAAATTGTTATGGTTCCTTATAAATAACACCGGTAGTTTTGTGGTTTTATGAAATAAAAGGAATAAAAGCAAATAAAGAAATAAGCAAACAAATAAGATAGAAGAGATATTGGTTAAGGATTTCGTTTCATTCACTAACATGCTTTTCACAATAACTAGAATTGATATTTAATCTCAACTTTTATCAAAGACCCTAGAATACCTTGATCGCAAGAATATCCCGCAAATCTCCTCTTGTCATCAACAAACACATTAAAAGATGCGAATATGAATTCTATCTAAAGGAACAACCTAACGTGTAAAAGCACTAATCAAGTTTAATTCCCTAGATGCATTAAGTTCTATGAAATCAGGCCAATCAAAGCAATTGAACGTGGAAAGCGCACTAATTCAATTTAACAAAGGTTACGATTCACATATGATCATAAGAATATATCACTACAAACTATAATCATATTATGCTACTTGTATCCAAGGAATATCACTTTTGCGTATAATAAACCCTAAACTAGCAATAGATGTGATTAGAAGTTCTACCAATTTGCAACTTGACAAAACAATCAATCAATCATAAAACAATATTTCCAGAGAATTGCGAACGATAATTATGAGACAAAACTAATATATTGAATCAAAGAATCATATTATGTGAAATCCAACTATTCCATAACCAATAATAAACTTAGGTACTCATATTCAAGGAGTTCATCACAAGAAGAAAGAGAAAAGACTTCATGGTTCTAAACCCTAGAATCCAAGTAGAGAAAAGATAAAAAACGTATAGATAGATAAAAGATATATCCCATAGATAATAAAAGTCTTCTCTTTATATAGCTCCACTCCTTCCAAAACTAGGTTTTGTCTTCAAAGTCCATTAGTTGGAAATTCACCCGGCCCACCATGGAGAGAAACCGTGTAGAAATTGTCCCAAAAACGCTCGCGGAAAATCGGGATTGTGGCGGAATCCCACGGAATCGTCGCCGGAAAATATTTGGGTGACCGGCCAAGTCAAACCAGGGCCACCGGGTCAACGGGTCGGGACCGGTCGGGCCAACCAGGTCGGATCGGGTCAATCGGGTCGGATCGGGTCAATCATCGGTGAGGTCGGGTGAGTCGGAGTCGTCGAGTGTCGGCTCGGTCAGTTGTGAGTTAGTCATCGCCCGAGTGATTGAGCTGACTTGGCCTTGGCTCAGGCCATTACGCAGGCTATCAGTCAAGCACCATGATGGGCCAAGATGGCTGTGCATTGCCTTTACAATCCAACAGCCTACTCACTGCTAAATTGCTCCCTTCAACACCTTTGTAACTCCATAGTTCAACACAAGCCTACCACCTAGCAGCCTGTAATTTCAACAGTTTGCACACCATAACAACCACCACACACATCACAAGCACCTGCTCCATTCATCCATGCATTTGCAGATTCAAAAACTCAGCTCCTCATCTGTTACTTCCATGTCAGTAGCAGCACAACCACTTGCTATTTCCTACAAACCATCTACCCTGCACTCCACCATTCCTATCCCAAATCCACTGCAATCTCATCTGCTAATTCAAACCATTCTTACTACCTGCAATCTGACCACCATTTCATTGAGCCCATTCATCCCATGGCAACCTGAGCTTCACATTCCCTTGCAAACACCAACTACAATCATTCCTTGCTCCCCCTGTGGTTCAACCACTGTGAATTGCAAGCACCAGCAACCCTGCAATTACTCCATTCAGCAATAGCTAACCCTGCAATGCCATCCCTGTATGCACTTCCACTGCATCACACATTCTCCAAGACAATCACCAGCTCAGGCATTGTCAGGCCAGACTATCATCAATTCCAAAGACAAGTACCAACAAAGAACTCTGATTTGCCATTCCAAGCCTCTCCCGGCTCGAGCCACGACAAGACCAGTAACTAACTTCCTTCATCTTCTCCTCGCTTAATCCAACTCGAGTTATCGGCGGTAGCACATCCAACAACACCCCATCCAATCTCATTTATAGCCAATACTAAGACTCCACCCACCTGCAAATTGCATCTCTTCCTGCCACTTTGAGTTGCCACTCTTCAAAGCCATCACAACCACCATTAACACCAGACCAAACCAGTTCCCTTTCATGTTAACCCTTCCTGAGTTCTAAAACAATCAGAGACTCACAGTCTTCAAAACCTGGTAAATCACTCTTCCATGGATGTAATCAAACATCAACTTTTCTATTTGGAACCTCTAACCACCAAGCTTTGTCATGTTTGCAACTCTACTTCCGGCTTGCCCGGCCAATCACCCATCGAATTCACTCTTGACTCCAAATATGTAGCCAAACCCTTCTTAATCATCAACAAAAACACCATCTCGAATCTGTCAACCCTCAAATTCAAGAACCCATTTCACCATTAATGCCTTCTCTATTCAATTCGTAGCCTCCCGGACCACCGGTCTTCTCAACTCGGTCTCTTGATTTCACTTCCAATCAACACAACAAAACCCTAACTCCTTCAATCCTCGGCTCGAATTCATCTCTCGATTTCCTCTCTCTGTCTCATTCGACAGCACCTAATCACAAAACCCCTTTTCCATTCAATCTTCAGTTGCATTGCCATCAAAACCAAAGACGTTTCCGCCCGCAATTTCCATCAATTTTCGAGATTTGAACTTGAAACCCTAATTTTCATAAATCCCAATTTCTTCTCGATTCACCAGTGAGAATCTATTTCAATGACACGATTTCGGTTCTTCCCGAGACCAACAATAACATCACCATACTTTCTTTCTCCGATTCCTCCGATTCGAACGGCATCATCTTCTTCTTCGGTGAACACACGGACTTAAGTCCGTTACTCATAGAACCTCAAGAACAATCCCCTTATGAGTCCATCTTCGACCTTCAACAAAAAACCCGTTCGTGGATTCACTCATAAGCCAAACCCATCTCTTTCGTCTTCAATTCTCTCGATTAACAACATTCTTTCTTCCTCTCATTCAAGTGAATTGGTTGATAGAAATGAGAGAATACTCTCGAGGGGTTTGGTTAACAGGGACGGGTCCGGATCTGAGTGTAACTATGGGCCGGATCCGGGTGTTGCTATGGGCTTAATCTTTTAGCATTTCTTATAAACACATCCCGGGCTATCCCTTAACCGTGCGGAAATTTGTCTTTAATACTTCTCCAAACAGAGTTGCCCCTTAACCTTTGCTAGGCTCCAAATAGTGTTCTCCGGAGAAATGGCAATTACGCCCTTTTTGCTCAAACGGGTGATTTCTCCTTCTTTTTCGTCCGTGCGACTCCAGCAGTACCTAATAACTCAAAAGCACACATAAGATACATAATTCACAAGAAAAATAGCAAAGAAAGCGTAACTACTAGATAGTAAATTAGGTGTTTTAGACACCTATCAATGGTTGGGTGCCCGGTCAGCATGGATGGCGTCTTGTTACTGGTAGAAAACCTCGCAATGGTGCTCCGTCTTGTTACGGTGATTTGTCCTTGGCAGCTGAATTTCGTTGGTATAAACTTCGATTATGCCGTTGACGTTGCTGATGAAGAGGAGAGTTTTGATGCAGTTCTTCCTTCGAAGAATACTACCACTGTCAAGTTATGATTCCTTATAATAATATATGGGTGGTTTATGTATGTTTGCCCCTTAAATCAGGGGTTGATCATGTGCTAGTTTCAGGCTTCGAAGAAGAAGAAGAAGATTGGCTCAATCCAGTCTTCTACTGCTGGTGAAGAAGAAATGGAGATTCCGGAGGTCAAGAGTTCGGTGAATGATGAAGATGTTACCGATGATGAGGAACGTACTGATACTTCCCCTCCCGGTCACGAAGGTGCCGAAAATATTGGTGATAAGAATGGTGGAGAGAAAATTATCTCTGAGGCTCAGGTGAACGATCCTCCAGCCGAGTCTGTGCATGTTCATGGAAACGAGGATGCTGATCTTCAATTAACGAACCCCAACCAAGAATTTTCTTCCGGGAAAATTTATTCCGCTGGAGGCCAAGTTGATATCGATACCACTATGGGGATAACTTCAGATTTCTCTTTGCTTTCTCCGAATGATGAATGAGACGTCATTACCGAGGGCGATGGTGAAAAGGCGGCTGAGGGGGAGGAAAGCTCCGATGGGGAAGATGCCGAGGCTCGTGCCACCAAGGAGGTCGAAGCTAAGAAAAATTCTGTTGGCAAAGGGACCGTAGCTGGTGATGGTGCCCCCGCTGGTTCGTCTTATGAGAGCTTCGAGAAGGTCGTGATGCACGATGGGGATGATGCAACCTTTGATTGGTTGATGAAGAAAGGTCTAATGTGCGTGCCCAATCCTGCTCCCGTAGTTCCTGGTGAGAAGAGTTCTGACGCCTTTACCCGTCAGAGAATGCAGATATTGTCCCATGATGATATTGCGGAGATCTGGGAGAAAGATTTGGGAGCCATTGCGTCCAGCCTTTTGGTCGACCCACCTTCTTCTATTTCTGATATGATGTCCATAGCTGATGGGTATCAGTATGGTTACCCTCAGCAACGTATTCTCGTGGTAGGTCATCGTGGACTTTCCTATGCTGAGTGGTGTGTCGTCCTTCGTTGATGATATTTATTTTCTTGTTATTAATGCAGCTGGTGAGGAGAGAGCAATGCAACCATACCTTGTATCAGTTTTTTAAGGCGAAGGCCCTCAAGCTAGAGGCGAAGTTACGTCATAGAGAAGAGGAACTGAATTCTGCTGAAGAGCTCCTCACTGCTAAGGACAAGGAGATATTAGAGTTAAAAGAAAATTTGAAGGGGGGAAAACAAGTTGGGATACAGAGGCGGAGCTTCGTCAAGAAGTGGCTTCTCTCAAGGCTGATTTGGAGAAAGCTCGGACGGAGGCTGGTGCATCGTTCAAAGGTTCGTTTCTTCACTTTTTCTCCTTCTTCGTCTTTTAGTTGTTCGTTCTGAATTAGACGACCATGTCTTCAGCGGGCGATGCCAAAGAATTAATATGGCTTCGAGGAGAGAGGAATCGCCAAGCTTCTCGGATCAAAGAGTTAGTTGAGAAGATCATAAAGGAAGCTGATAAATGGAATGGTAGCGCCGCTCAACATAACAAGATGTTGGTGGATGTGCGCAAGCAGAGGGACTATTTTTTTTCTTTACGAAATTCCATGTCTGAAGCTCGTATTCAATACAAAGGTACCATGGAGTGGACTCGTCAATCTCTGCAAGAGGCCAGAGATGAGGCTTCTCATTTAGAGACGAAGGTGGCGGATCTAGAAGTGGAACTTCGTAAACCTCAATCGTTTCATGGTCCCGATGTCCAAGAATATATTCAGCGGTTAGTTCGAGAGACAGACGATGCTAGAGCTGAGGCACATGACCTTAGTAAAGCTTTAACTGCTTCTCGTGCCGACGTTGCTCGTTTGGTCGAATCGTAAAAATACCTTGAAGTTAATATGTATAGACTTACCAAAGGGATTGAGGAAATGACTAATGAGGTCAATCACCTACAACACTCTGATTCCATGAAGCAAGTAGAGTTGGACGAGTGTAAATTTGAACTCAAGAATCTTCAACTGGATTAAAAGAAAATTTCCAATGAATACGATTTTCTTGACGACGCTCGAGACGCCGTAGTTAATGAATATGAGATAGCTTAGGCTAATGTCAAAGGTATACATTCATTTGGTCGTGGATGGCTTTACAATTCTTTTTTTCTGACCATTTTGTTTTTTCTTTCCAGAGCTCGAGGGATAGCTTGACCTTGCAAATAAAAATCTTAAAGAGGCTCAATCTTCCTTAGTGCATCAGTAGGGATAGACCAAGTAATATGAAGCATTGGGTGGATCTCGGGACGAAGCATCAAAGGAGGCAGCCAAGGAAGTGGGGCGGTTGAAATCTTCGTTGTCGCTGTCTGAGCTTAAGGCCACCGTCATTGCACACAAGGCTCGTTGTCAACTTGCCAAAGAGGTTAACAAGACCTTAACCAAGATCGAGAAGAGCCTTCTGAAAGAGCACGGCATTGTTAAGAAGTACATCCGTCGTCCTATGCCTGAGCCTTTCACTTACACCTCCGATCCTTCTTCAGGAGGAAGTGTCTCTTCGTCGCAGAAGAAAAGCCCAGCTGGTCCCGTTGAGTCTTCCCAAGGGAAGTAGGTTTCTAGGTTTATCATAGAAAGTAGATCTCTGTTGATTACTTGGCTTCGGGCCATTTTTTGTATATCTTTTTCGTTTCTTGTTTAATTCCCCAAGCTTGTAATCAATTTTCATGGAATGGATTATCGTTTGTTTTTGGTATGTGCAATTCTGATTTGTCTGCATTGTTAGTTCATTTAACTTTTTAGAGAGTGAATAATTATAAATGTTGAGAAATTAACAAGTAAAATAATAAAAAGTGTTTGGCGGCAATAACGAAGGTAAGTACCTCCGTTATTGACATTAAATCTGTCACCCCGTCGGCTAACCCTGGGCCACATGGTTACCAAACGGTGGGGGTTGATGCAACGTTGATACGTATTGATCTCTGTACCTTGGTGACTATTATTATAGAGGCGGAATTCAGAATAATAATAGACGATAAAGTTAGAAAACAGAACACAAATAAGTAATTCAGAGAAATATATCTTCTATAGATTATGAACAAGAAAACTATTACAATTCTCTCTTTGTTACGCTCACAATCTCTCTAAACAGTGGATCAACCTTAAACTATTTTCTAAGTTTGCTTTTACAATAATTAATTGCCTCACAAACTTTATCTAGGTGTGTCTGTATCACAAACCACACACTAGATGTCTTATCTATGAGCTAAACATCTCTATTTATAGCTTTAAAGGTTTCCAAAACCTCTTAGGAATCTATTTCCTTATCTAAGAATAATACCTTTTTTAGGTATATTTCCTTATCTAGAATATTACCTTGTCTAAGAATACTGCCTAAATGATCAGTATTCCTTCCCAAATTACATTTATATCCTCAATCAGTCTTGAGGATCACTAGTTCCCGGAGAGAGAAAGATACACATGTATCATGCGCCCCCACTCAAGAACTTGAACTCATGTGAAAGTTAGATTTGGAGGTTAGGGAACCCGAGAGTTCCTTTCTCCATGCTGAACCATGTCTCCTTGATGGGAACTTGACTTCGACTTTCAATTAGAAAAGCGTCTTTATCTTCTTGTTTTGTCTTAGTCTCTCTTCGCTCCATAATGCAATCCTCTTTGAGTGGATCATCTCTATCAAACCACAAGTCTTCCACATGTAGCAAGATCATCTTTTCATCTCCATCATCATCTCGTAACGATAGATCAAACAACTTCAATTATTCGGCATTAATAATCGAGCAAATTCCTAGATTAGGTGGTAAATCAAGACTAAAGGCATTGTTACAGATCTTACCGAAAATAAGAAACAATCCATGTCTCAATGGCTTCAACTTCTTACCTTATTCATACGAACGTTCCTTATCTAAATTCAACTATACCATGGTCATCTTGTTCTTCTAACGTTTTTTAGCTTCTCGAGTAAATCACCAAGCTGTTTGTAGAGAGATCTAGTGAAGACCATAAACCACAGGAATCTTCGCTAAAAGAAATGAACCTCGCTCTGATACCAACTTGATATGTATTGATCTCTGTACCTTGGTGACTATTATTATAGAGGAGGAATTCAGAATAATAATAGACGAGAAACTTAGAAAACAGAACACAAATAAGTAATTCGAAGAAATATATCTTCTCTAGATTATGAACCAGAAAACTATTACAATTCTCTCTTTGTTACGCTCACAATCTCTCTAAATAGTGGATCAACCTTAAACTGTTTTCTAAGTTTGCTTTTATAATAATTAATTGCCTCACAAACTTTATCTAGGTGTGTCTGTATCACAAACCACACACTAGATGTCTTAGCTATGAGCTAAACATCTCTATTTATAGCTTTAAAGGTTTCCAAAACCTCTTAGGAATCTATTTCCTTATCTAAGAATAATACCTTTTCTAGGTATATTTCCTTATCTAGAAATATTACCTTGTCTAGGAAATATTTCCTTATCTAATAATACTTCCTAAAAGATCAGTATTCCTTCCCAAATTACATTTCTATCCTCAATCAGCCTTGAGGATCACTAGTTCCCTGAGAGAGGAAGATACACATGTATCATGCGCCCCCACTCAAGAACTTGAACTCCTGTGAAAGTTAGATTTGGAGGTTAGGGAACCCGAGAGTTCCTTTCTCCATGATGAACCATCTCTCCTTGCTGGGAACTTGACTTCGACTTTCAATTAGAAAAGCGTCATTATCTTCTTGTTTTGTCTTAGTCTCTCTTCGCTCCATAATGCAATCCTCTTCGATTGGCTCCTTTCTATCAAACCACAATTCTTCCACATGTAGCAAGATCATCTTTTCATCTCCATCATCATCTCGTGACGGTAGATCAAACAACTTCAATTGTTCGGCATTAATAACCGAGCAAATTCCTAGATTAGATGGTAAATCAAGACTAAATATATTGTTACCCATCTTACCGAAAATACGAAACGATCCATGTCTCAATGGCTTCAACTTCTTACCTTCATTATACGAACGTTCCTTATCTAAATTCAACCATACCATGGTCATCTTGTTCTTCTAACGTTTTTTAGCTTCTCGAGTAACTCACCAAGCTGTTTGTAGAGAGATCTAGTGAAGACCATAAACCACATGAATCTTCCCTAAAAGAAACGAACCTCGCTCTGATACCAACTTGATATGTATTGATCTATGTACCTTGGTGACTATTATTATAGAGGCGGAATTCAGAATAATAATAGACGAGAAACTTAGAAAATAGAACATAAATAAGTAATTCGAAGAAATATATCTTCTCTAGATTATGAACAAGAAAACTATTACAATTCTCTCTTTGTTACGCTCACAATCTCTCTAAACCGTGGATCAACCTTAAACTGTTTTCTAAGTTTGCTTTTACAATAATTAATTGCCTCACAAACTTTATATAGGTGTGTTTGTATCACAAACCACACACTAAATGTCTTAGCTATGAGCTAAACATCTCTATTTATATCTTTAAAGGTTTCCAAAACCTCTTAGGAATCTATTTCCTTATCTAAGAATAATACATTTTCTAGGTATTTTTCCTTATCTAGAAATATTACCTTGTCTAGGAAATATTTCCTTATCTAAGAATACATCCTAAAAGATCAATATTCCTTGCCAAATTATATTTCTATCCTCAATCAGTCTTGAGGATCACTAGTTCCCAGATAGAGGAAGATACACATGTATCAAACGTTCCCAAATATGTGATGCGTTATTGAAATATTTACATGCATCCATTCCGCTGAACTGCTGCCTTGTTGATTGGTTGGTATCTGTTTCTACTGGAATCCTTCCCCATGGTCCTACACTTATAGACGCTGATAGGGGAGTCCCAAGAGATTTTATATGAGTACTTTCCCCAATAGAAATGTTGCAAAAAGCTTGTTTGATTGATGTGGTGAGGTTTGCTACTCCTCGTCCAGAGATAGAAACATGTCAAGCGGGTACGATGTCTTCTTCTTATGGTAATCTTCACACATATGCAGAACTGTGTTGCTTCAAGGATAGTATGGCTTGAGGTATTTTGCATTCCATGGGTGCCGGAGGACTTCTCCTTTTAGGTTACGTAGATAATAGGATCCGTTTCCTGCGATGTCGTGTATTACAAATGGTCCTCCCCATGTTGGTGCTAATTTGCCCCACTTTTTCTCTCGTTGGTATTGCAGTATAGTTCTCAGCACATACTGTCCTTCTACAAAATTTCTAAGCTTAACTTTCTTGTTGTATTCTCTTGCTAATCTTCGTTGATAGTTTTTCATTCTTTGTAGCGCTGTCTCCCTCTTTTCTTCTAGGTCATCGAGCCTTTCCAACATCATATACGCTGTAAGGTTCTTATCCCATGCTTCGGTCTTTTTGGTTGGCATGATGATTTCTGTTGGAATGACTGCTTTGGCCCCATAAGTGAGGAGGAGCGGGGATTCACCGGTAGCGGATCTGCGTGTGGTTCGGTATGCCCATAGCATATTGTGCAACTGTTCACACCATCGTCCCTTGTGTTCATCCAATGATTTCTTGAGGATAAGAGCAAGGGTCTTATTTATGGCCTCGGCCTGACCGTTACTTTGGGAATAGTTGGGAGTCGATTTGTTCTTCCTGATCTTGAAGGTATCAAAGAGCATGTCTATGTTCTTTCCTTGTAATTACTTACCGTTATCGGAGACAATTTCTGCGGGGATGCCAAACCTGCAAATGATGTTCTGAAAAATGAATGTGAATACGTCCACATATCTGATCCTGGACAGAGCTTTGGCTTCCACCCATTTTCTAAAGTAATCCGTGGATACGATCAAGAATCGTCTTTTCCCTGATCCTTCGATCAAGGGTCCGACGATATATACTCCCCATTTCGCAAATGGACAGGGGATATCCACTGAATTTAGCTTCTTTGTCGGGGAATGGATTCTCTTAGAAAAACGCTGACATTCTTCGCATCGTCTAGACATCCTGGTCGCGTCTTGAATCATTTGTGGACAGTAATATCCTTGCATCTTAGCCTTGTCGGCTAGTGACCTCATTCCGCTGTGGTTGCCTGCGTCCCCATAGTGGATGTCCTTCAGGATTCGGTGACCTTCTTATCTGGATAAGCAACGCAATAAGGGACCGAGGAAAGACTTCTTGTAAAGAACTCCATTACGAAGATCGTATCTCACTGCTTTTGATTGTATTTTTCGAGCTTGCTTCAGATCTGTAGGCAACGTTCCTTCTTCAAGGAAAAGATGAACTTCGGTTCTCCAGTCTTCTTCGTTCTTGAAGTCTTCGTTTTTGTTAGCTCTTGATAGAATATCATCCTCGACAAAGTCATCGTCGATATCTTCCCCTACGTCATCATCAATAATGTCTTCCCCTACATCGTCTTCACAATTTGTAGCGAAGGATTGCTGTGGGGTAATCGAAGGATCATATACTCTTGTTATCTTGATGGCCTTAACGCTTTCATCCTTCAACATTGACGATATGTATGCCAAGGCGTCAGCATGCCTGAGGTCTTTTCTACATAGATGTCGGAACTTGATGTTGGGTACTTTGGGATGCTAAGGTTTGGACCAAAGCCATATAGGCTGAGAGGATCTCATCATAAACATTATATTCCACTTCGATTTGCCGAATGACTAGTTGTGAATCACTTGTTAGGCGTACATCGGTTATTCCTATTTCTATTATTAATCGAAGGGCATGTACTACAACTTCATATTCCACGATGGTATGCCCCTTGAACTCCAACCTTAGCACGTACAAAATCATATCTCAGGTTGGGGTGGTGATCACCTATGCCCACGGCCACGCCTTCTCTATTACTTGATTCATCAATGAAGACCTCCCATCGTCTTTGGCTTGAGGGTTCGAGGACGTCAACTGGATCTTTCCCGTCCTCTTATGCTTCTGGTATGTCCTTCACTTTTTCGTCATTATCCAGAGGTAAATCCGCTAAGACTTGCGACTTTTGGGCAGTTTGGATCTCGTGGATAATATTGAATTGGTCAAGATCACTACACCATTTTAAGGGATTTGTAACCCAATTTTGCAACGGCTCTAGGTCGGTTGCGAAATTTCCGTTGCGAATTCCAGTTGCTATTTTTTCGCAACAAAGGATTACCGTTGCGAATTTTACAGCCTCACAAGCAAGGTTGCGAATTGCAACTGCGCTCGGTTCAAGCGTGCGAACCACTTGCGTGGTCGGGAACACTAGAGCTGATAAACACGCCCCAGTCAAACTTCGGTCAAGACTTCTTTTCTTTTTTCCATCCTTATCCCAGTCTAGGGTATATCCTACCTTTATCGAGTTCCCTCTTCATTTTTCTCCGCCAAACCATAGAGACTCAGTCTCTCCTCCCTCTCCTCTCCTCTCCATCTCTATCTCGATCTTCTCAGCTGGGCTGTTTTTTTCCTCCCAATCTATAAAATCTATCATCGTGTAGAACTATATATCATCAGGTATAATTTTTGACATAGTTTTTAGGGTTTATAGATTTCGATTTCTAGGGTTTCAGTTGTGATTTTTAGGGTTCATAGATTTGATTTCTAGGATTTAGAGATTTTGATTTAAGTTTATCGAATCTTAGGGTTCCATTTAAGTTTTTCGTTTTTAGGGTTTAATGTTTGATTTCAGTTTTTCGATTTCACTTGTGAATCTGATTCTTTCAATTTCAGTTTTTTTTTTACTTTTTTTTCTTTCCATTTTATGGTTTGTTGTTTATCTGAATCTAATACGCCTTTTTTTTTCCATGTTAGGGTTTGTCAAGATTGAAGAACTGAAGTTCAGTTCATTGGAGCTTGAAGAAGAACTGGTCATAATTGGTTTAGGAAGAACTAAGAAGGTATATCCAACTATGAAATTGTTTTGATTATTTTGGTTCCTTTTATATGTTCTTTCCATTTTATGGTTTGTTGTTTATCTGAATCTAATGCTTTTTCTTCTTTTTTTCCATGTTAGGGTTTGTCAAGATTGAAAAACTGAAGTTCAGTTCATTAGAGTTTGAAGAAGAAACAGAGTTGGTTTAGGAAAACCAAGAAGGTATATCCAACTATGAAATTGTTTAGATTATTTTGGTTCCTTTTATATTGTTTAGCTGAAGTTTGATAGAATCTCATTGAGCATGATAAAAATGGTCCTAGTGGTGAATCGCAAAAGCTACTTGTAGCTCATTCTATCTTTGTTGAGAGGATGTTTATGTCGTTAACCTAAGGGCTTTGGCAACCCTACCGCTAGGACTCAGTTGAAGCTACATGTTAGAATTGAATTGGTGTACTTAAAGAAATTTTGTATAATCTCTGAACTTAGAAGTTTTTATAAGTTGTATGGTCTGAACTTAAAATTTTTTATAAGTTATGGACTGAACTTAGAAATTTTGAGCATAATTTATGAACTTAGAGATTTTTATAAGTTTATATGGACTGAACTTAATAATTTTTGTAAGTCTGATTTTGATTTTGATAGAATCTCATTGAGCATGATAAAAATGGTCCTAGTGGTGAATCGCAAAAGCTACTTGTAGCTCATTCTCTCTTTGTTGAGAGGATGTTTCTGTCGTTAACCTAAGGGATCGAAAACCCTACCGGTAGGACTCAGTTAAAGCTCTATGTTAGAATTGAACCGGTGTACTTAAAGAAATTTTGTATAATCTCTTAACTTAGAAGTTTTTATAAGTTGTATGGTCTAAACTTAAGAATTTTTATAAGTTTGTATGGACTGAACTTTGAAATTTTGTATAATTTCTGAACTTAGATATTTTATAAGTTTGTATGTGCTGAACTTAATAATTTGTGTAAGTATGATTTTGATTTTGATAGAATCTCAGTGAGCATGATAAAAATGGTCCTAGTGGTGAATCGCAAAATCTCATTGTAGCTCATTCTCTCTTTGTTGAGAGGATGTTTCTGTCGTTAACCTAAGGGCTTCGGAAACCCTACCGCTGGGACTCAGTTGAAGCTACATGTTATAATTGAAGGGGATATATCAAATTCATGATATACACTTGAATTCTAACATGTAGCTTTAATTGCATAGAAAGCTAGTAATGGAGATGTAGCTAAGAATGTAGAAAATGTTAATGTGGGAGATGTAGCTGTTGATCCTGCTATAGGTGAGGGTAAAAATTTAGGAGATGTTGTTGAGGATGATGGTGCTGCTATAGTAGATGACAATATTAGAATAGATAGTGGGGTTCATAATGATGTTGGAACTAGGAAAAGGAAGAAAAATGAATTTGTTTATGAGCGTGCAGAAGAACCGTTGTATCCGTCGTGTCCTAAGGGAGTGACAACATTGTATGCTTCTATCAAGTTGAATCACATAAACACACAATATGGGTTTACTGATAATGGTATGACTGTACTTTTAGAGTTGATGAAGGAGTTGCTTCCCAAAGAGAATACACTGCCATCTAAGTACGCAGAAGTGAAAAAGATGATCCAAGAACTAGGAATGGATTATATAACATATGATGCCTGTGTAAATGAATGTGTTTTTTATTGGAAGGATCATGCATCGCTGGTGAAGTGTCCTGTTTGTAAAGAATATAGGTATAAGAAGGTTTTTAATGATGAGAGAAAGCTTACTACTGTTTCTCAGAAGACTATTAGACATTTTTCGTTGATTACAAGGATGGAAAGGTTTTACAGCGAACCATGGATCGCGGAGGCAATGACTTGGCATTCTAGAGCAAAGTCAGATATAAACGTCATGCGTCATCCCGTCGATTCTTCAGCTTGGAGATGTGCAGATAGTTTTTCGCCAGAGTTTTCCAAGGAACCAAGGAATGTTACACTTGGATATCAACTGACGGTTTCAATATGAATGGGTGTTTCGGTCTTGCACACAGTTGTTGTCCGGTGATTATGTGTATTTATAATTTGCCTTCTTCATTGTGTATGAAGCGGGAATTCTCTTTGTTGTCGTTGATGATATCAGACCCAAAAGCACCCGGTAAAAAATTTGATATTTATTTAGAAATACTGGTAGATGAGTTGAAGAAGTTATGGGATGGTGTACTAGCATTTGACGCTTTCAGCAAAACTGAATTTTCGATGAGAGCACGGTTGTTGTGGGTTATTCACGATTTTCCAACATTAGGGACTTTAGCGGGATGTGTAACTCATGGATATTGTGCTTGTCCTACTTGTGGAGAAGGCATTGTTGCTGATTATCTTCCATTTACTAAGAAGATCTGCTACAGGGGACACCGAAGATGGCTACTATCGAAACATAAGTATCGCGATGATAGGACAAATTTCGATGGACGTGTGGAGCATGGTACAGCTCCATGGCCACTAACAGGGTTGCAGATACAAGAGATTGTAGGTAAAATCAGTTCCAAGAAGGGCAAGAGAAAACAACCATCACAAGCAAGTCTCAAACGTAAAAGGAAAGATGATACCATCAAGGTTAGTCCTCTGTCCTGTCTTCATTTGATTTATGTTTTTTCTTTACCTTGGAGATTTGTTAGTTTTTAAAAGTGCTTTTTCTGAATATATAAACTGTTTCATTTAATTTGGAATAAATCTTGGTTTAGATTAAGATTGTGTTATCATCGAATGAGCATGTTAAGATATTTGAACCTATATTAAATCGTTTGTGCAATATGGATTGATCTACACGATGAGGAGATTGTACCACCTTTGGTCATGTCTACCATGGGTATTTGGTTGAGTAGGTTCCTTCTACTATAGAAGGATGAATATTCAGTCGATTTTTAAGTTGGTGTTGTGCTTATTAGAGAAGGCAGGCAACATGTGAATGTGTGAATTACTTTGATATCAAATTACTTGGCTTTTTTGAGTGGATTGTGAACTCTCTACAGTTGAGCAGACTCATTCATGGAAGCTTCGCTATGGTTATGATCGTTTGAATGATGATATAGATGTTTCCAACATCGAGGCCAAGATGACTGATGGTATGTCATATATCTTAAATTATTTAGTAGTTCACCAGTTCTTAGTTTCGTTTTTGGTATAGTCAAGACTCAAGATTTTGGTGAATGTTTTGTACTAAATAAAACAAGAACAGTTTTAAGGGATAGTTTTGTGTATTATGCTTACAAGATGCTAGTGCAGACCTAAAAAGATATCACAAAATCCAGCTGTTTATGGGTAAAAATCGTTTCCGCCGATTTTGGTAAATTCGGTAGGTGAGTGAGAAACTGGTTTAAACCCTAAACAAATGTGCTGCACATGAGCACTTTCTAGATTCGAGAGATCAATCTGTACAAGTCCGGACTAAACCAAGAAATGACCGTTTCCAGACTTGCTCGGTCACAAAGTGGAGGAGAAGGGTTGATTTGGGGAGGGAAGAAAAGAAAGGTGTTGAGACCAGAATAATTTTGGGAAAGTAGTGCCTCGACTTGTATCAGAAAGTGAAAGCTTATGAAGCTTGCAAGAGATGAAAGCTTTTTTGGAGAGCTTGCAAAGTTGCCTTTTCTGAGAGTGTTGTATTTTTCTCCTGACCGAGACTTGTTGTCCGGGTGGAAATAGGTAAGACCTATTTATACAAGTCGATATTGAAACGTACCACTGGCCTCATGAAGGAAGAGAGTAAAGTGTGAAATAATGGGAGGAGGTGGTAACCGCATGGTGTTAATGGGTGAAAACGTTTTCACCATTATTTCCTCATTTATTTGACCGCTTTATTCCTATTCACGCTTTCTTAATGTGAGCGTAGTGTACGTTTCTAGGTGTGACCGCCAAACCAAGACTGGAAAGCATCCCCCAGTTTGTGTTGATGTCTCGAGTGTTGGTTACACCTTGTGTGCAAGTGGCGCTGCTAGGGGCGCGTGTGGCATGTGCCAATGGCATGTTCGGAATGCCTTTGTTGCGGGTTGCACCTCGAGCGCAAGTGGCAATGCCGAGAGATGCTAGTGGCGTGTGTGGCATGTGTCAATGGCATGTGTGGAATGCCTTGGTGGTAGGTTGTACATTGAGTGTAAGTGGCAATGCATAGATCTGCTAGTGGCGTGTGTGGCATGTGCCAATGACATGTGCGGAATGCCTTGGCGGTAGGTTGCACGGTTTGCAAGTTAGGCTACCAGCGGGGGTTTTGGCATGTGCGAATGGCGCGTACGGCCAAGTTGGCCTAGGTTGCACGGCTTGCAAGTTGGGCTACCAGCGTACGTGTTTGGCATGTGCCAATGGCATGTGTGGCCAATTTGGATCATGGCCTGGTAAGAAAAGCTACCAGCCGAGCGTGTTGGCATGTGCCAATGGCATGCTCGGCCCGTTAGGGCCACGGCCTGGTAAGAAAAGCTATCAGCGAGCGTGTTGGCATGTGCCAATGGAACGCTCGGCCATTAGGGCCATGGCCTGGTGAGAAAAGCTACCAGCGAGCGTGTTGGCATGTGCCAATGGCATGCTCGGCCATTATGGCCACACCTTGGTGAGAAAAGCTACCAACGAGCGTGTTGGCATGTGCCAATGGCGTGCTCGGCCATTAGGGCCACTACCGGTAAGAAAGCTACCAGCGAGCGTGTTGGCATGTGCCAATGGCATGCTCGGCCATTAGGGCCACGCCCTAGTGAGAAAAGCTACCAGAGAGCGTGTTGGCATGTGCCAATGGCATGCTCGGCCATTAGAGCCACGCCCGGTGAGAAAAGCTACCAGCGAGCGTGTTGGCATGTGCCAATGGCATGCTCGGCCATTAGGGCCACGACCTAGTGAGAAAAGCTACCAGTGAGCATGTTGGCATGTGCCAATGGCATGCGTGGCCAATTTGGCCTAGGTTGCACGGTTTGCAAGCCTAGGTGCGGGCGCTACTTCGGCATGGCGCGGCTAGGGCCAAGGTAAGGGTGTTTGGCTTGGCGTGGCGTGACCAGCGTAGCTAGGGCCAAGGCAGAGTGTGTTTGGCATGGCGTGGCTAGCTTGGGCTAGGTGTGACTGACATGATATGCCATTGGCACGGAGGTGCGGCTAACATGGTTGTCATGCTTTGGCGCGTTTGGTGTGGGCGGCATGATTTTCCATTGACATAGAGGTGCGACTAGCTTGGGCTAGGTGTGGATGGAATGATTTGCCACTGGCACGGAGGTGCGACTAGCATGGTTGGCATGCTTTGGCACGTTTGGTGTGACTAGAATAGCTAGGGCCAAGGCAGAGTACGTTTGGCATGGTGCGGCTAGCTTGGGCTAGGTGTGGCTGGCATGATTTGCCATTGGCACGGAGGTGCGGCTAGCATGGTTGGCATGCTTTGGCGCGTTTGGTGTGATTAGCATAGCTAGGGCCAAGGCATAGTGCGTTTGGCATGGCGCGGCTAGCTTGGGCTAGGTGTGGCTGGCATGATTTTCCATTGGCACGAGGGGAATTAGGGTTTTGTTCATTGTAACCCTAATTTGAAAAAATACCCCCTATTAATTACTGACTACATACATTAAACGTTCTAATAAATGTGTCACCGGTAACATTAGGTTATTTGGGTGTTTATAAGATTTTACCCTTTGTTTAAAAACCACCATCAACATTAAGTCCCCTGCTTAGCTCGGAACAGGAGCTTTGTTGCGAGGTAAGCATAAGATGGTGACAAACTATCAGCAGCAAATCGTAAAGAGAATTGAGGAGGCTTGTATGACCTTTTTATAAATAGGATTTGGAATCCTTGCCTCTGGCAGTTTTGCACAAATCTGGAGGCTGGTACAATTGGGAAGTCATCGTCATTGAGAGACAGGAAGCTGGGCGGCATTGAGAAGTTGACGCGAGTTGGGAAACGGAGCGTGCAAGCTGGCAGGACCGACGCAAAGTGGGAAGCTGATCGCGCTAGTTTGCGGGACTGGTGCAAGGTGGGGAAGCTGAGCGTGCTAGCTGGCGTGACTTGGGCGACGTTGGGAAGTTGGGCGCAATTGGTGGGACCGGTGCAACTTGGGCGACGTTGGGAAGTTGGGCGCGATTGGTGGGACCGGTGCTACTTGGGCAACGTTGGGAAGTTGGGCGCCCTTGTGGGTCCGTTCCTTATATGCACGATTTTTGGTATAGGGAAATCCTTCCCTATTTCAGAATCTCCACGCCCATATATATAAAATCCCTTTCCTTCATCTTTGTTCTTTCATCTTTTCATACTAGCGGCAGAGTCATAAAGAAAAACCGGTTTCCAGGTATGTCTTCCAGTACTTCTCTTGTTTCCCTTTTCATGTAGGTGCAAACCCTAAAAGTAGGCGTTTTTCTTTCATAATCCTTGCAATGATATTGCGCATATGATTTCTTGGCGTGCTTCTTGTAGAAAATATTGTATATATGCACCCAAGGGAAATACTGTATATATGATTCGAACCCGTAGAAAAACGCTCCATATATAATTTTGAACCCGAAGAAGAATACCATAGATGCATTTGAGCCCGTAGAAAATACTGCGTATATAGTCGATCTTGAACCCGAAGAAGGATACTGCAGACGCACTTGAGCCCGTATAAAATATTGCGTATATAATTTTGAACCCTGAAGAAGATACTACGTGTGCATTTTTGAAGCCGTAGAGAATATTGTATATGTGCTTCATATGACTTCGAACCCATAGGAAATATTGCATATATGAATTTCGGACCTAAAGAAAATACTGCGCTGGGCAGTTTTGAACCCGTAGAAAAATGCTCCATATATAATTTTGAACCCGAAGAAGGATACCATAGACGCATTCGAGCCCGTAGAAAATACTGCGTATATAATTTTGAACCCTGAAGAAAATACTGCAGACGCACTTGAACCCGTAGAGAATACACCCTCTTTTTTTTTTTTTTTTTTTTTTTTCGAGGTTTTCCGTGTTTTCCTTGGTTGGGTGCGGTTATGTGTCGGGAGAATACACCAAGAAAATTTGCGTTATGTTTTCCTTTTCGGGAGATAATTTCGTCTTTCTCCGTGTGCGATATCTTGTTACTAAGTTGTTATGAAGAAATCCGACAAGATGTTACTCCGAACAAAATTTCGCCTCATCGAAGGATGTTCATAGTTCCAAACCAAACACGGATGATGAATTCTTTGCTAGACCCTCGCCCCTCGCTCGGAAGAATCACCTAGGTTTCGTGCCAATTTTGTTAACCGGTGGCGAAGATGAAAAGAAGATACGTTCAGTTCGCCCAGAGAACACCATACGGTTCTGTCTTCATAAAGGGGTATATTCTTCTTCCAACATTGATTTCGTGGATGTGTCATAGCCCATTGCGTTCTTTTGATAGATGTGTTGAGTTCATGGTGAGTAGGGAGCACATAAATACCAACTTGACTCGAGCGCAGTTATTGATCTTTGTCGAGCTTGAGAAATCTCAGATTAGGAAGGATATCCCGGGCTTGGTTGCTTTCATCTCCGGATGGTGTTCGGACACCCATACGATCATATGTAGATGGGGTGAAATAAATTTCTCCTTGGAGAGTGTGGCTCTCTTCTTGAATCTTCCAGAATCGGGGAATCTTAATATCCGATTGTCGAAGGTGAGGAGAAGATGCTGGACGACCTTGCCGCTAAGTTGGGAGATTACGCTCGAAAAGACTCTATTGTGAATTCGAAGGATTACGTCAGGAAATAGGATGAAAGGTGCTTTACGGCTGGTGGATATCTCAATGGTTTCGGACGAGTTGGAACCTAAACGAGAAAATCGAGTGATCTTCATGTTTAAAGCATTTTTGGCTCTGCAGTTGTCTAGAGACATTTTTGATGACTGTTCGGCAAGAAGGAAATAAGACCGAGTTGCTAGTGATTGCTGTGAAGTTAGCAAAAGGTGAAGTTCTTCCCATTGGCAAGCTATTCCTTGGTTCCCAGTATGTGCATCTGGATCACCTAGTTGCGAACATGCGAGTTTCGAATGGTTTCATGAAATTGGATTCATATGTGCACGTTGCTTTTCTGCAAGCCTGGCTATGGGAGCACTTTGAGAAGTATGCTCCGAAACCGTTGCCTTCGATGGGTGAACAGGCGTCCAAGAGTTGGCATGAGCTTGGTTAGTCTTCTCGATAAGTCGCATGAAATCGTTTTTGCCCATGAGAGCCGGGTCCATAGGTTGGTGACTCAAATTGACACCTTTGCTTCGCCTCCGATCATGTCTTTATCTTCGACGACAACTTGAGTGTTGGTGAAAACTTGTTTATTCAAAAGCCGCATGTCCGGCTATATGCCGTCTTTCTTCATGGGGTCTTTCTGAATACCGCTTACAATATTGACCGTCCGCTCGTCACATGGGTTTCGATCAAGGGGTGCCTCTTGCTTACCACCGGTGGTTCCTAAGGATTCATTGCATGCCGCCCTCAATGCCGGTGCCCTTGAGCCGAGTATCCGCCTTCCATTCTTTCAAACGGAAGAGTAACTTCGACGACTTTTGGCTATAATGAGTTCCGGCACGATGAGTTCATTATGATCCAAGATTTTGTAAATAACGTGGTGGAGAATGTTCGTTGTAAACCTTCCCGGCAGTTTTGAAGAAGTATCCAATGTTGAGAGATCCCAGCGAAAATTGCCTCGGCAACTCGAAAGTCCCGAGCAAAGGAACAGAGAACGAAGAATCGTCCGGCGGGTTCGGGCGGTTTCAAAAGATCCTCCCGCAGCTCTCGTGTCTTTCAGTTCTTCCAATAACGTGTATGTGTCGCCTCCTTGTTGGTTTGTCCGAAAAACACGTGAATTTCACTTTGAAAACATGTGTCTTGTTTCTTCCGGGGCTTCGGTAGTGTTAATGCTTTCGCTGCCCTTGCATCGTTTCGAGGAGACGGAAATTTCTTGAAGAATTCCGACGACACCGAGCCTCTCATAGCGGTGATGAGTCGAGAAAGAAGAAAGTTCGACAAGTGAGAGTGATTGCTCGGCAAAGACCGGGTTTTTTTTTGGGAAGTGGTTCGGTGAGTTTCGCGCTTCTTTTTCTTTCTTCTTCCGTTTCTTCTTTTGAAAATGTCTAACTCAAGTTCGCAGGAGGAATCCGGTTCAGAGGACGATTCTGGGGTGGAGCCACACGAAAACTTGCCTTTGGTGACCACCGCCGGGCATAGATGTGGTTCAAACGATGGATGATTCTCTGATGGTTGCTGCCGTAGACATGGAAGAAGGCCATTTGCGAGTCGTGAGGCCAGTTGCAGGCGCCATTTTCGATCCCCCGTACTTGGTTCCTTATCCAGGTCATGTGTTGGTTGGCGGTTTTAGCGTGCTGGCTAAGTATGAGGCGTTGTACACCGAACTGGGAGAAGTATGGACATATGGCCACAACCAAGAAGGTCACTAGTCGATTTGCGCCGGTTAAGCGTGTGGAAGAGGCTTTATCTTCCATCGAGGACATGCATGAGGTGACTGGCCACATCGTTTTCAAGACGTTATTGCCGATTTGGGAGCACCATCGCGACGTGTGTGTAGAAAAGGAGTTCAACGCTTCGTGGTTTGTCGAAGGCCTTCCGAGATCCGAAGTCGAAAGATGCAAGAATCGAAAGCCTTTTCGCATAGGAGATTGCACGACAGGAGGTAGAACTCGAAAAGCTTTCCAAGATGTTAACTATGAAGAGAGCGGCTCTTGAAGATGCCAAGTTGACTTTTTCCAAGAAGAGCAGACCTCTGTTGGATGATTTTCCTTGAATGTTTCTCTGTTAAACTTTCATTTAGGTTCTTCTACTTCTTTTTTTTTTGAAAAACATACTGGATGTCTGGTTCAAAGTTCGACAGGTTTTGATAGACAGCTGGTAGCTTTTGAGGATATTGGATTATTTCTGGGATGAATGGTTTTGATAATATAACTCTGATTATGTTTTGTGAAAGGAATATTGCTTTTATGAAAGTGTGTGCTAGCAATAGGCACAAGACGCAGTAGTATGACGGTTTTATTAAGAACCTAAAAACAGATCGTATATCTTGCCTAGTCTAAATTTACTCACTCCATAGGTTTTTGCGAACACGCCCCTCTCCATGTAAAAGGCGGCTTTGCTGGTAGCATCGCCAACAAGTCCCCAATCGCTTTTCAATGGTTTTGAATGCGTTTTGCATAATATTAGTGTCAGAATGATTAAAAAGCCATACCTTTGAAAGACACCTAAACTTGCAGATTGATTTTATTGGTAGTCTCCGAAAGATTTCAACCAAGACATCTTGGGGTAAACCATCTTCTTTCATGGTGGAAAAAGATGAATATGATCCCACTTCTCTATAGGTTTTGTGATAATAATATATGGTTTGCTATATTCACCGCCGCAATGGTGCACTATATATTGGATATAGTGTTAGAGCGATTCCTATGGGATGAACAAACTCTAAGTTTGTTCATTTTGCTCCCACTATGGAATGAACAAACTTGAAAAACGGATGTTCAAATGAACAAATCTGATGGTTTGAACATCGAGATGGAACAACCAGCGCGTCTGTGGTAAGGACGCGCGCTCTTTCCAAAAACGCTGGCGTTTGTGCTTCCAACGCGCGTCCATGTCAGTGACGCCCGCGACTTTCTCACTGACGCCCACAACTTTCCTGATTATTTTACTAATTTTTAATCTTATTTTATCACATTTTATCCTATTTTATCTCACTTTATCCTATTTTATCTCACTTCATCCTATTTTATCTCACCTAAATATTATTTTATTTTTCATTTTTATCCTACAAAACATTTTATATTAAAAAAAATACTAGCGGGGCCTTAGAAAACCAAATCTGTTCATTTTGCCTTGTTTTACCATAGTGGAGAAACGAGTTTGTTCATCCACATGGATGAACAAACTAAAAGATTTGTTCATTCCCATAGGAAATGCTCTTAGGAAGGAATAAGTACAAATAGAACTTACGCTAGACCAAAGTGTGAGTCCAGACCCAGTCCAATCCAATGGGGCACGAAGCCGTTCCCAAAGCCTAACACTGCCATTTCTGGAGTCAGGTACACATAAAGAAAAGTGAAAACTATAGCCAAACCCAATTCTGTGGATTTTTCCACTGAAAAACCCGCACACAGAAAAAGTCACGCTCGCACCCATTTTCTGAGAGAAAATTCTCTCACACCCATATTTCTTAAAATTAGTTTTCGCTTCTTCTTTTTCTTTTATTTCATGTGATTTCCTTCTTCAGATCACCTCCGCTCAGGTTTATGAGTCCTCTCAAAATCAAAATCCTCTCATATCCATCTAGCTTCACCAACAAATCCTGATCATCATCAATGACACTTACTCCCGAAGAATCCCTAAAGAAGCAAGTAGAAGAACAAACCCTAAAATGGTTGGATTCTTCTAAATACGATAGAGTTGCTATTCACCTGTACTCTAGGAGACCTAATGCTCATGGAGGTCAGCTTCTATCAAGAACATTTCAGACCCTCTCCAGTCAAAACCAGAAGTTTAGTAAACATCTTCGACCTTCACCGTTAGAGGTACTCAGAGTTTGTTTAGATGGTTAAGGATTGAAATTTTTGTATTGATTTGTATTGAATTTGGTGAATAAAGTTTGAAAAACAAAAGAATCGGGTGAATTTTTTGATGAATAAAGTTAGGGTTTTAGTTCAAATTATGAATTAGAATGATAAATTTAGTGAATTGGTTTTACTTCAATTCAAATCTGAGATGAGTTGTGTAGGACCAGAATATCGCGACAACAATACTTTGCGAGAGTAATAAACAACTACATTGCGAAGGTGTCGCAAGTAAATAATTTAAATGACGCATCGATGACGACAATTTAACATGAGAAAAGTGTGAAGACTTGGCGATATTTAAGAGTGTCGCAAGTAAAGACGTTTATAACATTCGCGACACTTCGCGAGATGTTCCGAAAAATAAAGGACGACTTTTTAGCTGTCATCCACTCATATATTACCCTATATAAAGAGTTGAGTCAGTCTGTTGTGTGGGGGGGGGATCTTCTTTTGAATTGTTAAGCAAGTCATTAAGAGAGAGAAAACAGAGAGTAATTGTAATTGCATTGGTTTTGTTCTAATTGTATTTGTAAACATTTCAAGAGGATAATCAATAAAGTTGAAAGTTAATCATATTTAAAATAGTTAATCAAGTTAAATATAATGAGGGGTGTAGTGTGGGAAATCCCCGCAACTACATATGCGCTAGAAACAGGGAGAATTTGGAGTAAGAAAAGAGAAATTTGATACAATTTTTAACGGTTACCAAAAGAAAGAAATGGCTAGAAGGAGAAATGTACCGAAGGACCAACAATCGTGAGAAGAAGTGGGAGACTTTAGGTGAAAGGAGAAATGAAAGGGGAGAATCATTAAGGATGAACATAAGAAATGGTGAAGAAAATCAAATTCAATCGCCAATTCAACCGATTGCAAACACAACTACAGATTATGATAGAGTAAGTGTACACACATGGAGATCGAGATTCTATGGAGGAAAGAGAGGAAGAGCAACAACGAGATAAACAATGGACGAGGAGAAAGAAATCGAGAAGAGATGGGAGAAACAATTCGTGGAAATGAAGAAATCGCAAACATTAGAAACATTGAGACAAACAATGTATGAAGAAAGGCGGTTAGAAAGCGTAAGAACGTGCAAATTTAATAAGGCAAAATCATGAGTTGAGAATGGAAAATCTTGAGGCTGCAAAATAGAAGATCGAGAAGTAGTAACAGGTCAAGATCAGGATCGGTCAGAGAAGATAGGAGGAGAACATTGCCTGTAGAAACTATTAATGAAGAAAATTTGGAAAGAGAACCAAATTATGGTGAAGGATGTCGCGAGAGAAGAGAAATAGAAGGAGATCGTTATGTTCCACAACCTGAGGATGTACAAAATGGCCAAAATAATGGAAATCAAGGAGATAGGCAACCTCAAGAGCAGAATAATCCAACTGATAAAGAAAATCGGATAGAAGGAAGAAGAATATTGCATGGGAGAGAGGCACGAAGGAAACAAAAGGAGATCGAAGATGACATTGAAAAACACTATGTTGAGAAAGCACGTTTAGCTTGCGAAAGGGAAAGATTGAGGGCAGAAATAGAAGAACGTGAATTTGAAGAGGCAATTCGGCAGAATAATCATGATAACCGAGAAAGAAGGCGCGAGCAAAATCGCAACAATGGAAATATCAATGAAGAATATGAAAGAGTGCAAAGGAGAGTTGATAGACAACCGAGAAGAGAAATTGATATATATAATGGTGTACAAATTCGCGAAAGAGATGAGGGAGAAAGCCGCAGAGAAAGGAGAGAAGAAAGTGATGAGCCAGAAAATATAAGTAGACATGAGCGCAGAAGAAGAGAGGCGGAATTAAAAAGACCAATAGATTCAAATTCTGAGGCAAATGAACAGATCTTGAGAGAATTGGCAGAGATGAGAGGAATATTGGACGAAGAGAAGAGAAGGAGGAAGAAGACAAGTTAGACGAAGCCATCGCAGAAAGCCGCGAAGAATCCCTTTACATTAGAGGTGCAGTTAGGAGGAATACCCCCAAAATGTAACTTACCAAAGATTAACCAAAGATTTTTGATGGGACAACTTGTGCAATACAACACATCAAGGCATATGTAAGATGTATGTTACAATGGGAGAATCACGATGCCATATTGTGTAAATACTTTGCATCAAGTTTGACCGGAGAAGCGTTGAAATGGTTTGAGGGTTTACCAAGAAACACTATCACGTCATTTAACCATTTGCAAGCTATATTTTTAGGGGCGTATATAAGTAACAACTCATCGCGACCGGGTATTGAAGATGTATTCGGGTTGAAACAAAGAGTTGGTGAAAGTTTGAGACATCTAACCGTCGATGGAAGACAATGTGCAACGAGATGGTAGGAAGGGTAGATGAAAGATACCTCATCTTGTCATTCATAAATGCTATGTTCGCAACCAATCTATTGTATGTTCAGGTTTTTAGAGTCAAGAATACGATTACAATGACTGAATTACGGGAACTCCAGGAGGAATATATTGCTTTAGAAGAAAGACAGAACGAGATGGAATCTTACCCAGTGGCGAACACAAATTCTAGTGTCGCGAATGGAAGTTTATTACCTCAACTTATACACACAGTGGCGAGCACATCGCAAGGTCAACAAGAAAGAAAGGAAGTTGATATAGAACCAAAGTTAGTAGCCATGGGAAGTCGAGATCAGGAGGAATTTGAGAAAGAAAGGAACTACTACAATCGTGGTGGGAATAATAAGATCCAAAGGCTCGATCATCCGCAGAAACTTACGGAGATCGAAGGCAGAATTATAACTATCATGGAGGGCAGCGAAGTCACAGAGTAGTGTGGGAGGAAATTAAAATGCCGCCATTGAATGCCAGTGTGGAAAAAATATGGGAAGCAATACTCTTGATGGAAAACATACCTGCACCATGGAACATGGGAAATGAACCACCACCGGAGATAGAAGTCACGAGTTCTGTTTCTTACCACCGCTTTCATGGGCACCTAACATATGACGCAGAAACATCAAGAGAATTATCCTAAGAATGATTGATCAAGGAAAGTTGAATCACTTTTTAAAAGAAGAAGAGAAAGTTCAACATTTACCACCACCACCAACAAAAGGAAAAGAAACATTTGTTATAGAAGTTGGGGCAAAGGCTAAAAATTTGTTTTGCAATTCCATTGTACATTCATACCGCACAATTGAAGATTTTCATGATGATTGTACTTAGTAGAGTTTTTAAGAGGGATGCCGATGATAAAGAAGTGATGAATGTTGCGAAGACATCGCAGCTAAAAGAGTGGCAACTGTAGATTATTTCTTTCTCGGCTGAAGAAGTACCCAAAGGAAGAGAAACACATGATAACCCATTGGTTGTAAAGCTGGAAATTAATCCAAAACCTATTGATGGCGAAGATGATGAAGCGGAAAATTGTTGGGAAATCAATAGAATATTGATTGATACTGGAAGTTCAATCAAAATTCTTTTCTACCATACTTACAAAACTATGGGAGGAAAAGATGAAGATTTGATCCCTTCAACATACAAAATATATGGTTTTAATGGTACCGCAAACAAGCCCACAGGAGAAGTGCACATGAGGATACCCTTGCAGGGGTTATCAACTGATATTTTGTTCTGTGTGGTTGATGTGGAATCTCCATACAATGCATTGATTGGAAGACCATGGTTGCATGAAATTCAGGTGTAGCATCGACATACCATCGGTGTATAAAGTTTCCACATCCTAGCGGTGTCGGAATTATAAAAGGAGATTGGATGGAGGGGCAAAAATGTTATGAGGTCGATGTAGAGAGCTGCGAAGAGAGAACGGCAAAAAGGAAAGGTTGGAGGAAGAATGTAAAGGATGAGAAAAGAAAAGAAAGGCTAATGGTGGATACCATAGAAACAAAGGAAGAAGAGATGTTGCGAAGTGAATGCACGAAAACAATTGAATATCATGATGAAAAGGAGACATTGAAAAGTTTGACTGACGCGGAGGCAGAAGGAAGTAGGAGTAAAAGGTGTAAAAAATGAATAGTTGCGAGAAAAGATAACAATTTAGTGATGAAAGCATGATAAGGATAAGAAGCAGAGATGATGGTTGCAGAAAAGTTGTGCGAGAATATCGCCGTGAAGAATGTATAAAAATCTATTGAATAGTTGAAATGAGATTGTGCGATAGCTTCGCAGACAAATTAACAAAAATCAAAAATGAATGATTGAATAAATTGATAAAATGAATGAGTGAGTGAATGGGACGAACCTTTATGGCGTACACCCTAGTTCGCGAATGATATTTCGTAAGAGGCAAATGTAAGACCTAAAGTACGTCATATAAGGG
Organism: Papaver armeniacum; assembly: GCA_023531295.1. NCBI lineage: Eukaryota > Viridiplantae > Streptophyta > Magnoliopsida > Ranunculales > Papaveraceae > Papaver > Papaver armeniacum. The sequence continues at coordinate 309,659 of JAJJWW010000109.1, forward strand.
GTATCTCTTGACATGGCTCGTGGAAAAGGTTACACCGCTCCCGGAACCCGAGTCATGGAGATTTGGGGCCCATGAAAGCCTATCCGGAAGAGGTACCTTGGATTCCCAACTATATATATAAGGTTATACCCTGGTTGGGCGACCGAGGGTCTCTTCCAAGGAGTCGTTGTATGACCAAGGCGCCGAGGTGCCACGGTTGAGTCAAGAGTGCGGGGAGCATGGAACTTCCTTACCACTCTTGACAAGTCTTGGCACATGCCGCACTTGCTCGAAGAAAACTCCACTTAGGGTGGAGTCTCGTAACCATAAGCCCTATAGGTATAAGGATAAGAGGCTACGAAAAAACCGCTTGTCGTTAAGACCGGATGAGAGGAGCTAGTCTTGTATGGCCGATGTACGCCTCCTTGAAGGGGCAACCGGGGAGAAGATAAGGGAGGCACCCTCCATTAGGGAGCCGGATAAGTGTCAAAAGACGCAAATGTCATGAGGCTTTATTTTCGAAAAGAAAATTTAGGCTTGTCATATTTGTGCAATGATCCTGCAGAGGCAATAATACTAACGCAAGGGTAAGACGAGATCAATGGGTTTTTACATGAACGTGTAAGAACGTCCCCGCGATTTCGTCGCAAAGACGACAATGTCACGGGATTTTATGGTCGCAAGAACATTTAAGCCTGTCATATTGTCGCAAATATAATGTCCTGCAGAGGCAAAAATACTTAAGAAATGATAAGACAAGGTCAATGGGTCATTACATGAAAATGTAAAGACGGCTCGCGATCTTGTCGCAATGAGGGGTGGCAAAATAAGACCTTTACTTAGGAAGGCAAAATAAGACCACACAAATAATGATAAGGCAAGATCAATAGATTTCTTAGTCCATGAAGATATCTTGCGATCTTGTCGCAGTGATAAAAAGCAAAGTTAAAACAAAAAAATAAAAAATAAATAAAAAAATAAAAAAATATATATCTCGCAAGAGTGATTAACTCGCAAAGTTGATTATATCTTATGGACAGAGGCAAGTGTGAAATTATAATTACAAAGAAGGGTTGTTTGATTGATATATCCGAACAAAGGAAGCAAAAGTTGAATTCATATTCAATAATCAAAGAAATTTATAATAAGGAGTTACAGAAATGGAAGATTAACAAAGATATATATATACAGATACTACAAGAAATGAAAGAAGAAAAAAGAGATTATTTCTTTGTTGGTTCTTCTTTATCCGATTCTTTGGTTCCATCACTCTCGTCGCCGATTCTTCTTCTTCATTAGCTTCACTATCGAAACATCCGAGATAGGCAAGTTCTCGTGGAACTTCTTCAAAGAAGAAAAGGATATGAATGAAGAGGAATGTTGTGATCGTTACAAACTATTTCCATAGCTTGATTGAAAACGAACAAAGATCATTATTAAAATTCGCCACCGTAGTTTGGAATTCTTTGCTTCAATTTAGAATATCTATTCTCGCGAAGAGAGAGATCCTTTGCGAGATCGTTCTTTTCGGTTTCAAGCTCTCCAATCCTTGTTCGAAATCTCTTTTGCATTCTCAAAACATGAGAAAATGAATTAATGATAATAGTACAAAAAGAAAAAGAGAAAAAGTAAAGAAGTATAATAAACAACCTTCTCTTTCAAAGATCATATCCTTAATCAAGGTAGTTTGCTCGGCGCGAAGACTAACATCGACACCTAAGTTATTTCTAGCATTATCTAGAACCTTCGCAGCCCAAGCAAACTCATCATCATTATTTATAACAAGAAGTGAACGAACTTGTTCTTCTCGCTCAGTAAGTATGGCATTCTGGCGAAGGGATTCATCTCGTTCAATTTGTACTTCGAGAAGAGACTTTTGAAATCTTGCTTTAATGCTGCGCACCCTATTAGCAATACGGTCTTTTTCATCAATAAGGCCACTAATTTTCTTCCTTTGAAGTTCAATTTTTCTATGGGAATCAAGATACATTTGTTTAAATCGATTGGCTAAACCTAAACTAGCTCTATGCTCAATCTCTGAAAGGCGACATTTGGTTCGAAGTTCATTCAATGAAAGGGAATCAATTTTGTTTGATGAGTTACTTAAAGACTCGTTGAGATGGGTGAGAAGAACGTCATTATCCATGGGATCGGGAAATGAATGGATAAGAATAGCTTCATCGAGAGATTATATATGTCTCTGCGAAAATAATAAATCGGGGAAAGAATAATAGCCGACAAAGTAAAGATGACTTGAAGAATAAAAATTTTATACCATAAAGTCTGGCTGATTTGCACTTTGAAGAGTAGATACTCTATTCGTTGAGAAGTAAGCTCAGCCTCCATTTGTTTTTAATTCTTTCATCTTTCTTGCGAGATGTCGCAGCCTTCAACCTCTAGTTCTCGGATCTTCTCTTTAAGTTGCAAATTTTTCTTTTCAAGACTGTGGCGTCTTTTCTCGAGGTCCGAGGCAACAAAAGAAGCTCTCCCAGGACTATAAAGAAAAATATGGGAATGATTAAGATAAAGCTTATAATTGAAGTCACAAAGAAACAAAGGGTTATGAACATACCAAAGCAGTGAGAGCATTTAAGTGATTGGAGGTCAACGTTCGGAAGATTCCGCGAAAGGACTCATTATCCTCTAATAGCGGAGCATCGCAGATTTTAGCGAGAGCTCCGCAAGTAAGAAGATTAGATGATCATCCCCTAATCCTTGCATGGAATCGGAGAAGACATCGGACAATTGCGCCATAACGAAGTAGTCAAGCGATTCTATTTCGCGGAGGAAGTACCAACCTCATTTTCACCCTCATCGAATTTTCATTGGTTTGAGAAGAGAGCCGGGTTTTCCGTTTTTAGAAAGCGGAGTTTAAGACTTGTCCTTGCGAAAAGTAGTTTTATCCATGCCCGTAGCCTTCGCAGCTTCATCCTTCGCAGACCTCGGCCTTCGCAGCCAGCTTCTTCAACTTCAACCTTCGCATACGCATGAAGATAAGAAACAGAGGCAACAATATTGTTTAAAATAACAAAAGAAAATGTTTCTTACTTCATCCGTGAGCGATCGAAGTATTGCCGGGGTACTCGGCTTTGGATTTTCTCTATATTTCCTTCTCATTCTGGTGATCTAAATTTTTTGAAAGTTAATAAATAAAAGAGGAAGAAGATGTCGCAAAGCGAAATTGAAGAAAGGGAATATACCTCTATTGTCTCCTCAGGCCACTTAAATTCCCAAGGATGATAGTTTGTGAGGTGTGCAGGGAGAACATGTGAACCTGCGATGTAAGGTCCACTCAAAATTAAAGGAACAACCCACCATCTCTCATCCTTGGAATGACGGGGAGTATTATTGTTGCCCGAATGCCAATCAATGTCTTGCATAAGCGGTTTGTCAAGATCAACATTATCATTCTTTTCGCCGAGCACCCCAATGAGATTTATCATTTCTCATATTTATAACCGAGTAATTCGCAAAGAAATTGTCCCACGGTATACTTCTCGAGTAACTATTTGTAACTTTACAAACTCGTGGATCCCTAACATTATTAGGATATAAAGATCCTTTACCAGCCGCGATTTGAGAATTCAAGCATTAAACGGATGCGATCGCCACTCAATTGATAGACAACTCTCGCGAGAATTTCGTGAGCAAGAATTTGTAAAATAATGGCAACTCGGGATTATACTGCAGGAATGGGAGTCCTGCGAGAAGTTGACCCAGTGAGACTATGATTTTATGATCATCACATTGATGATCAGAAAACAATTTTGCAGAAAGAATAGATGAAGATCCTTGATTGGGAATGGTAGATAAAGTGAAACCCTTTTCCTGTAATTTCTTTTGAACATCAGTAAAATGAGGAGTGTATGTACGACCAAGTGAAGCCATTGTTAGAAGTATGGGAATGAATAGAGAGTTGAAGATCAAAAGAACGAGAAAAGTCTAGGACTGTGGTAGCTGGAGCGCAAATTGCGGAAGGAGAGAGAGAGTTAAAGAAAATTTGCAGAAGGAAAATAAAAGAGAAAAAGAGAAGGGTGAGAAAGCTATATATAAAGAAGAGAATTCTCGAGAAAACAAATGCATTTAATGCGAGATGGGACGTGAATGGTTAAGAATAAACGGTTGAAAGAGACGTGCCAAGAAAAGAGTGGAAGAAGAAACACCTGTAATAAATTCCGTACATAAACAAAACAAGTAAAAATGAACAATCGCGAGATAAGGAACAGCAGTTGCGGCACTTTAAAATATTGGTTATCATGACATTCTCTTCTTCGCAGAGAAGACATGAGAAGAGGCAAGATGTAGGACCGAGAATATCGCGACAACAATACTTCGCGAGAGTAATAAACAACTACATTGCGAAGGTGTCGCAAGTAAATAATTTAAATGACGATCGGATGACGACAAACTGAACATGAGAAAAGTGTGAAGACTTGGCGATATTTAAGAGTGTCGCAAGTAAAGACGTTTATAACATTCGCGACACTTCGCGAGATGTTCCCGAAAATAAAGGACAGCTTAGCTGTCATCCACTGTATATTACCCTATATAAAGAGTTGAGTCAGTCTGTTGTGTGGGGGGGGATCTTCTTTTGAATTGTTAAGCAAGTCATTAAGAGAGAGAAAACAGAGAGTAATTGTAATTGCTTTGGTTTTGTTCTAATTGTATTTGTAAACATTTCAAGAGGATAATCAATCAAGTTCAAAGTTAATCATCTTTCAAATAGCTAATCACGTTAAATCTAATGAGGGGTGTAGTGTGGGAAATCCTGCAACTACAAGTTGCATTCAATTATTTTTAGATGTGGGTTTACAATGGAATTTGTTTTTGTTTCTACCAGTGTTACTGGGATTGATTTTGTATAAATGGGATCAGATTAGCTGTAATGGGGTTGATTTGATTTTGGGTTTAAATTTGATTTTGGATTTAGTTTCATCAAAGAACAGGATTAATGGTTATTGTGCTAAAACTCAAGGATTAATTTGGGGAATGATCTATTTGAGAGTATCGAATAATGATTTTGTGGCAGAATATTTCTGAACCCAATGAGTGATTTGTCAGCTGCTTAACTAGCTTGTTTTGATGGCAGGATCATCAAATGGTATTGGCGCCGAGACCGCGCGTGTACTTGCGATGCGTAGAGTTCAAGTAGTCATTGTTGTGAGGAATACGGCTGCAGATACTGCTGTAAAAGAAAGAATACTAATGGAAACACCTTCTGCTAAAGTATATGTATTGGAGTTAGATCTTAGTTCCATGGCATCAGTGAGAAAATTTGTTTCCGAATTCAAGGCCTTTAGTCTTCCACTGAACATACTTATGTGAGAATCTGATGTGTTTAGTTATCGCTATTCTTCAGCGGCTTGAATTTTACATTTTCCAAATGTGAAGCCTATGATTATCTTGTTATAGCTGTCTTAATAAGTGATAGTGTGATCTTTATCTTCTTTCTGCCAGTAATAATGCAGGCGCTACGCTTTCCCCTGACAAGATAGAGCTTCAGTTTGCAACAAATTATTTAGGTATGCCGTGAATTTCGGCTGTAAATATAGGTGGATGACAAGTTAATATGTCCATAATTCTGTTGTGCGTCTAAAGAAATGGTTGCAAAATCTGTTTTCCAGATACAAAAATGACTACATAACCTATTATGCAGCTGAGAAAATGGTTGCATAACCTGTTATGCATCTGCAAAATTTGTTGCATAATTTGTTATGCAGTCCCGAAAATGTTTGCATAACACGTAATGCAGCTATTATTGTAGGTGGATGACAAGTTATGCAACCTTTTTTTTTTGCATAACTTGTTATGCAGTACAGAGAATGGTTGCATAACACGTTATGAAGCTACTTTTTGTTAGTATTGAAACCAACGAAAAAAAAAAAGGTTGCATAACACGTTATGCACCTATAATAATATATGCATAACATGTTATGCAGTCGAGAAAATGGATGCATAACCTGTTATGCATCCGAAAATATGACTGTATAATGCATTATGCATCGAGAAAATTTTTGCACAATATTTTATGCATCGAGAAGATAGATGCATAACCTGATATGCATCCGTAAATATGGATGCATACTGCATTATGCACCAATTTTTTGTATGTACGCACTAAAATCAACCAAAACAATGATTACATAACTTGTTATAGATGCATAACTTTGTTATCCAAATGCATAATTTGTTATGCAGTGGAGAAAATGGTTGCATAATTCGTTATGCGTCTGCAGAATGTGTTATGCATCTTTTTGGTGGCTGCATAATTGTTATGTATCAAGTTTTTCGAAAATTTTGCCTAAAATGATGATCACCTCCGATTTTTTCGTGAAAAACAAAAATTTGATATTCTTGTTTGTACTCGTTGCGTAGCTCTCTTAAAAAGATTTCCAACAATATAAAATTTGTAAAATTCCAAGACGCGGATTTTTAGATATGTTATATCCAAGTTGCATTGTCAATTATACCCCTGATGCATAACCTGTCATGCGGATACATAATCCGTCATGCATACATTTTTAATAATTTCATATAATTATGGGTGTCACGGAAATAATTATGGGTGTCACGGTACCTAAAATTAATTGTGGGCCTGACAATGAGAATATTATTTTTTTGGGTCTCCCCCTAATTTTCCCTAAAGAAAACCCAACTCATTCTATTTATGATTATTTTAACATATATGAAGCGTTTCTACCATCTAACAGGAACAAAACTTGCGATCATAAAAATAAAAATAAAAAAGGAACAAGACTAATTCTCCAAGACAACTCTAGTATTTCCTTCTAGAAATGTTAGCGTTCAATAAGCCTTTTCACCGATGAAGAAAGATATGACATTCTTTGATCCTCCTTAAATTTTTTCTTAGTTTGTGGGTTTCTTAGTTTGTTTTTCTTTCCCTGTCCGTGTTGGGTGGCTGTAGCTTTGCTACTTTGTAAATTGCCTTTCTTCTTAATATAATTTCTTTACCGATCAAAAAAAAAAAAAGAAGAAAGATATGACACTGAAAAAGCCATTCACTTTGACTGGTAAATTTATTTTTGGTCACGGGCAAGAAAATGCATGGTTTCATGTAGATTTTGATCCATGGGGAACATTCTGGGTCTTAAATTGTAGAGCCACGTTTGAGAATCTGCGCTCAATTTGAGTTATCGAATAGCTTCAAGGTTTTCCTAAATTGTTCCCAGTTTGATAATGATCGATTATCAACAAAACCAAATTATAGCACTTCTTAGGCTGTTTCTATATGGAGCCACGCACCATGATTTGTTGGATAGTGAAGCTTGAATAAAAAAACTTAGCATAACAAAATTTTTTTTTTAAATGACAGATGTGGTAGTAAGAGTCAATCACCAAGTGGTCTGGTGGTTGGCATGCTCCCTCCCACTGCAGAGGTTGGGGTTCGAACCCTATAATTGCTTGAATTCTCTCCAATTTAAGGAGTTTGGATGTAATCTAAGGACCACTAGTCTAGGGCATCAAAAAAAAATAAAAAAATAAAATAATAAAAATAAAATAAAGATGTGGTAGTAAGAAATCTTTCATGAAATCTAAAGTAAAGGCATCCATGATCCATGGACCCGACGGTTCTCGTGAGCAGTGCGAAAATGATTTCTTGAAGTATTAAAATTGGACAACTTCTTATAAAAAGTCATAAAAAGTTCAGTTGAAATCTATACAAACCCAAACTAAACTAAATTAGACAAAAGATCGACGCACCTTTAACTATACAATATTATATGTATATATATATATATATATATAGAAGAAAAAAGAACAAATCAATCGACCTTCACCAACTTTACCTGCATTGTAGTATTTGATCTAAAGACTAATCTTCGTCTTCGAATATGTAAAGATAAGATGGAACTCCAGATCTTGCTGATTGAGTTTTAGCTTCTTGCCTTGGAGATGGTTGTTAGTGTTGGCGTTACTATAATAGGTGAATATCCATGTTGAGTCTTAAATGAATTTTTGCGAGGAGGAACCCATAGACGATTTAGAAATTCTGATGTTCCCGTTGTGAAGTTGCAGGGCAAAATTTGCATACCACAACCCAAGATGACAACATCATGATCCATAGGACTGAAAGCCATTGACGAAATCTCTCTCGAATTAAAATCTGTTAATTCAATCTCATATTTCGAGTCCCAAACAGAATTTTCAATCGAGTCATCATCCTTAATAAGTACCCAAGTTCTCAAAGTGTTATTCTGGATATGTCCATAACAAACAAAACCTGCAGACACTCCAAGACATTCACTAGAAGGACTTTCACGGTGAGGACCGGGCACATCGAGTGCATTGCATTGATGACTACCACGTTAACCTTAAGATCATAAGCAACAATCCTATTACAATCTTGGAGCCAATACAAGACTCCGTTATGAGTAATGACATTGTTGACATTGCTTATCATACCAGCATTGCGCCGTGGTTGAATGTGTGGAACATGATAGGTCCTCCACTCATCCAAATTAGAGAAGTAGATTTCAACCTCGAAACCGAATGTACTCCATAAAAAAGATGTTCGAGTACGCATGACTTTGAAAGTACTCTGGCAAGAAGTCGCTGTGTCGCTAACCAAACCATGTGAAAACTCGCCAAAACCATCTTTCAGTGGTGGAGGGAGTGAAACACTTTCTTTTGTAATCGGATTACAGACAAAATAACGTGTTCTTCCAGTCCATCTTCCGGTGCAGTAATGTACAACAGAACAAAGAACTAAACCATTGCTTGAAGCTAAAACACAAAGTTTATGATATTCTGCACTGATTCCGTATGATTCAGTAAGGAAACTAAAGGAAAACCCCTCATAACCAGATATCTGACTGCAAGATGATGCAAATTGTGTATGCATAAGTTTACTTTTTTTTTTCTTTTTGAAAAAGGCAAAGTTAAAATAAATAAGAAAGGGTGCTAAGGTAGTACCCTCAAAAGATACAAGAAGAGAAGAGCAAAGAGTATAGAGAGCTTACAACAACATTACTCTCTAAACAAACTCGCCCAATCGAATACAAAATCCTCAAACTTAATATTCCTAAACGAATCAACATTGATGGACCAACTAAATAACAACGATTTAATGTCTATAACAAGAGAGTTCATCGATTTTCTCACTTGTTTCTTCGCAATTAGAATGTCATTTCTTTCCAACCACACAATCCACCATATAGCAAACGGCACACAATATCTAAGAAAAACTAGAGGCTTGATAGATATCTTGATTTCCACTTCCATAAGAACTCGAGTACCGTCGTCGGATGAACCCAAACAATTCTCAACTGCTGTAAAAAGTGCTCCCAAATCTGACCTATGAAAGAACAATGCAGGAAAAGGTGTTCCACTGACTCCTCACTACTATTGCAGAAAGGACACAAGATATTCTCTACTACAATTCCCCTTATCGATAACATAGAAAGAGTAGGAACAACTCTAATTGCAAAGCTGCCCAAACTAAAAAACTAATCTTAGGTGGAGCAGTCTTATTCCAAATGTAGTCGATGGAAATTTTACAGAACAATTCTTCCCCGGTCATGCATAAGCCAATTATAGCAAGAACTAACAGAGAAAGTACCTTGAGGATCGAGCTCCATTCCCGTTTATCATCATCAAGCCAAGCATCCTATGATTGTCTAAAATTCTAGTGAACTCAATAACCTCTTGAATTTCGAATCTTTAAGCCTCCGCAAGGATCTATATTCCAACCCGTTTGTTCTACATTTCCATTGCTCACATCTTCAACTAGTGCTTCTTTCTTCCTACTCACTTTCCATAACCTCGGAAACAACTCTTTAAGAGTTTTCTCGTGACACCATATATCATCCCAAAATTTACTTTTATTTCCTTTTCCGATTGTGATCTTGACCCATTTCTAAGGACTTCTAAATAGTTTAGGATACCTCTCCATAACCCCCACCCATAAGTTCTTTTAGAATCTTTAGGAACCCAAGCCTTTTCAACACCACCAAACTTTTCAAAATAAGTTTCCTCCATAAGCATTGCTCTTCTCTTCTCCGTATCTCCATAACCACTTGGTTAACAAAGCAACATTAGTATTCTTCAAATTCCTTAAGCCTAGCCCGCCTTCACTCTTCGGAATACAAACTTTTTTCCAAGACCTCCAATGTAAACTTTTCTTGCTAATTGTGTCACCCCAAGTAAAATTTCGCATAAGTCTTTCTAACTTTTTCGCCATTTGAAACCGGAATCTGGAAGAGAGATAAGAAGTATAAAGGAATAGCCGCCAACGTGCTATTGATGAGCACGACCCTTCCGGGCTCTCGATAGATATCTCCGCTTCCACGGAGCTAGCCTAAGAGTCATTTTCTCGATAACAATATTCCAAACAGATTTGACTCTTGTAGAAGCCCGATAGGTATCCCAAGGTAGGAGAAAGGGAACTCACCTACGCACATCCAGCTAATTCAAGCACATTCGAATGCAAACTTGATTTACCTCAATACCCATCATGGAACTCTTGGAAAGATTAACTTTCAGTCCCGTTTTAGCTTTAAAATTTTCTAACACCTCTAGAGTTTCCGAACCTCCCGAACTCTCGCATCTAAAAAACAATCGTGTCGTGCAAATTGAAGATGCGAGATCTCCATACCATTTTCCTTAACATAAAAACCCTTGAGACAGCCTTCAATCTTCGCATTATGCATGAGCTTGTTGAAAACTTCCGCCACTAACAAGAATAAAAACGGCGAAAGAGGGTCTCCTTGACGGAGCCCCCGAGAAGCCTTGAAAAAAAACCCTTCGCCGCTCCATTGATTATAACTGAAAACCTAGCAGTAGATATGCAACATCGGACCCATCTTCTCCATTTCCACCCAAAGCCCATCTTCCTAAGAACACCTTCAACAGAACCCCAAAGAACATGATCATAAGCTTTTTCCATATCCAATTTACAAACAATACCTAACTTTTCCCTCTTTCTTTTCGAGTCAATTAGCTCATTTGCAATTAAGATGCCATCCAAAATCTGTCTTTCGGCTAAAAAAGCACCTTGGGATTGGGAAATCAAATTCGGCATAACCACCTTTAATCTGTTAGCAAGAACTTTAGATGGCACTTTGTAAATGGTGCTCACCAAACTAATAGGACAGGAAATCCTTCAACTCAACTGCGTCATTCTTCTTCGGAATCAAAGAAAGAAAAGTACAATTTAAACGCCAATTGATACCCCCATTAGCATTAAATTCCTCCACCACTTTCATGAAGTCGGCCTTTATAACGTCCCAAGATGCTCTGTAAAATTCTATTGGAAATCCGTCAGGGACCAGGAGACTTACCCAATTTGAATGACTTTATAGTTGTGAGTACCTCGTCTTCGGTGATATCTCTTTCAAGCACATTTTTCTCCATCTCGGGAAATGGTAGAGAAAGAACAATCCTCCAAGTCGACAATCTCTTCTCCACCTCTAGAATAAAAGTGTTCATAAAACTCAATCACTTCGGACTCGATTCTATCTTGACAAACAACCTCTTCTCGTATTGATTTTCAATTTAAATATTGCATTTTTCCTTCGTTTCCATTTGAAATTTTATGGAAAATCTTTGAGTTCCTTTCCCCCATCAACATGCCAGCAATTTTAGCTCTTAACTTCCACCTCTTCGCAATCGTAATTAACACTTCGTTATATAACCGTGGAGACTAGCTCTCTCTAAAAACTCCACATCCGAAATAGAGCGAAGTTTCTTCTTTTTTGTCCGAATATTGATTAAAGCTTCCAAATCTCTCAACTTCATATCTAAGTTCCCAAAAACCTCTTTACTCCAGCCCCGTAACAACGTCTTTAACATCTCAATTTCTTAGCAAAAGATAAAACTAGGAGAACCCTCAAACAAGCATGCTATTCCACCAAAAAAAACATCATTTCTACAAAATTTGGATGCTCAAGCGAGTAAAATTTCAACTTTAAACGGAAAGGGCCCAAACACAATACCACCACTTCTTAAAGACAGAGGAGAATGATCCGACACGTTCTAGTGAGCACACATTGCGCCATTAAAGGAAACTTGTCCTCCCATTCACCACTCACTACAAATCTATCCAGCCTGCATAAAGTAGGATTAGATTGCATATTCGACCATGTAAACAACCCTCCATTCAAAGGCAAATCACATAACTCATGTCTTCGCAAGAAAAAAAATCAAATCTTCTCATATTCACATCCGAATCACTAGGGGTATTCTTTTTCTCAAGGGACTCTAATAACATTATAATCACCCCCTATACACCAAGCCAAGTCGGGCCACTTTGATCTCACCTCGTCTAGCTCGGTCCAAATTCTCGATCTATCCGCATCTCCAGTTGGACCATACACATTTGTAAGGACACAATCAAAGCCATCACTAATTTCGGTGCCTCGATGGACAAACAATGAGTTTGTGCAAAAACTTCCACACAATTAAAAACAAAGATCATTCCAAATATTTAAAACTCTAAGCTCCGATTGAATTTACAAAGCAGACCATTGATGCCCACCAACCCCATAGATTCCTACTTTGTACAATCATTCATATGCTCCATTTTTGTTTCTTGAATAAAACCACACTGCCTTTTCAATCTTCACCACCGAGCTAATTGCAGTATCCCTACCTTCGTTCCCAAACCTCTAATATTATAACTTAGGATGTTAAAATCCATTAAAACAATCACACCCCCTTATTTGAAACTAATTTCTCATCCTCCACAGAACACTTCCAATTAAATTGAACAATTTCATTTGTTATTTTCTCTGCTATATGATATTCAATTTGAGAAGATAATGGGTTTGATTCACGATGTCTATTATCCAACCAAACATCACCAAAAAATTGTGAACAAAAACCCTAGAAATTTGATTTTCTGAATAGAATTCTTACAGAAACAATTGAATCCACAATACGAGCATCCATATGAGTTCCCGGGATTGTCTCGGCTTCCAGTCTTCGTCTCTCATCGTCTTCCTCATCACGGCGAACACAAATTACCTTCTTAGAATTCACTTCATCAATTCAAGGCCTCACCTCAGTAGCAATTCCATGGAGCAGAAACTTTAGAAACCTTTTTTGTTTGAATCTTCTATGATTGTCCACCTTTTTGAAACTTCAATTTTTTTTTACTCTCCAATTGAAGTTTTCACAAAAACAAATCCCTAATTTATCTCTAGCCTTGGTTCGTCTTCTTCTAGCTCAATTTCTTGATTGGCTGTATTATTACTAATAGCTTTAGTTAAAATCACTTCAAGAGGAATTGCTGGGTGATAGTAGTTAATGGCCCATTTCCTAAGCCCAGGATGTAAGCTCAACGATTCATGCTCCATTGGTTCCAAATTCAAGTCGCAAAATATCTTCTTGTTTTTTTGTCGTTGAAGTGGCAAAGACATGCACCCAAACCTAGACTCAAATCAAATAGAAGTCCTTTCCTCTCTAATTCACCCTCCAATACAGCAAATGGACCAGTAGATGCTTGAATTGGATGTTCACTTAGCCCCTTTGACTTTACATAAAAACCCTTAGGAAGACCACAACCGTGATCACTCTGCTTCCAAGTAACACTAATTCGAGATCCCGTGTTGCTTTGCAGTCCTAGGTTCTCGGAGCTTGAAGACTTCTCTTTCAATTGTCAACACCTACGCCGGCACTTCAAAACCAAGACACTTTTCCCTATGTCGTTGTGAGTTGTTGCTTTCTTATCAAAAGAAGACAAGTCTACCAAGCTAACCCATTCTCGATACTATTTCTTAACTCATTCTTATTAATGCCCTGGTCTACTACAGATGTGTTAGGTACTTTTGTTGCCTCTCTCACCTCGATTGATTTCTTCGATGACTTGTGATATTTTAGGATTGTATTTCCCTTGAATTGAGTTCAAAATTCAAATTGATTACTCAAAAGACCCCCGACGTGGATGCTTCTCCTCCCTTCTTTCGCTGAATGGAGTTACCATTATAGTTGCCGTGATCTTTAACCGAGATGATTAGAACGAGGGTTAGAAATTGCTCGCGAGATTCCACTTCCTTTGATTTATCATCATCACGCCCCACTACCGTGCACATCATCTTATCTAAGTTGCCTGTCGGAATTACCGGATTAGCAAAAACGATTTCTCTATTATCTATCCACTTTGTAGTGGCTGCTTTGGGATATCTTGTAACTTAGCCTCCACACAAATTGTAGCCTCTCGTGAAGCTTGAAAATCCAGATGTTGCGTTAAAATTGCCACCAACCTACCCCACTCTTTAGTTATGCTCATAAATGAAGATTCATTCCATAAATCCAAAGGGTAATCCTTTAATTCTTAACCGACTTTAGTTTTTGAAAAAAGATGTTTTTAGTAGTCTCCAGGCCACATTGGGGACCATTTTGGAATCGAATTTATTGAATTGAATGCCCATGTCTTTAATGTTAAGAATTTGATCCATTTGTGAATCATTCTCAGCAATAAATAGAGCATGAGTAGCATCCAACCGCCTCGAGACTCATATTCTCGACCAACCCATCTTATTCTTAATTGTACTTGCAACAATTCTCCAACCCGGATTCCATCTGCAAGTAGGAAACAATAATTCCATAGTCTCTTATTTCTTGACTTCAAAACTGGATTCCATGTTGTTGAGAAAATCTTGATCGCTTATCTTCCTTGATTGTAGACACAATCCTTGCGTAGCTTGTCATCCCCTGAGCGACATTAGTCGTTTTAGAATTTTTCCATTGAGGAAAATCCTTAAACTTTGGTGGTTGTTGGATTGTATTAGTCTTCTTTTGAAAGCACCACTTAACCGAGATGCCCACATATCCCATCCCCATTCGTCACGACTGTAGGAAGCAAAAACTATTCTTCTTTCCATTGTTTTCGAGTAAAGGAATCGAGTAGCTCTAATAAACTCGCCTTTGATGTTGTGTTGTCTTTCGAATATCCATCTCGCACTCTTTCTCCAAGCATTTACTCAAATCATATTGGACCTGGGGTCTATTAAAATGATGTCTCGTAAAACCCACTAGCACATAGATGGATTCAAACGTCAATGAAGCTATCCATGAGAAACCATGGCCTCTTTCCGATATCTCAACCCGAGAGAATTGTCGACTCTAGTACAAGAAAAAAAGATTTTTGCTCAATATCTAGCCTTCGACCAAAGTATCCATTGCAAACAAAGAACCCAACAAAGATCAGCGCGTACTATCTAAGATCTGTTTTCAATCACAAGTTCAAACCACCAAACATGGCCTAAGCACTTGGGACTAGAGTGAACTCAAAATCAAAACCGAACCCGCAGAAATACACAAAGAAAGCTAATCTAATAGGAGATGGGAAAAACAAAACAAAACTCATAAGATCTAGAGCAAAACCAGAACACACCCCACTAACCAAAGGACTGGACCCAAGGGGAAAGATCAAGCCTTTGCTAACCCGTCTCGACGTCGGAGAATATCATTAGCACACTCCCAAGAAGTTTCAGACCCAAGGGGAAAGATCAGCCGAGCTGATCCGTCCTTGGACGCCGGAAAAGTTCAGGAGGCTGGGTTGTTCATCTAAAAAAAACATTTCCATGGATATTCAGAGGATTTTTCAGGAGAGAGGAGAGAGAATCCCATCAAATAAAAAGTTAATAGTCACATAAGTTTACTTTTAACATGTGGTGGTAGATGTCGTCTAGATATAGGGTTGTTTGAAAAAATTGCCCTTGGTTTAGTTTTAAGGGTTTTGAATTTGTTGTGCATGAAATTAGGGTCAGAAATTCTAGAATACCATACCTTTGAAAGACACTTAAACTTGTAGATTCATTTCGGTGGTAGTCTTAGAAAGATTCAACTAAGACATCTTCTGGTAAACCGCCATCTTCTTTCATGGTGCAGGTGGAAAAAGATGTATATGAACGTACGATCCTACCTCTCGTTCTCTGTATCTATTATGATAATAATATAGGGTTTGGTTTGCTCATTAACCACCGCAATGGTGCAGTATATATATGGTAAGATTAGGGATAGAGATGCGTTAGGAAGACCCACTAATCTAAACAACGCAACTTATACATGCTGGATGCCGCTGAGCAGACCCACCCCCACTAGACCTGCCCCGGCCGTGAACATGTCCAGCGCATAACTCTTTTGAACTATATATACTAACGTCACTCAGTGGGATCCTATCGACCCCATCTATAGGAAGAGTTCCATTGACATTGTCACTGTGAGATCTCGAACTCTATTAAGAGTTCTTGCGATTTCCCTTGCAGCTGCTCACCTTCGTTATATTAAAAATACATGTACTAGCATATATACGGTCAGAGCGACAAGGAATTCCTTTCCTATAAGAAAAGTGTTGTATATTATATATTGTCAGAGTGTCAAGGAATTCCTTTCCTAAAAGAAAAAGAAAAGATGGGTTAGAGATGCGTGCGGTAGAAATCTCAGTTTGTGGCTAGAAGCAGAAGGGCTGCGATAAGTTCGAACCGGTAATTGCCAAACAAAGTTTGGATGCAGCCTAGGGACAAAAAAAAAGTAGAAGGGCTGCTATTGGCGTCATAAAACTTAAGAAACAAAAATAAAAATAAATCACCAGAAATGATAAAATCCATTCAGGCTTAGTTTGGCGAACTTTTGTAAAAATTGGGAATAAAAGTCTTTTGGATAATAAGACTTTGATTTTTTTACCAAACACCAATTTCAAAAATTATTGGATATATAGGTTTTTTTGAAAGTCTTTTGGAAAAATAAAGATTACCAAACCCAAACCTCCAGTTGAGTTCTATTCAAACCCAAGATAATAAACTAAAAGAGACTAAAAAATTAAAAAAAAGAAACGGACTTGTCGACCTTCACAAACTCTACCAGCAGTCCAGCACTAATTGTTGCGTACTTTATCTATAGACTGAAAACTTCATCTGCCACAATGCAAAGATAATGTCGAACTGCAGCTTATACAGACTATCACATCTTGCGGATTGAGTTATATCCTCTTGCCTTGGAAATGGTTCAGTGTTGGCGTTATTGTAATCGGTGAGCAATGTCTTCTAGCCTGAAAATAATTTTTTCTTAAACCAACACCTATACTATGTAGAAATTCTGACATTCCATGTTGATCAAAAGAATGTTTGCTAGAAGGAACACATAGGCTTTGCAGGAATTCTATCTTCTCATGTTGATCAAAAAACTCTTCGCGAGATGGGAAATATTCATCATTTGGTTCTTCTTCCGTTGTGAAGTCGAAAGAAAAAATTTGGTCACCACAAGCCAAGATAACAACATCATAATCCGTAGGACTGAAAGCCATTACCGAAAACTGGCTCGGATACATTGGTGGCAAATTAATCTCATCCCTTAAGTTCCAAACATGTTCTTCAGTACAGTAACCATATGCTTAATCATCCTCATCTTCATCATCCACATCCTCATCTTCATCATCCACATCAATAGAGTAATCATCCTTTAGTACCCAAATCCTCAAAACGTTCTTCCGAATGTATCCATAACAAACAAAATCTTCAGACACCCCAAGACATTCACTAGCAGGACCATCACGCTGACGATGACGGTCTAACATTGGCACATTGAGTACATCGCATTCATGACTGTCACGTTCATAGTTGTTAATGTTAAGATCATAAGCAACAACCCTATTACTAAAATTTCCATCTTCACACCAATGGTCTTCAATCCAATAGACGACTCCATTATGACTAACGACATTGCTTTTGGATTGATTTTCTCGAGTACTGGCTCGTGGTTGAAGGTATTTAACATTATATGTTCTCCACTCATCCAAATCCGAGAAGTAGATTTCAACCTCGACATGGGTATTACTCCTTAAACAAGTTAGAGTACGCACGACTTTGAAAGCACTCTCGCAAGCAATCTCTGGCGAATAAGAGTACTTGTCACAAACTAAAGCATATGAAAAGTCACCCACACTATTCTTCGGTGGTGGAGGGAGTGAAACTCTTTTTTTCGTGATCGGATTACAGACATAATAACGTTCATTGCCGGTACCATCATGTACAGAAGAGCAAAGAACTAAACTATTGCTTGAAGCTAAAATATGAAGCTTATGATCTGCATTGATTTTGTCTGGTTCATCAGTAACAAGGAAACTAAAGGAAAACCCATCATAACCAGATAACTCCTTGCAAGGTGATATAGATTGTGTATTGTTTGAAAAGATTGCCCATGGTTTATTTTTAATGTTTTTTAATTTGTTCTGCATAAAATTAGTGTCAGAAAGATTATGAAGCCATACCTTTGAAAGACACCTAAACTTGCAGATTGATTGGATTGGTACTCTTCGAAAGATTTCAACCAAGACATCTTCTGGTAAACTGCCATCTTCTTTCATGGTGGAAAAAGACGAAGAATCCATGTGCACGTATGATCTACTCCTCTGTATGTTTTGTGATAATATAGGGTTTGCTACATTCACCACCGCAATTATGCAGTGTATATGTATAGTATGAATTACCTATAGGTACTATTATAGTGGTATTAGTTAGTGGCAGGTCCACCCATTAAAGCCCAAGAACTAGGAGGTCCATAATTAAAACAAAAAGGAAAATGGACCCAGTTTTTAAGCCTAGGTCCTGACACGTGCGGGACGAGTCATATGTAATTTTAAAATACCTATACTACCCTAGATACAGCGAAACAAGTAGAATCATATATTTCATTTTCTTCTAAATCGTAATTTCATTTTCTCTCACCGTTTTTGTCCAGAAGAAGAGCTCTGGCAATGGCGATGAAAATCCACAAAAGTGTCTTTCATCGATTCATCGGGTATCATCAAGCAAGATTTTCTCTAGATTTACTCCTCTTTATCTCCTTCGATTGATCATCTCGAACACCCAAAAAAATGGTGAGATTATTGTTTTAGTTTCCTTTTTTATTTATTTTTAGGGTTTTGATTTTTTTCGATTTATTCTTCTTCACCGGAAGAGTTTTTTTATCATCAATTGAATGTTTTTTACTCTTTGAAATTGAAGTGATGATTCAACTGCTAGTTCTGATCAGTAATATATATCTAATTTTGATGAGTATGCATATGTAATAATCGAAATATGTGCTTTGATTCGGTTATATTCGGTGTTTTGCCATTGTTTTTGGGTTCGATCCATGAGTACATATTTGTAATCTGAAATATATGCTTTGATTCGGTTATATTCATCGTTTCATCAATTCATCTTTACACGTTATTGATTTTTATTCCATGAATACGCAGTGACGTATATGGCGCATCGATAGAAACTTCTTATGATTCTCGCTTTATTAGGTGTTTTGTTCCGTGTTTTGGGTTCGATCCATGAGTATGTATGTGCCATCAAATATGGTGTTATGATTTTGTTTTATTCAGAGTTTTGCCACTGTTTTTGGGTTTGATCCATGAGTATGTATGTGTAATACTGAAATATGTCCTTTGATTATGTTATATTCATGGATTCATCAATTCTTCTTTACATCTATATGATTTTTAGTTCATGAATACGCAGTACGTATATGACGATCGATAGAAACTTCTTCCCGGTCTCGTTTATTCGAGTTATGCCACTTTTTTGTTTGATCCATGAGTACGTATGCGAAATCTTGAAATATGTACCGTATTTCTCATTTTTTACCGCATTTATAGTGTGTTTGATGGAGTGCGTAATGAATGTACCTGTATTTTTATTTGTATTATGTATTATGATGATGTAATGAACTGATACTCATTTTTATCTGTTGTTCATAATGGCCGTGTTAATATTGTTACGTTTTGGTCACATTTACATGTTCAAGATATTTAGTTCTAATCCAAACACTAGGAAATTTTTGAGCATACCATTTATGTTCGAAATTAACTAGTTTTGTTTTTAGTATAGCATTTATGTCTCGCCAAATTCATAGTGTCTAACACACGTAGACTCATATATGTAAGCATAAGCATGGTTTTTTTAATCAAGTATGGAAGTTATGTACCGAAAATTCCGAGTCTTTTTTCAGGTTTCTATTAGTGTCGCTTTTTAGTTTAGAGTATATCATATATGTACTTTGTTATATTTTGCAGGTTTGTTATCCTCTAGCATATGCTTAGTTTACTCGGAGAAGACGTTGCACCAATTCCTCGAAGAAGATGTTGCTGCTTGGTCCTCTTCAAATAAGAATAAGCTCATGATGTTTGATTTCTTATGATAACACATTTTCTATTTGGATGAATACACGTTTATAACATGTGCATGGTAAAACTAAAGCTCATGAGGATCTATATACTACAAGTCTTATTAATGCATGCATATAATTTCATATTTTTAGCTTGATTATTTGAACCAATGATAAGTGGTTTAGTTCTTATATGTGTGGGTTAGGGAGTAGAAAGTTGATTGCCTACTATTGTAGGTTTTATCTTGGTTGCAGCATGACTTGCTGAGATAGAGAAACCCAAGCTGCATCGGACTTGTAGTGGTCTCTAATACCACCAAATATGTCTCCTTGGTCTCCATGTCTTCATATTGCATGTACTACTCATTTATCTGTTGTTCATCATGGCTGTGTCAATATTGTTATGTTTTGGTCACATTTACAGGTTCAAGATGTCTAGTTTTAATCCAAACACTTTGAAATTTTTGAGTATACCATTTATGTTCTGCAAATTAACTAGTTTTTTTCTCAGTATATCATTGATGTACTGCAAATTCATAGAGCCTAACACACATGGACTCATATATGTAAGCATAAGCATGGTTATTTAATCAGTATGCAAGTTATGTACTGAAAATTCTGAGTCATTTTTCCGATTTCAATTAGTGTAGCTTTTTAGTTTCTGAGAGTATATCATATATGCACTGTTATATTTGCTTTCGTAGATGAATTTTACATGCAATAATGCTCTGGTGTTGGTTGTTGTCCATGAAACATCATCTATGCTGCTAAACAAGTTAAATCGGGATTTGGGAAGAGCAATTTCATTGTTCTTGGCACTATAGCAGGTTCACTTGTGAAAATTATGGAGGAAGGCCTTGCATTCCTGGAGTTAAAAGTGAATGAAAGTGTTTTCAGTCAGTATTTTTCTTTCAGTGCATCCATTATGCACTCACTTTCTCAGTATGTATCAGATATACTGATTTTTTTTGTTGTATGTAAAGTACTTGAAATTAGTATGTAATAAACCAACACGCCTTGGTTTTTGCTCAAGCTTATGTAATTTTTTTATTTATTTCTTTTCATTGCCGCCATTGCTAATTTTGAAGTTTCCACTGTATACTTTTTTTTTGTAGTATAACCAATATACATTGTATTTTTTTTTTTTGCAGTACAACCAATATATACTGAATTTAAACTTTTTTGTTGTACAATCAATATATACTCTATTCTTTTGGAGTAGAACAAATACTAACTGAATTTAAACCAGTACATGTAATTATAGACTTGAACTAATTAAACCAGTGCATCATATATACACTGAAATTTATCACATACATACATTGAGTGATCACTATAAAACGAGCACCATGAAGTTAAAAGAATAAAACAATATGTGCATCTAAAATGCTCAGACGTAAATTTATTTGAGTTTTAACTGTGTTTTTTTATAACCAATATACATTGTAGTATTTTTTTTCTTTCCATAGTACAACTAATATACACTGCTAGTATTGAGCACCTTTACTTCCATAAGAATTTGGCTTTACTTCCATAAGTGTCCAGTGCTTGAAGGGAAGTCCGCAAATAACGATGCTTCATCTATCTTTTGTAATTGCAAATCACTCAAAGTATATCCACTCAATCTCATGTTGGCTACTAAAATATATAAGGCTTTGAGTCCATATCTATACAACTTCGTACCAGGTTTTGGCATAACCTTCCCTACAAAAATTTAGTTAATTTTGTTTCAGTATAGCATTTATGCACTGCACAATCATCATGTCTGAAACACAATCGTATATGGAAGCATAAAAAATGTTACTTAAATACAATCATATATGGAAGCATAAACACATTCATCAGTATTGGCCTTATGTACTGCATATCCAAGATCATTATCTCATAAACCAACATAATGTTTATGGAGTACAAAAGCACTGTTATACCTCAGTACATCATATATGTACTGGTATGCAGTGAAAAAGAAGAAAGAAAAAAAAAACACACCTCATGTCACTTTTGATTGTTATTCAACAGTTTTTGAGTTATGTGTACTGACAAATCTATGTGCAAGAAACATAAACAATCTTATATAGAAGCATAACCAATGTTACATAATCAGTATCGGCCTTATGTACTGCATACTCATATGCCTAAAACACCCAAAATCACATGTGAAAGCATAATAATGGTTACTATAAAGTATGTGAGTTATGTACTTGATGTTCATAGTGCTTAAATCCAATGAAAGCATAAAAAACTTATTTCTTAAGTACTAGAGATATGTAATGGTGGATCATTATCTCATCAACCAAAAATAATAAACAACATAGTGATTTTTTGAGTATATAAAAAACATAGTGATTTTTTACCTCGGTATTGTATATATGTACTGGTGGATCTATGTGTCAGAAAACAATAAAAACACACCGCATGTCACTTTGATTGTTATTCAATCGCCTTTTTGAGTTATGTACCCGAAAATCTATATGCCATAAAAACAAAAACTAACTGCATGTCACTTATGATGATTTTCATCGGTTTTTGAGTTATGTACTTCTGATTTAAACAATCAAAATCTAAAAAAAAAAAAAATCTTATACGTGTTGATGTATCATATTGGTTAAAATAAACTAGGTTTTTCCAGTACATCATATATGTACTTGATTCATACCTTTTTCTCACTATCGATTTCGATACTTTTTTGTTTTTTTTCCTCGCTTATTTGGTTTTTGGTGTTGGTGATTCATCATAATCATCATCTTCTTATATAGGAGCAGTACTATCTTCGTAGATCTAGAAAAAAATCTTGATTCAATTTGGAAAATTGAAATCTAGGTTTGGAGTTTTGAGTTTTGGTTTCTCAAAGATCGGAATCTAGGTTTTTGGTTTGTGGTTCCCCGATTGAATCACAATAATTCTCTTAGAACAGAGAAGGGAAAGGAAAAACGAAGAGACACGAAGATAAAAGGTGTTTTGCTAATCAGTGGTTCGAACTTCGAATAAAGAGAAGACGTTCACACGTATCACGGAGGGGCAGCCGGGTCTTTTCCATCTTGTGGACCTAAGAATAATATTTATATTAATTTCCGGTTGGACCCAGGAATAAATAACTATATGGGCCTAGGACCAAACAAGAAATTTTCCTATAGTAGGAATTGGATTGTCGTATATGATTAGGGTAAGAGACGTGCTAGGTACGCTAGCTAATCTAAACAACGCTAACTACAATATTGTACATGCCGGTTGTATATGTTAGATGTCGGGAAGCAGACCCACCCCACAAGACATGCCGAAAAAGCCCACAACTCCATAACTCCGACTATATCTGCGACAAGCCTAATGGGCCCTCATCTCCGACCATGTACGGGGGATTATTAAGAGTTCCATTGCATTAACATCTTGGGGAATCGAGCTCTCGCGACCTCTCTCTTATAAGTGGGAATTATATAATTGCCCTCAATTCTGACGAGCTACACAACTACCCTTATCCTACAATAAAAATACCCTTCTCCATCCAAAGCCCATCAGGGATCCATTAAGGATTAGACAACATTACAAATATACCCTTACATCCATCGATATCATCTCCTCTTTTATTTCAATTACAAATAAACTCTCCCAATCTCCATCGATTTCTTTATCAGCACCATCATCGTCTTCATCGTCGCACCTCTGCAACTACCACCACCTACTCCATCGCTGCCACGACCACGTCGTCCTCCGCCACCATAACCAGCACCACTACCATTTCTGAGTGAGAGAGAAGAGATTTAGATCCAGATCGGGAGAGAGATCTTCGATCGAAAATTAAACCAAACTAAACCCACCACCACCATCTTCATCGCCACCATCAACAATACATCATCGTTTTCCAAAATTTCACCATCATCGTCGAAGCCGCCGCAGCCAGATTATGAACAAACAAATTGAGAAGTGTGATTGATTATTATTTTTATTTTTTTTGGATTACAGATCCAAATTCAAATTCCTTCGTTTTCTAAATTGGTGATGGAGATAAAATGAGATTGCATCGATTATCTTCTTTCTCTTGTTTAGTTAAGTTTCTGCTGGGTGCACAGTGATGGCGGCGGTGGTGGTATAACTAGTTTTTTGTTGTTTTTGGTGGTGGTTGGGTCGGAATGATAAAATTGGTGATAAAGATAGTGGTGGTTATTGTTGTTGTTGTGGTGGTGGAGATTGGGTGTGTATGATTTTCCAGATTCAGATCGATAGATTCGATTTTTTTGGTTTTCGAGTTGAAAATGGAACGAGATCTTTGCATGTTAGATTCATTGAAGCCAGATACTGTTGCAGTGTGTATGATTTTAGAGTTGAAGTTCTTCGAATTATTGAAGCTCAAAAAGCAATGATGATGGTGGTGGTGATGGTTCTAGTGGCGGCGGTGGTGGAAGAGGTATGTGTTGGAATCTGTTTTTGTTTTGAAATTTGGGGTTACATCAAACTTTTTATTTATAGTGATTCCAATTGAGATTTAGGTTCGTTAAATCTTGAAGATAGTGGTGGTTATGGTTGTTGTGGTGTTGGTGGATATTCTGTGTGCTGGTGGTGTTGGTGATGCTGGTGAGGTTAGACAGATGAATTTTGATGATGGAGATTGTGTTGGTTGTGGTTGGAATGATTAATTAAAGTTGTTCATGAAGATAATGTTGATTCTGGTTGTTTTGTGCTGTTGGAAATGTTGTACGCTGCTAGCGGTGGTGGTGGTGAGGTTGGAAGACAAGTTGTTGAATACTACTCCATCAACTATTTAGGGAGTCAACAACCAATGTTTGTGTATCAACAATGGAAAAATGGAATCAACAACCAATGTTTTGTGTATCAACAATGGAAAAATGGAATCAACAACCAAATTTGTGTATCAACAATAGAAATTAATCTTAGTGTAAGGAGTCAACAACAAATATTTGTGTATCAACAATAGAAATTGACCTAGTTTAGGGAGTCAACAACCAATGTTTTGTGTATCAACAATGGAAAAATGGAATCAACAACAAATATTTGTGTATCAACAATAGAAATTGACCTTAGTTTTAGGGAGTCAACAACCAATGTTTGTGTATCAACAGTGGAAAAATGGAATCAACAACCAAATTTGACAAATATTTTTGAACTTTTGATTTTTTGGATCAACTTCAGTTGTTGACACCTAATATTAATGGCGGCGGCGGTGGTGGCGGTGGTGGCGGAGTGGCGGTGGTGGTGGTGGAGTGGTGGTGGCGGTGGTGGTGGTGGAGTGGTGGTGGTGGTGGAGTGGTGGTGGCGGCGGTGTTGTTGGTGGTGGTGAAATGGTACTGCTGGTGGATGTGAAATAATAGGAAATTTTATTTTTTAATGGATAAGATTTTTAAATGGAAAATAATATTGTAAGTGAGGCTGTGAGGGTATTAAGATTGTTTTTTTAAGGGATAAGGTATTTTAAATGATAGGGTATTTATATTGTTGTATAAGGGTATATTTATTGGGTGTCAAAACTATGGTTATTTAATAAATTTACCCATCTTATAACCGAGCTCTCAAGCTCCCGCTCTATTAAGCTGAAGTCCGTTTCTTTGAACATTTAACATGGGTTGAAATCCGCTACCGACTAGTAGTACAATGGAGCAACCTAGAAACTAGGTTTGGTACTTGATTTTTAGAGCTTTTGATTCTAGAAATCAGGTAAGATCATAAATGGAGTGTTCGTATAGACAGGGTTTCGGATACTAGGTATTATCTGGCAACTAGGGGTGTTCATGGTCGGTTTTGGTTCGGTTTCAAGCCAAACCAAAACTGAAACCAATACAATCGGTTTCTAAAAATTGAAACCAAACCAATCCATTAACCATTGGTTAGGTTTCCAAACGGTTCCAGCGGGTTTCGGTTTTTCCCAGTGGTTTTTGGTTAACCAATAATTATGTCAAACCAAAAAAGAATTACACTAATTCTGAGAAAAAAATAGTATTGGTTTACAAAAATTTACATACAAAAATAAATAAAAAAAATATCAAGAGTAGTTAAAGCTTACTCTAAATCTAGAGATAAAAAAGAAGATTTAACTAATGGGTGACATCTCTAGTGAAAATTTAATCAATGATTATTTTTTTTATCAATATTCGATTTAACCATTGGTTATTGGTTCGGTTTCTCTATCATACCAAAACCAAACCATTAATTTCGGTTTTCATCTTTTCTAAACCAAAACCAACCATTAGTTAATGGTTGGTTCGGTTTCCCCCTAATCAGTTTGGTTTGGTTCGGTTTCTCGGTTAACCAGTAACCATGAACACCCCTACAGTGGCAACTATGTTGCAGTGTATAAAGGTGAAATCTAAAACTTTCCTTGGCACCTTGCTAATTAATTAAGTCGGAAAGTGTAGCATGTAAATAGTATTGCTCTCTAAATCTTTACACAGTACACACACGTAATGAAGTGGATTTAGTGTTTTTGCAATTACGTGAGTCACTAAAAGTGAAGTTAGAATTTCAAGTGAGGTGTGAGAATGAGCATACAATTTGCCTTGGAGATGGTTGTCCGCTGGCGTTACGCTCAAGTTCTTTTCCAGTTGTGACGTCCAAAGAAAATATTTGATCACCACAAGCCAAGATGACAACATCTAAATCCATAGGACTGAAAGAATTTTTGCCATTAGGAAAAACTAGGCCCGGATACATTTCTGTAAACCAAAAAGAAATAGAAAATCTTGACAAACAGAAGGAAAAATAAATCTTACCCAATTGTATTCTCGGAAAGAAAAAAAAAAAAAAAAAAACTTCTAGATAAAATCCATTCAACCAAGATGATAAACTAAAAGAAACTAAAAAAAGAGGACTGCTCGACCTTCACAAATACTACCAGCACTAATTGTTGGGGATTGAGTTAAAACATCTTGCCTCGGAGATGGGTGTCAGTGTTGGCGTTACTATAATCAGTGAGCAATGTTCGCCAGTCTCACGAACACCTATACTATGTAGAAATCCTGACATTCCATGTTGATTAAAAGAATTTTTGTTGGAAGAAACACATAGCCTTTGCAGGAATTCTATCCTTTCATATTGATCAAAAAACTCTTCGCAAGATGGGAAATCTTCATCATCTGATTCTTCTTCCGTGGTGACGTCGAAACAAAAAATTTGGTCGCCATAAGCCAAGATAACATCATCAAAATCCGTAGGACTGAAAGCCATTAACGAAAACTGACTCGGACAATATTGTGGCAAATTAATCTCATCCCTTAACTTCCAAACATGTTCTTCAGTACAGTAACGCCGCTTCCCATCATCCTTTTTAATAGAGTAATCATCCCTAAGTACCCAAATTCTCAAAACGTTCTTCCGAATGTATCCATAATAAACAGAACCTTCGGACACCCCAAGACATTCACTATCAGGACCTTGACGGAGACGATGACGGTCTAACATTGGCACATTGAGTACATGGCATTTATGACTGTCACTGTCACATTTATTAATGTTAAGATCATAAGCAACAACCCTATTACTAAAATTTCCATCTTCACACCAATGGTCTTCAATCCAATAGACGACTCCATTATGACTAACGACATTGCTTTTGGATTGATTTCTGCATGTACGCTTTCGTGGTCGAAGGTAATTAACATTATATGTTCTCCACTCATCCAAATCCGAGAAGTATATCTCAACCTCGAAGCCAGTATTACTCCTTAAAGAAGTTTGAGTACGCACGACTTTGAAAGCACTCGCAAGCAATCTCTGGCGAATAAGAGTACTTGTCACAAACTAAAGCATATGAAAAGTCACCCACACTATTCTTCGGTGGTGGAGGGAGTGAAACACTTTCTTTCGTAGTTGGATTACAGACAAAATAACGTCCGGTACCATCATGTACAGCAGAACAAAGAACTAAACCATTGCTTGAAGCTAAAATATGAATCTTATGATCATTTTCTGCATTGATTCTGTCTGATTCAGTAATAAGGAAACTAAAGGAAAACCCATCATAGGCAGATAACTCCATGCAAGATGATATAGATTCTGTATTGTTTGAAAAGATTGCCCATGGTTGTTGTTTATTTTCAATGGTTTTGAATGTGTTTTGCATAAAATTAGTGTCGGAAAGATTATGAAGCCATACCTTTGAAAGACACCTGAACTTGCAGATTGATTTGATTGGTATTCTTCCAAAGATTTCAACCAAGACATCTTCTGAATAAACTGTCAAATTCTTTCATGGTGGAAAAAGACGAAGAATCCATCCATATGCACGTATGATCCTTTCTATCTGTGTTTTGTGATTATAGGGTTTTTACATTCACGGGAATATAAAGTATATCTATATGGATTATGGGTATAGGATTATTAAAATATTCGGTACGGTATTAACAGTAATCTACCGGTTGTATATGCTGGATGCCGCTATCTACCGAATACTGACGAAATCATTGTCTACGACCTTGCACCAGGGGATTATTTAGAGTGTCCTTAGTTTGGAATCCATGGAATCCTCTCCCTCCCTCAATAGAGAAAAACCATTGTTAGAAAAATATATAAGAAAACCAAAAGGCCAAAGATTTGCGAACTGGGACTGTTTTTGGTGGGAGTCTGAGAAAGAATTGGTAAGACGAGTAATAAAAAGCACTAAGTAAGCTGTATTACCTAGCTTGATTTTACCAGTAGAAATCTAAATGATGCGCTAAAATACTTCAGATTCAAGGGAACACTCAGGAAATTTCAGGATTTTCCTTGAATTGTCAAGTCTTCCATTCGAACTTGAAATATATACCAAAAGGAATTTCAGTAGCAACTAGCTTAAACTACACAAGCTCTGCCTTATATACAAAATCTGGACCAACATAAGCCATAAACGGCAGTCCAGTAAGCAAGATATACGCGTCTAACCAGACTAACAGAAACAGACAGTTAACTAACTGAAGTGTGAACAGAGTGTACCGGAAGACAGAAATATCACACTCTTTGGATAATTAGCCTACACGGGCGCAGTAACTTTCGGCTGCTGAAGATCAGTAGAAACATCAAAACCAGGAGGGATGAACACAACATCATCCCACTTTGAGGTTGAACTCTCCTGCAAAATTGTTCTCTGTATAAGCACATACTTAAATATAGTTGAGAAAATGAATTTTTATGCAAAGCTGTTTACCTGCATCCCTTTGATAATTTCCTCTAGAACAGCAACCTATGAAATAAAAAATTGTGTCAGTGATGTTAGCTTTGCACAATTTCAGATAATATAACTGAACTGCGTAGCAGATCCAACCTGAATATCTCCTTGTTTCATGGCAGGGTTTAATTGGCTTTGCTGGCTTGCAGCTCTTAACAGAGATTTCTCGAGGTCCTCCTGGAATAAAAACAGAAAACAAAACTTACTACTTGCTCTCAAGGAAAAAATAGCATGCACCAGATCAGCTTCCAGGATTACCTTTCTGAAGAAAGCTGGACGATATCTCTTATTCTGGCTCTTCAAGATCAGACTTTGAGACTGTCAGAAGGATAAGAAGGTTATCAACGAAAGTTCATGGAGAAGAGAGGACAGTATAATTCAAAGGACTCAAACACTGAAAGATGGTAAGATAAGATAG
Source organism: Papaver armeniacum (assembly GCA_023531295.1). Classification (NCBI taxonomy): domain Eukaryota; kingdom Viridiplantae; phylum Streptophyta; class Magnoliopsida; order Ranunculales; family Papaveraceae; genus Papaver; species Papaver armeniacum. The sequence continues at coordinate 339,316 of JAJJWW010000109.1, forward strand.
CATATTGTTCAAATTCCGTGAAATATTCGGTTTCTTGAGGAAATAATTATAACTGGTTTTGTTACAGAAGATTCTTATTCTTTTCTCCAGCACTCTTGAAAAGGAAAACCAAAAGTACCACAGAGCTTTTAGAAAATTCCCCATAGTTCCTTTCTAATTCTATCTAAAATGTTCTTAAGAAGAAGGTTACTTGCAAGTTGCAACACACAGAAATCCTTCACCTCTTTACTTAAGAACCACATCACCTTCTCTCACTTTGTTCAGCAGCACTAAATAAGCCGAATTATCTTATTTAGTTTTACAAGTTGAAATCTAAAAGCTACGGCTAAGTAGTCAGATTCAAGGGCACATTCAGAAAATGTCAGGATTCTCCTTGATTTGTCGAGTCCTTGAACTTGAAAGAAATTTCAGTAGCAGAGCTATCTAGGTAAGAATCCATCTGTTACAACTATAAGCAAAGTAGACCTAAAGAAGGAACAAGTTTATACAAATTGGAAACGAAACCTACAAGCTGTAATACAGATAGTTCACCTGGTCACAGTTTGGTGGTACATTAAGTTTATTGATCAATTTTTATTTGTTAGATGAACATAAGGATTAGCAAGATGTTTCAAATGGATCACAATTTAAGAGCGCTATCGAGGTTTTTAAGTGCTATTTAGAAAATCACTCTTATCTTGTTCGTGTTTTATTGATAAGCAGCTTAGGAAGTGTATACTAGTACAACTCCTGTAAAACAGGATCATTAGCCAAATAAAGTTTGATGGTCCCAACTTGGGTGATTGATATTGCTGCGCCAAGCAGAGACAAGCAAAATAAATAAGCCAATACATATGAATTTAGACACACTATAATTAACAAGGTCTGGAGACATAATTACTTTAATCAAAATTGGCCCCAGAATCCCAATTCGATGTTAAGTTGCTGATTATTCAAGTTTTCTAAGTTTCAGATTTTGCTGCTGGTCTTCTCTAAGTACTTCCCTTGGCGTATTAGTGTCTCACTTATCACTATTCTTCCTAGAGGACATAATTACTTACATTCTCCCCATATATACCATTGCAAAATCTAGACTCACTGTAAAATTTCCTCGAACCTAAATAGAAGAATAAGAACCAGTTTTACTTGCTCATAGTTGTGACTTGTGATTTACAGTATCTTTCTATTCAATTGATACTCATTAGTCATTACTGTGAACTAAGATCCGTACCTTCTTTTGGTAATACAATATACCAATGATTAATAGGACCAGAAAATCTGCAGACCAACGATCCCAAAACAACAACTTTGAAATTTTATTGTGGATATACAAAAAAACTCCTCATATATTCTGACTAGTGTCTAATAGTCACATAAGAGCATCCACAATCATGACCATAAATGCCAAAAAGATATAAAAATAGGAGCATATAAAAATCGGAGCATTGTGGGGGTTGCTAAAATATCAAAAAGCTGTAAAAGCTATAAAGCTATGCCAAATTTAGCCGCGCGTAGTCTTAAGTTACGACAACAGACTCATATTTAGATAACGCCAGCTAAAAAGCGAACTTTAAAAGTACGCCCCACAAGCTAAACGTAATCTAAAACTATGCCTGGCTTGGACGGAATTTTACTCCCCACTTACTTATATTATTGCAATGTTTTTACATAAAATGATATTTAATTACTCTAGTTATCTTATATGGGGCGGGGATATAAATTGAGCTTGAGTGACGCTCAATTTTAGTTACCACTTGACTATAATCATTAAAATCACCAGTGTGGGGTAATGCTATAGGTAAAAGCCAAATTTGGTTTGTCTTTTAGACAATTTTAACTTCCATCATTGTGGGATGATCTTAACAAGACAAACCTCGACGAACTATAACAAGTCACCAAACAGTTTGCCGACGCAAACTTCGAGCTTCGAATATGTAAACCTATGGCTTTTACTTATTTTAGAGTAACAAATGAAGGTGTAATAGAACCAAATCTTTACCAGATAAGAAATTTTAAGAAAACAGCATTAAGATGTGAACCTGAAAAACTGGAACCCCAGAGAAGCTGTCATCAATTACACCAACTTTTCTGTTTTCCTACAGAATAAAAGGACAGTAAAAATCAGCAAACATATGTATACAAATAACAACAACAATCACAAGCCTAGTAGCCTACGTGTACAAAGCAATCTGTGTGATGTACAACCAGCAAATTCTTAACTTGGAAATGTATAAACAAGAACATTGTATATTAAACTTTCCAAATTCATTTAATACTCGGCAGAAACTTCAACTTGGTGATTGTTCAATACTAAAAATTTTATATATAGAAGGGATGAGTAGTGCACATCTGACCAACTGCAAAAAGACAAGAGATGTCTCAAAATTTAGGGAAAGCAGGGTTTGCTGTATAACAAAAAAATTGGAACAGATACATGGGTGGCAGGTGAGTATGAAGGGTGGGAGAGAAGGGTCTGCTGTATAACAAGAAATTCGAACAGATCAAGCACCACATTATGCTAGCGTGGATACTAGAACCCATGAATTCTACAAACCTCTCACTTCGTAACCACGCGGATGACCACTTGCTATAAAAACTCAAACCATCGCTAGAGGAGGCCACACAGTGCATATCAAAGGGTCTTAGGTACTAACAAGGAGTTGAGGGGGGGAAAACCCTACAAAAGATGGCTTCCTTTTCATTTCTTGAAAGTAAACGTAACAGGCTCTCACAATGTGAAACTTTAAGAACCCATTTTTTGATATGTCACCCCTCCCTTTTGTTGTCTATATCTCAGTTTTAAGTAATTGACAACTCATATACATTTTCATTGTATGTTTTCTCGCCAAATCGGGGATTATTTCTCTTCAAAGGTGGGAACTAAGTGGTGTATGCCCTAAATGCATCAACACATTCATTAAGGACCGGACAAGTAGATATGTCACCAACTGGTGAAGCTCTATGGGCTGTTCTACCAGCTACCACTATGTATGTATGTGGAAGTGCCGAAATGATAAGAACTACTAATAATCCTGTTCAGTTGGACAAAGCTATTGGCAGTCAATTCTACGGTTGTCTGTTGAGATCATTTCTCTGTCTCCTATATAAGTCTCCTTTTCAAATGGGTGGAACTCTGTTTCGAGATTCCTTGGTCTGTAACTCTTGCTTACCTCGTAAAGTGGTAAGCTTTCTTTCTCAAATCACACCTTTGCCGATTAAGAATTACATGTCTTAGTTTTTGGTACAAAACAAAAAGTCTGAAAATGAAATCCCCACTAGATGAAAAATATCAACTTAAAATTTACTTGATCAGACAATATTATCAGTTACATGAGCAACTTAGTATAAGCCACTTGGCAAATAATATCAGTTACAAATACCCTTCCTTGGCAACTTGGAGTTTTATATAGACAAACACGGGTCATCAAAGTGTTCTACAGAGTCGGGAAACTAATCAATTTCCTTTGTTTTCTCCAGCTATTTAAGAGAGCGTTTCTTAGTTTCAAATTGAGCAAGTGTAAGAGGATGACTATACAAGTTTTCTTAACACACTGCAAAAAGAGCATTATCTCAGCAATAACAGATGTGATCAAAACCTCTTCATAACTACCATGTAACCTCTATAAGTATCGCATAATTGCACACTACTGTGCTTCACTGGTTGCTAGCGAACGAATTGACCCAAAAAAGTATAAGACCTAGTTGTTTGCACTTGTAACTATAATAGCCTCTTATTTTCTTTAAAAACAACACTAACAACAGTATTCACAATATCAAACCACTCGTCCAATCTCTAAGCAAAACCACATTTATCATTATCAAGACGAAATTCAGTACTCACCTTAACTGCATTCTGAATTTCAGAAGAATCAGGTATGAACCGAAACGCAACCCCATCAAGCTTAATCTGAAAAACCTGTTAATTCCACACACATACCATTTATTAGAACACTAATCTAAACACACCAACATAAGCACTAATAACAACTTCAAAACAAACACCCACTTTGTTCAAAGCTACAGCAACAACTTTCGACCCCCGCCGCATACCAGGATCCATAGACTTCATTTGTTCAAGAAGAGCATTAGCATCTTCTTTTTTAAAACAAAACAACCCTAAAGATTTCCCAGTTTTAACACCAGAAATCAATACAAATTCATCAGAAGAGTTAGTAAGTGCATAAACTGGAACACCAGCAAGACGCTCCTCAATTGTTTCAGTAGTCATTGCAAGGCCAGAAGACCTTTGAAGAGGAGGTAGGGTTTTTTCATTTTGACCTGAAATTCTAGCCCAACAAGGACTGTTGTTACTTCTAGAAAGAAGCTTTTGTTTTGCTTGGTTTAATATGTTTTCAAAGGGAAATTGGAAATGGGTTTGTTGAGAAAAGGGAAGATTGAAGTAATTTTGTTGTTGATTTTGGAAAGAGTTTGAGAGATTACTGAGAAACCCAGAAGAATTGTTTTGAAGGGTTAGGAAAGCTTCGTGGAGATTGAGATTTCTGTCGAGTGGGTTTTCTAGGGTTTTTGATGATGAAGGAGAGGTATCTGATGATGAGTGATGATTCCATTTTGGGAATTGCATTTTGGGATTAGAGTGAGTTTTGGGGTTTAAGCTTCTTCTTCTTGCTCTGGTTTTGGATTTTGCGAGAGAAATGATAGGGAAAGGGAAACAAGAAGAAGATCGGTTTTAATGTATGTGAACTCGGAATATGAATCGGGTTTGGACCGGGATCAACTCATAATACTAATAGCCTGTTTGTATCGGAAGGATACTTCTATATTTCTGAAAGCACAAAGGGGTATAAAATAGTTTGAAAATAAAATCTCATAATGATGGTTAAAAATAAAAAAGTTAACTTTTTTGGAAATAAGTTGTTTGTGTTTTTGATTTCTGAAATTGATTATTTGTTAATTACTTTATAGAAATAGAAAAGTGCTTCCAACTCGTATATTCAAAAACCCTCTAAATATAAGACCAACAATGATGGTCCAAAATGAAACTATTAAGCGCAAAGACGATAGAGTATGCAAATGAGCAAAATTTCATCCCACCCGCGGCGAAGGTAAGATTTAAATGTTGGAGGGGCCATATAACAATCAACTTATGCGAAAAATATTTTGGGTAATATGAATTTTGTAGTACTCAAAACGCCAATTAAATGTTTTTAGAAACCTAACAAAAAAAAAGTGTTATATTCAAAATTAAGACCGACAAAAATGGGCATCCCCTCGAGTATTTTAACTCTTACCTATAATTGAATTTAACCTAAATATTTCAGCGATTTCATTTTCAGTGTGTACAAGTAAGGAGTCATTAAGAAACTACTCCTCCATTTTATTGTGAAGCCAAATTTTAACACGTAGAAGAAAATGATTATAATGTTGTTGCAGTAGAAATCAGAAGTACAACCACAAACATTAGCAATCGGTAAGTAAGCGGACTAGTCTTTACCAACTAATGGCATACATATGAAATGGTCGACAAATCCGTAAACTTAGGATACTAGAAATAACCCGTGACGGAATAATTTTTGTTTATAATGATCTTAATAATTACCATACACTATGAGGCTTAATTTGATCCATGGGAACTTGTAGACATGAAAATCTTAACCCAAATAATTATAAATTCGATTATGCTTAAATAATAGTTTTATAATTCCTCACTATATTCTTTAGACTTCAAATAGTAATTTTTTATAAAAAAATTTGTTTTATTTTTCCCTTAATAATGAATTCATTTACGATCCTCATAGATTGATAGTATGTGATATTGATTTGTGTTGTATTAAGACTATTATATTGAATCTCCATCTGATGAATAGTTTACATCCTCCCGGAAATTCTTCCTCAATCGCCGGGACTAACGTCTTGTTTTCGTTATCCATATGCTCTGGTGGTTACATTTCGGTATGATCCCAACTCCCAAGTCCTTTCCATTGCATGGTTTCGGAGGTTTTAATCCTTTCAATCCTGTCATTTTTGATTTTATCATAATGAAGATACATCTGAACAGAGTTCCAGTTACAATGACAACTTGGAAAGCTATGTATGATATAGTAAGTCCAGCAGGTATCCTACAAGACTTATGACGAGAAAAATGTAGACACTTTGGTTCTCATTAATCTCAAAAAGAAGATGCCTATAGGAATGCGGGCTAAGGTTGGAACTGTAAGAACTAGAATCGAGTATTCCTATGCAATAACTCCGAAGCTTTGCCAAATTTGCAGAGTCCCAGACCATCCAAGAACTTCATGTGTTGCTAAACAGAATCAGGAAATAGAAGACAAATGAAGCAAAGGAAAGGATAAAGCTTCAGCTGAAGTAAGCGGTTCTAGCTCTAGACTTCAAGCCATGGAGGACAATCCTCAGGACAAGCAATCCTCCTCTGACTCTCATCAGATCACCATTCAGGTAACCAGAAATGAGTTACCAAATGCTCTGTGAGAAGTTGGCTACCATGGAGTAACTAATTCTAAAGAAAGCACTGATGAGGCTACAAGAAAAAATACGATGGAGGAAGATGCTGATGAAGATATAATACCTCAAAGCATGTCGGATCCTTTCACTAGAGATCAATTGGGTTTGGATGAAGCTCAACCAAATGAGCAGATAAACTTATCCTTCGGCATGACTAGCAATGTACAACAAGGTACCTACAAAAGAAACCAGAGAAGCATCAGGAGACATCTCAAGCAGGCTGCTAGGGGACATCCACTAAAGAAGGAAACAAACACACCTGATATCCTGCCAGGCTTCGAAAATCTCAACAATCAACAGCTTCAGCATCCTACTGGCTTTGATAGAATGGCAGATCAATCCAAAGCTCACCAGAAAAGTTGGACCATACTTGAGAGACATGAACCAATATCGCTCAAGAAAGAAGTTGTTACCGATCCAAGAGAGCAGAAGCCTAACTCGGCTAAAAAGAAGAGAGGCAACACAGCTGCTTTTGGAACTACTAATCAAAGTACTGAAAAGGGAGAACAGTTAATGGTTCCTAATACCACTACTGCACCTTATCCCGAGTACGGAGGTATTGCTGCTGCAAAAAACCTATCAGAGAAGTTCAACAATGCAGAGCAACAAAACCCGAAAAGAGTGCATGATCTATCTCAACATGAAGGCGAGGGAGCCAACTGGGGTTTCATGAAGCCCTCCAAGGTAAGATACTACACCTACCTTAAGGCTAGTTTCAGTCAAAATACCATGATAACTCTCATTAATCTGATAACTGATTGGAATCTGAAGCATAATCTCAACAAGAAAAGGGTAAAAGAACTGATGAATTAGTAAAACTAAACCAAATATTATACTAAGACTCAATGTGATATAACTCATAAATGCAAACAAGAATGCCGTAAATTTGATGATGGGTATTCTTAGATTTAGTAATAATGCATTTGCTAATCGAGTTTTTTCTCAGTCTCTAAGACCAATAGGAATCCATATAAGATAGCTAAATCTAGTCCTCAGAGCTTGTATAAAATCCAAACAATAACCGTGAAATCCAAACTTAAATTCTAGAGAATGGTTAAAATTTTAACTAGGTCACTCATTTGAAAGATTAACTCAGGTTTGGAGTTTTTACAGTACATAACATAGATCTCTCATGGATTTCACACACACCACGAAACCCTCCTTCCCATTTGAACCCTTTTATTTGTTTTTTTACCAAATTTTGAGACCTAATTACAACTAGTGTTGTTGCATGATTGATAACATAGAAAAAGCATAAATTGGTAAATGAAATTTAGAAAAAACCACACAAACAATTTCTCTTATAATGAACAAAAAAATACCAATCTGAAGAGAGAGAGAGAGAGCAACAATGGGGGCAGCAACAACAAGATGGGGAAGTAAGGAAACACCTCAGCTCCGCTTCTTTTGTTCACAGTCAGTCACACTAGAGCTTCCACTTCTTTGTTTTGTTACCAGGACCACGTATGGTGTTTGCCTGAACAACGGAGTTACTTTAGGCCCTTTAGGATATTGGTCGTGCTCAATTTGAGTTTGGGCTTTGAGTTAACTTTAGGCCGTTTAGGACATTAGTCGTGCCCTTTAGGACATTTTAGTCATTATTACATTCCAGTGGGTTTTTTCCTCTAATTAAAATACGTGAAAAGGATCTTTTTCTTTGAAAGTTAAGCCGTTGGTTATTTTCTTATGACATGGAGCACCATGTTACCACTTGTTCAACTGTGCCAAGTGCCAACTCAAAACCATATCATGTCCGGTGTATGGGAATAAATGCAGCTAGATTGGCTATTTCAATCTTGTCTCTTTCTAGAGATATTGATAGAGCTGCAGTCAAATTAGATATAACCTTTTCTTACCACAAAATTGGTTAAAAATACCAAAATCAACAAATTCTGGGTGAAAAAGACATCCAGACTTTGATACTGTTTAAATGGACAAAAATACAAAAATACAAAAAAATTTCATCCTACCCATTTTCAAATACTTTTTCTATTTTTAATTTACATCGTGATACATCTGGGTTTCATCTCGTTATTTTTTAAGTTTAAGTCGGGATGTATCCAGGTTTCATCTTTACTATTTTTTTTTGTCCATTTCACCCATAATAATTTTTGGTTTTCCCTATTTCCCATCCCTATTTCTCCTATTTCCCATCCCCTTAATTCCTAACCCCAATTATCCTAAGTACCATCCATAAAATTCTTCATATATCCTAAATCCTATCTTTGACTTTTATTTACACTCAATAATAAAACCACCTTGCAACTAAAAAAAGAAAATACCCTAGGTAACAAGATCACGTTTCCGCCTCCATCTGCACCACTACTCCCTCCTTTGTTAACTAACCTCTCGTAGTGTTTTATGTATATATACAGATGGTCGATCTTATGCTTAATCAAAAACGTTGCTATTTTAAAATGTTACCAAATAGTTATGAATCTTAATCTCTTCATTATCAAATATTTTTTCAATCTGTTAAATTTTAAATTTCACACTTCTGTGAGTTGTTCAAAATATTAGTTTGAATATATATATTTGCTTGATGATGTAGACGATATGACAAGGAGCGACGCTTCAAAAGAACAAAAAAGATTTATCAGTTGAATACTTGTATGAAATGGGTTAATTTTCCATGGTAATTAATGGTTTACCGATTACTCTCGCTGATTAAATTCATCCACATCCCGGCAAATCAAATCATAAAAACGAATCAAAGCTAGGGTTTTTGGCTTGATGTTTTGTTTAATGGAAAAGAAAGATTAGTGAAGAAAAGTAAATAATAGTCTCATTTCAATTCCTATTAATTTTAAAAATTCAAATTTTTTTTTTTCAATTTGACAAAACGACCCATTTTCCGTTTTCCTACTCATTTTTTCTTCAAGTATATATTGGGCTGAAATGAAGCCAACAAGATCATAGACTATAGCTAGGTGAGCTGATCACAAATCACATTTTCGTTTTCTAGAAGTCTAGTGTTACGTGTTTTAATCCTGTTTTCTTTTCTTAAACAGTCCCACTGGGGGTATAATCAAATGTTGAATATGTTGCCTTTGACTCATAACCGGAAGGAACAAGGCACGAAGATGGTAATGGTACTAGTTTAGTCAGAAGAGAACAAGAAGATAAGTTTAATAAATGAAAAGTAGAGCGATTCAGATTTTTGTGGTTGATATAGTAAATGACTACGTATACACTTACAAGTCCACATGGATAACGGCCTTTTTGTGTGGTTGTGATTTTTTGATACATCACAGTATCGGATGAAGAGTAGTCTTCTGCATGCGCCCATTCTTTTTTATCCATCGGGCAAAATGTGAAGTGGACTAGTACTCCATATTGTCTGGCTCAGGCATGCAGTAAACTGTCAATACCCAAAGGGTGCCTTCAAATTTTGACTTTGATTTCGAGACATGATTAGTCAAGTAAACACTATTTCCGGTCAGACCAACGTGTAGTTATGCATTATAAAGTGTGAATAGACTGGCCATCTAAATTTGTAAACATTTATATACATTTCAGAGCAGTCTCCATCTCTGTCTCTTTGTCTATACACCAACTAGAAGGCTCCTCTTCATTGTTAATTTCATCCAATCGTTAGTCTCCTTCTTACCAAAAATCCCTGAGAGAGAGAGAGAGATAGAGAGGCAGGGAGTTTGAGCAGTGATGAATCTGTTCAAGTTTCAGGGTTCATTTTCTTAATTTCTACCTACATTATCCAAACTTTATCTCATCTCTTTCTTGCACTATATCTCTAGCTTCTTGTCAGTGTTGACTTGAAAGAAAGCAAAGCAAAGTGGTGTGATAAAAATGAGGGTAGCAGTGATTGGAGCTGGTATCAGTGGTTTAGTATCAGCTTATGTTCTTGCGAAAGAAGGTGTTGATGTGGTGCTCTATGAGAAAGAAGATTACTTGGGTGGTCATGCTAGGACTGTTACCTTTGAAGGTGTTGATTTGGACTTGGGATTCATGGTCTTCAATCGTGTAAGTTGTTATCTTCATCTCAATTTTGTCCTAGCTAGTATTTTCATTTTCAATGGTTGGTATTACATATGAATTTGACGTATCAGATTAAAACTGGGTAATCTAGATTTGATGTTTGTACATAGTAGTCAGTACTCGTTACATCTATATTATCAAAAATGATTAACCCACCCAAAGTTAATTCGAGATATTTCTGCATACGGATTCACAGTCAATTTAACGCCACGTTTCTAAGTGAATGCAAACACAGTGACAATTTCTTAAGTTTACTAACTTTTTCAGTGTGGACTTGTTTGTCTCAAATTTTACTGTCTGTCAGTATTCTTGCAATTCACATGTATTAGTTCAATTTTATGTTTTGTATTCTTTTCAAATATGTAAATGAAACAAGGTTCTAATACACATGGTTAAAAAATTAAGTACACCAGTGAATCCTGTGATAAAATGTAAATAGCAGCAGGCCCCTATAGGGACATGTGAAGAAAGGGACCAAAGGCTTTCTGCTGTTTGTTTGGAGTTTTTATCTTCATCACAAGGTCAACTACTCTTAATAGGAGCGCTTCCTTTATGTATTTCTCTCGGGGTTTTTGCCCAATTGGTACTAAAAATAATCAATTTTAATTACCTCATCACTCTATAAAAAATACGACCGAACAAAGTCCAGAAATATACTAATGTACTGGTAATCATCCACTTGAAGAGAATCATTGGTGGTCAATTATTTGTAGCTAACCAACAAACTCATTATCTTATTCTTAAACTGGCTATGTAATCAGAATTGTGGTTTTAGTTAGGCCATCGACATCCACAAAAATGTATTAACAAGTTGTTGTTTTGCCTACAGGACAAGTTTATTTTTTGTATACAAATTTGAAAACATTTAATATCAATTTCAGTTGGTGCATTTTTATAAGTAATTGCTTCTAATTTGGAACCAACGGACACTGAAACTCCGAATTGTTAAGACAAGAAATTAAGGCATGCTATCCCATTCGCCAAGGACATAGAAAAGTGTACAGGTTATTCGACCTTAGTTTGTGTTTATAGCCTTATAGAGATGTCTTGGATAGCCACAAATCCGGATGCGCCTGAAAATTGCCTATGGTGCCTATAGAAATAATCCGTGTGTTAGCAGGTTCATAGTTATGTCAGACAGTAGGATGTGGAAGGGTGTGTTGAACTGAGAAAATTGACAATAGGAGAGTCAGGGAACTAAAAGTATATACAAAGACCATGCCATCTACCCATAGGCCATAGCTAAGCAGTTATGAGCTAGAGCCTCCAAACTTGAAAATACACAGTAATTTCTAGTTTCTAAATAAAAATTATGTCGAACCAATGCAGGTAACATACCCAAATATGATGGAGTTCTTTGAGAGTCTTGGAGTTGATATGGAGACATCAGATATGTCATTCTCTGTCAGCTTAGACAAAGGCAAGGGTTGTGAATGGGGAAGCCGAAATGGCTTCTCAGGATTATTCTCTCAAAAGAGGAACATTGTTAATCCTTACTTCTGGCAAATGATCCGAGAAATTATCAAGTTCAAGGAAGATGTAATTCAGTAAGTCCGTCATTTCTTTTTGTCTACTCTTCTGTGAACTTGCCTAAATCCTATCTTGACTTGCATAATTGTTGCCACATTATTCCCCTGCAGAAACCTTACAGTTTAGATTCTATGAACAGGTACATCGAGCATCTGGAAAGCAATCCTGACATTGATCGCAATGAAACCTTAGGCCACTTCATTAAGTCCAAAGGATACTCTCAATTATTTCAGAAAGCTTATCTTGTGAGATTACAAATTCATTTAACTAGTCAAATTCTTATAGTTTTTTACGTCTTTGTACTATAAGTTGTTCCTGTACACTGAATGCTCAATTACTAAACATATGTCTCTCGACAATGATTTCTTCAGATTCCATTTTGTGGGTCTATATGGTCATGTTCTTCAGAAGGAGTAATGAGCTTTTCAGCCTTTTCAGTTCTTTCATTTTGCCGCAACCATCATTTGCTTCAGGTATATTTTCCTTTAATTCCCTTCATATAAACTAGAGCTGCACTGAGTGTCAGTTCTTCAAAATCTTTGATCCTGCTTTCATTCGGTGCCAATATCATATAATGTTGCTAAGTATTTCAAGAAGATAAATTGGCCATTACATTTAGCTTGTATTTATTGTACAGCTCTTTGGCCGACCCCAGTGGCTTACGGTTAGATGGCGTTCACAGTCTTACATTGACAAGGTGCTTTATGGTTTACTACTTTATTTAAGACAGGAAGCTTTATGTGCAGTTCTCCATCTAACTGCATAGCTTGTTGCGAAATGAAATTATCAGGTTACAGAAGAATTGGACCGTCGTGGTTGTCAAATAAAAACAGGCTACGCAGTAACCTCTGTTTCAACATATGATGGAGGTTTATTTTTATGCTCTCGTGATTTTTACTTTGCAAATCCAGAGAACCCAGGAGATGCAGCATTATTTCTGAAAAACCATCTATACGAGTTTTCATGTATATGTTATGACATTGAAAAATCTCTTTGCAGGTTGCACTGTAACATGCCTGGATGGTTCAAGTGAAAGTTATGATGCGTGCATAATGGGAGTCCACGCACCTGATGCTTTGACTATGTTAGGAGATCAAATAACATATGAGGAAAGAAGAATACTTGGAGCCTTTCAATATGCCAGCAGGTACCATTTTTCATTACTACCAAAAAATCCCAGTATTGTTGCAATCTAAGTGCTGGACTGTGTCCTGTGCAACTGATGTGTTTGGAATGAAAACCAAAGGCATCTGTCTCTGCAGCAGTTAACGTCTACAAATTATGTCTACGCAAGAGAGAACTATAATATGTTTTATTGGCATTTGGCAGTGATATATTCCTTCATCGCGACAAAAATCTAATGCCTCGAAAGCAGGCAGCATGGAGTTCATGGAATTTTCTTGGGGACACAGGAAACAGAATCTGCTTGACATATTGGCTCAATGTACTCCAGGTTGGTGATGGATGACACATTCCATGTGTTTCCTGTCTGTCATTGATATCGTCAAATAATATCACTTAAATTTCAACTGTGCAGAATCTTGATGAAACTGGTGAACCTTTCCTTGTGACACTCAATCCACCTCATACACCTGATAATACATTGCTTAAATGGACCACAAGTCATCCAGTTCCTTCAGTTGCTGCCTCAAAAGCTTCTCTTGAGCTTGATCAAATCCAAGGCAAGAGAGGAATATGGTTTTGTGGAGCATATCAGGGTGAGCTTTACTTTGTCTTTTTCAGTTATTGTCATTGCAGAACCTGTTTCTATTGAACAATTATGATAAAAGCTGACAATTCATAAATTCCAGTACGCCACTCTTTATGGAACAGAATGTTTTTTTCTATCATATTCACATAGTTACGAATAAAAATTCGGCTCGTACTTACCCCAAACCTCTATTGACAGGTTATGGCTTCCATGAGGATGGACTAAAGGTAATAGATTTTCTCTCAGCATCAAGTGCAAGAGTATATCCTGGCATGGACAAGATAAGCTTGAAGCTACTTGTTTTGACCTTGAGTAGTAAATCTTGGTCTTTTTTCAGGCAGGCATGATTGCTGCGCATAGTGTACTTGGAAGGAACTGTAATTTATTGACAAATAAAAAGCACATGGTACCCTCTCTGACAGAAACAGGAGCACGCCTTTTCGTGACTAGATTCCTTGGTAATTTTATCTCCACAGGTAGTTTGATGTAAGTATTTATCTCGCTGATGCATATTCTCTGTTCTGTGGTTATTAGTTTATGGTCTAGGGAGAAAACTGAGTCCTTGTTTGTTGAAATCGCTCACACTGTAAAAGCATATTCTAGAATTGTTTAAGTGTTTCATCTCCAATTACTGGTTAATGAACCTAGTCGAGGAGGGTGTAGACAAATTTTAGCCCATTGTATATTTTCTCCTGGAGCCAAATTTAGCATCATGACAGACTATGAACATAATATCTGACAGATGGATACATTGAACTGTACATAAGAAAAGGATACTATCTATGTTGTGAAAGGCGCCCTAAGCGTACAAGGGGCGCCTTGACAAAAAACGCCCAAGGCACTGAAGTGTAGCCAAAACATACATTCCTGGGCGCCTAGGCGCTAGGTGAGGCAAAGGGCATGTCGCCTCACCTCGCCTAGTGCCTAATACAACATAACTTACTGTCATTAGTTTTAGTTTCAGGCTTGCATTTGGGTTTATGATATGAAAAATGTCAGTTGAAGTAAAATTATGTGACAACATCACCAGAGTGATTGAAATACATAAAACTTACATGTTCTGCCAAAAATTAAAATTTCTCCAGCCAAAGTCTGGCCTCTGCCCGATGTTCTCATTGCACATTACTGATAAACTTACTTTAAATTGTCCAGTAAAGTTCATTTTGTAAATGTTTGCCACTATTATTTTAATTGGCCTCTTTTGCTTCATGTTAAACCACAGTTTGTTGGAGGATGGAGGCACAGTTTTCACGTTTGAGGGTACAAAAGGCAAATGTCATCTCAAATCTGTCCTGCGAGTTCACAGTCCGCAGTTTTACTGGAAGGTATGCACATTGTTCTGAATTTGTGGTTTCCAACTCTCTTAGCCATACTATTATCAATTCCAAACAGAATGTAACTTAAAATGCGAAATGTTTTGCTTCAACAGATTGCTACACAGGCTGATTTAGGCCTTGCAGATGCTTACATCAACGGCGATTTTTCCTTTGTTGACAAAGATGAAGGTTTACTAGATCTGTTCATGGTACAGAGATCTAATTTGGACACTGAGCTTCAATTTTACTCATGTAATTTTAAATTGTTCTCGTACAGTTACCTTCAACTAATTCCATATGGTAATTCTATCTTTTGCAGATATTCATTGCCAATAGGGATATGAATAACTCTGTTAACAACAGTAAAAGGTATGCTAGAACACATTTTTGACATTTGCTTAAATAGTAATAGCCAGAGTGTCAGTACTCGAGGATTTACATTTAGTTGTTTTCAGGGGTTGGTGGACACCAATGTTTTTTACTGCTGGAATTGCATCTGCAAAGTACTTCATCAGACATGTTTCAAGGCAAAACACACTTACGCAAGCTCGCAGAAACATATCTAGACATTATGACCTGGTCCGCATCTTTCTAAGCTGATATGGTTACTTACTTATTTTCTATAATCTCTATGAACTTAACTGACAAGTACTTACATTTGTTCTTGTAGAGTAACGATCTATTTTCACTGTTCTTGGATGACTCAATGACATATTCATGTGCTATTTTTAAGGTTTAATTCTGTCTCTTTCGAGAATGTTTACCTTAAGCAATAAGAGACTTATAGTTTACACATTTTCTATACTACCACATCACTTCAACTCTTGTGCGCATATTTCTACAGAAAGAAGGTGAAGACTTAAAGGTTGCACAAATGAGAAAAATCTCACTTTTGATTGAAAAGGTAAAGCTTCTCCTGAAATTTCATTTACATGATGCAATGTCTCTATATGATTGGTGGATTTGTTGATTTTCCGTATATTCTCCACATATTTAGGCTAAAGTTGAAAGCAAACATGAAGTTCTTGAGATTGGATGTGGTTGGGGTACCCTGGCTATAGAACTTGTAAGAAGAACTGGATGTAAATACACTGGCATCACACTATCAGAAGAGCAGCTGAAATATGCAGAAATTAAAGTGAGAGAAGCTGGACTTCAGGTATTTTTTAACTGACAGAAATGATGCTATCAAAGCATGTAACCTTAGATTTCATTTCAAAAGTCTTTTTTTCTTTTTCTTTTTGTGGTTTTAACTTGAAATCTACTTTCAGGACCGTATAAGGTTTCTTTTGTGTGATTATCGTCAAATGCCTGATACCATCAAATACGATAGGATTATATCTTGGTAAGTACACCTAATTACCACCGCATAATTTCAAGTTGATCTTATGTGTGATATAAAAATTTGAGCAAACTATCAAATGTTTTGAACAGTGAGATGTTAGAAGCAGTCGGGCATGAATTCATGGAGAGCTTTATGAGTTCATGTGATTCCGTTTTGGCTGAAAATGGTCTTCTTGTACTACAGGTACCGCTGTTTTTCCCATTATCTGGAAAATTTAACTTCAAATTTGTGAATTTCATATATTTTTGTTGCACTTCCTGGCAGTTTATATCTATACCAGATGAACGATATAACGAATACAGACAAAGTTCGGATTTTATAAAGGAGTACATTTTCCCTGGAGGTTGTCTACCGTCTTTGAGTAGATTAACAACAGCTATGGCTGCTGCATCCAGACTCTGGTAAATCTTAGTGCACAGTCATACTAAATGTCATCATATTGCACCCCTTTCTTCTTGCTGATTGCCTTGAGGTTTCGATGTGCTAAAAAAACTTTCAAATGCAGTGTGGAGCACATTGAAAATATAGGAATTCATTATTACGAAACACTAATTCGCTGGAGGAATAATTTCATGGCAAGACAGAGGTATGAGTATCTGTAATGTTTCAACACATATTTGCACTAAAGTCCACTATCTACCTTCCAGTTGCTCTTAGTGGTCTGATCGAGTTCATATTTCTGGATTTTCAGTGAAATAATTGCATTAGGATTCGACGAAAAGTTCATCAGAACATGGGAGTATTACTTTATTTACTGTGCTGCTGGATTTAAAACACGCACACTGGGAGTCTATCAGGTAATCTGGACTAGATAAGATTTTTCAATGTGCCTGGACCAGAACACCACCTTGTTTGGACCTATTGCGTCAGGGTACAGTCGAGTTCTGCCTTGGAACCCCTCTTAACATGATTTTGAACTCTTGTGTGTAGATTGTGTTTTCACGCCCTGGCAACCTCTCTGCATTCAATGATCCGTACAAGAACATTCCTTCAGCTTAACGGGATAATCCAGTTACTTCGGACCCACTTCCCTTGACAATTCCAAGGGGTGTGTGGTTTTTGGTATTGGTATTGGTTTTGTTTTAAATTTTGTTTTTCAACTTTGTTGTTACTACAAGTCATTCAAACAATAAAAAGAGAATTGAATGGAAAAACTGTTGAACTGTAAATATTTTTATTTTGCATTTAATTTCAGT
This sequence comes from Papaver armeniacum, assembly GCA_023531295.1. Lineage (NCBI taxonomy): Eukaryota > Viridiplantae > Streptophyta > Magnoliopsida > Ranunculales > Papaveraceae > Papaver > Papaver armeniacum. Next base: position 356,869 of record JAJJWW010000109.1, read on the forward strand.
GTGCATCTGCCACCTAGCGAGGGTGCGTTTGTGCATTAAATTGGTTGTCACATCATTTTAACTTCATACTAGTTGGACTCTTCATTTTACCTCAAATTTGAGTGAAAATACAGATGCCTAAAAACTAATTTGTAGATGAAGGTAAATGAGTTAGTTGTAAACTTCAAAAATGCATGAATGGCAGCCAAAATCGCAGCCCTGTAGTTTGTAGCTACACCCACACACCCCAGATTCAGCAAAAATGAATTCACCCATGAGGTTCCTAACTACAAACTCATAACCAGGAAGTTCTTCAAATAAGCAAATAAAAATTATTTTATTTATAAATTACTTAAATAAATATTTGATTCATAGAATTATTAAATAAATATTTGATTCAAGGGGTAGGATCCATTGACATGGTTATAATGACATAATCTTGACATTTTAACGTCATTTTCTCTACCAAACTCAACGGGCAATGAATTCGAGGCTAATTTTTTGATGACATGTTCTTCTTATAAGTCTCTACACTCCCACCAAAAATGAGATCATTCCGAGATGCATAAGACCACCATCTACCATTTTGAATATCAACCGTTGGAAGATTAACGGTTGAAATTAAAATATGTGGATGGTGAAGTTTCGTATTTCGGAATTCTCTCATTTTTAGTAGGAATATAGAGTTTTATACGAGGAACATGTCGCCAGAATATTAGCTTTAAATTCATTGTCGGTTGGGTTTGGTAGAAAAAATGATAACCATGTCAACGGATTCCCTTCATGGAATAACCAAATACATAATGCATCATATAACGAAGCAATAAATTAATATGACAAAAAAATTTAAATCGAAAACTCAGTTTCCGAATCATCTTTAGCACCTCCATAGTGGCCACCATCTCGACGAAGGCTCCACCAACACTCATTTTCACAATGTTTCATATAATCTCATTGTGGTATGTAAGAAGTGTTGGAAAAAGGATTAATAAAATATGATTTTTAAAGTTTTAATAAAACTTATAATTTATTATTTTCTTTTATGAATGAAAAACTTATTAGTCTCACACCGTGGAGTTTCCACTTTTTAGTTATTTTAAAAGACTATATAAGCTTTTTAGTCCCACATCGGGGAGTTCATCTTTTTAAGTTGTATTTGTCAATTATATAAACAAATTCACTACTTTTGTAAAATCTATGTGAAAGGGGTTTCTCTATATTTTAGAGGGACCCCCAAGGGAAAATATTTTATATTGTTTTATTATGCTTTCGCAATTTTACTTAAGGGTTTTTTTGGAGTTGCCAAGCTCAAGTTGAGCATCTACTATATATGCTAGTAGTAGGTGTAGTAGGGTGTTTTATCCTGGAGATATCCGTCCTGTGAGGGCTATAGCATCACTCTTGAGTGTAGCCGGGCGCTAATGTCTTAAGGGCAACGTGTTGAACACGTGACTCACTCTGTTTTTCTAAAGTTTTGCCTTGTTGTTGTTGCGGAGATCTGGGGAGCTCGTCCGTTTCATCAAATCGATAACTTCCATTATAAAGGAGCTAAGTATCAATAACTTTTGCTTATTTGATTTTTCCTTGTTTTTGATTATTGCACCCAACAATCTTAAGACATTAATATTTGTAATAATCGAGAATGGTTGATTGGTTTGTGAATCATGGATGTTAATTGTGGAGTGAAAAACAAAAATGAATTTTTGGTCAGCTGTAGGGTTTTGAATTTATCTCTTAACCTAGAAGGAATTTCGATGAACCCTTTTGATCTAACGTACTAGACATCCTGATAGTTACCCACGTAAAATTTCGGAATTTTTGGAGTTGTAAAAGTATTTTTCTGATATTTTACAAAACAGAGAAACGTTTCTGAAAAATTCTGACAAACAAATTGCTGTTGAATAAATTAGTTTTTATGGGGTACCCATGAGTTTTTTGAAATGGTGATTCAAACGAAGTTCGTAGATATATATGTTATCTTCAAAACTCATATTTTATTTTCCGATTCGGAACTAAGGTTTGTGAGATGTGGTGTATTAGGTGATTGGGAAATTACCGTCTCCCTAGTCAGAGTATAAATGAAGATTGTGACATGAAACTGGAAAGGGACATGGCTAACAGGCGCATGTGGATGAACACAATTTTTCCAAAGATGACAAAGGTGGGAACATCAAACGCAACTCTAAGCGTAGTCTTCTTAAGAAAGGTATGTTTCATAAACCCGAATCTAGCATTACTTAAATTAACGGTGATTTTTATGTGTGTAAAATCCTAGCCATACGGCAGTAAATTGTAGGAAACATAAAAACCTTAATTAGTAGATAGTTAATGCTAATTTAGTTGAAACAAACTAATACGAGTTCAGTGGCATGATGTCGGAAGTTACTTTAATAACCAATGCGAGATACTGGTGGGTGGACTCTGGAGCCACCAAGCATATTTGTTGAAACAAAGACCTGTTCACCTCTTATCAGAGGATAAGGGATGTCGAGAAACTCTTTATGAGTAACTCATCTGAGACAAAGGTTGCATAAAAGGAAAAGGTCGAGCAGAAGCTCATATCTGTAATATTCTCACATTGAATGACATGTTCCGAGCATATGCAAGAATCTTGTATCTTGTTCTGTTGTAGATGGTAAAAGATTTAAAATTTAATTGAATCTGGAAAACTTGTTGTAACTAGGAAGTGATTTTTTAGGAAAAATTTATAGGACTTTGGGTCTATATATGCTTAACGGAAAAACTAATGAAGTGAACATAGTTGATTCTTGTGCTTTCTTTGTGCGATTGAATGTTTTGCGTGGTACACTTGGAACCGTAAACTTATAAGTCAATGCTTAAGCTGGCCAGCATAGGCTGCATACCCAAATTTAGTTTGGATTTTGAACACAAAAGTGAAATCTATGTAGAATCAAAATACGCTATAAAATCTTTTAGCACAAAGGTTCAGAGTAATTCTAAGCCCTTAGAATTAATTCAGTTATGCCTAGTTAACATGAGTTCAACCCAAAACCATTATGGTAAAAGATGATTTATAACTTTCGTAGATGATTGTACGAGGTACTATCTTGTATACTTGCTTAGGGATAAGGATGATGCCTTAAAAGCCTTAAGATGTATAAACTTGAAGTTAAAAACCAATTAGAAGCCATGAACATAACAACCGTATCCTTAAGGGGATGAAATTGCCATGTTGGTTAGTTCAGGATTACCTGTAGCCTTGTGGGGGGAGGCAGTCCTCTTAACTAGTATATCCTGAATAGAGTACCCTTTTAAGGATCAGATGAAACTCCATATAATTTATGGAAAGGTAGATGACCTTCTTATGAATGTGTCAAAGTGTGGGGGTGTTTAACTAAGATTGTCATTCATCTTCCTAAAAGAACTAGATAGAAACCAAAAATGTTGATTGTGTCTTCATATAGGGCATGCTGAGTATATATCTACATATAGATTTTCTGTTGTGTGTTCTGAATTTTTCTGATGTTGGTGTGAATATTATTACGGAATCTAGGGATGCTGAGTTCTTTGAACATGTTTATTCTTAATCATGTACCTCATTAGAGATGTGATGTTGATCCCCTAGATTTATTTTCAAATAGTCAGAACTTATCTTAAAGGAAGATGAAGCTGAGGTTGAGCTTAAGAGAAGTAAAACAATTAGATCGACTTGAGACTTCTTATGAAGCCGACTTCATAACATACCTATCTTAGTCTGAGCCCAAACATGTAAATAATCCTTGACATATACTGAAACTCCATTCTGGTAAGAAGCTTCATTTAGTGAAATTGACTCAGTCCGTCGAAACCAGACTTGACCATGGGATGTAAATGAGTTTCTAAGAGGAAACTTAGGTAGATGGAACTGTGGAAAAATATTAGGCTAAGTTGGTAGCTAAAGGTTATAAACTAAAAGAAGGTGTAGATTTTCTTGATTCGTATTCACTTGTGACGAGAATTACTTCTGTCAAGATGGTAATTGATATTGCTACCATAAACAAATTGGAGATACATCAAATGGATGTTAAGACAACTTTTCTAAAACCGTGAATTAGATAAAGAAATTTACATAGACCAACCTGATGAGGACTTTGTAGTGAAAGGTTATGAAGGCAAAGTTTGTAAGTTGAACAAATCTTTGTATGGTTTTCAAATAAGCACGTAAAAGGTGACATGGAAAATTTGATCATGTGATAATGTGTAGTGGATTTAAGTTAATGAATCTAACAAGTATATTTACAAGTAACTTGTTAAGGATGCCTATGTGATTGTATGCTTGTATGTTTTTGATATGCTTATACTTGATACAAACATAGATATGATTAATTCCACTAAAAACATGCGTTGGATGAGAACGATGACTTGAAATACTTAGTCCCTATTGATGTAATCTTAGGGATGAGGATTAGAAGATAATCTAACGTTTATAGTCTTAGTCGTTCACATTATGTTGAATTTGTGCTTAAGAGATACAATCAGTCTGATTGTAAGCCTATTTTTACTCCGTATGATTATTCTTGTAGACTCAAGAAAAATAAGGGTAATGAAGTATCTTAACTTGAATACTCAAGAGTTATAGGATGTCTGATGAATTTAATGAACTATAAGAGTCCAGACATTGCATATATTGTGACTAAGTTAAGTATATATACTTGTAGTCCAGAGCAAGAGCATTGGTATGCACTTAGTAGAGTATTATGGTACCTAAAATACTCTATTACCTTTTGTTTGATTTATGAAAGGTATCTTGTTGTCCTTGAGGGACTTTGTGATGCAAACTGGATGGTTGACTCAGAGGAGTCTAAGTCTACGAGTGGATATGTTTTCACTCTAGCATGAGGGTTTGTTTTTGGAAGATTTGCAAACATACATATATTTCTCAATTCATTATGGAATCTGAGAGTATTGCGTTAGATAAAGCACGAGAGGGGGCCGAGTGCCTAAGATGCTTTTTTAGAAGACATTCCTCTCTGGCATAGGCCTGTGCCAGCTATATCTATACATTGTGTTAGCCAAGCTATAATAGCTAAAGCTAAAAATAACTAATCTCAATCAGCGTTATTTCCATTGATTGGATAAAGTCCAAGGAGAATATCGCACGACCTTTGACGAAAGGTTTATACAAAGAGATAGTTAAAACTGCATCGAGGGGGATGGGGATTTAAGCTCATAAATTAAACTTGCCATGAAGGATACTCAACCTTGCTGACTGGAGATCCCAAGATCAAGGTTTCGAATGAGACAACTAATTTGTGGTGGGTAAAGGTAAACACTATCAGAGAATTTATTCTCTGTCCCTTCCCTATGGTGTAGACGTGATAGTGTGACTGCATGTGAAGGATAACTTTTAAGAAGTCTTAATGAGTTCTATAGTTTCAATTTAAGATTGAAGTGGGATGCAACAGTAACACTCTTTATGGAAACTCACCTATCTGAATGAGGAAGTGGAGCCGCTTACTATGAGAATATGAGCTTTGATTCTCTAGAGCATTCTGAGAAACAAGATATGTCCAGGGCCAAATTGGACAAAACGGCACGAGCTTGGCAACAACCTTGGAGATATCATCTGTGGTCGTTATCGCGAATAACATCAAACGCTAGCAGTTCAAGACATAGTTCACTGTATCTAGCAAGTAATTCCGGTAATATCTCACTAAGCAAAGGTTCAAGACCTCATGGACACCTTTGCCTAAAATGGTATTTCCTGCGCTTTTTATGTGATTTTCGTTTTGATGGTTTTGGTATTACTGGAACTTAGGACCTAAGGGTCACTAAGGGTTCACTAGTTCATGCTTTTTCACTTTAGTGAAAGGAACCTTTAGTCTCACTTGGGAGGAACTAAAGATGAAAGCTCTCTATATTATATGATTTTTGTAATCCATAGTATAACCCTGGGGTCAATACACTGTTGTGTGAGGGAGATGACATTGGAATGGCTAGTATGACTTTAACATGCACGATATGTCTGTCTGTTCAGTCAGTTCGGGTCGTGAGATTGGGTTGTTGATTTACCAAGATTTATATGTGTTTTCGTGTTTTATTGAGTTTTCATTCATGTGGGGGATTGTTGGAAAAACGATTAATAAAATATGATTTTTAAAGTTTTAATAAAACTTATAATTTATTGTTTTCTTTTATGAATGAAAAACTTATTAGTCTCACACCGTGGAGTTTCCACTTTTTAGTTGTTTTAAGAGACTATATAAACTTTTTAGTCTCACATCAGGGAGTTCATCTTTTTAAGTTGTATTTGTCAATTATACAAACAAATTCACTACTTTTGTAAAATCTATGTGAAAGGGGTTTCTGGGTTTCTCTATATTTTAGAGGGGACCCCCAAGGGAAAATATTTTATATTGTTTTATTATGCTTTCGCGATTTTACTTAAGGGTTTTTTTGGAGTTGCCAAGCTCAAGTTGAGCATCTACTATATATGCTAGTAGTAGGTGTAGTAGGGTGTTTTATCTTGGAGATATCCTTCCTGTGAGGGCTATAGCATCACTCTTGAGTGTAGCCGGGCGTTAATGTCTTAAGGGAAACGTGTTGAACACGTGACTCACTCTGTTTTTCTAAAGTTTTGCCTTGTTGTTGTTGCGGAGATCTGGGGAGCTCGTCCGTTTCATCAAATCGATCACTTCCATTATAAATGAGCTAAGTATCAATAACTTTTGCTTATTTGATTTTTCCTTGTTTTTGATTATTGCACCCAACAAGGAGTAAACTTCATTGTGTTCTCCTTTTTTGTATCAGGATCGTACCAGCTTGAGTCACACACAAATTCAGTTGTTAACAAAAAATTAACATTAAATCTCCAATAAAAAGTTTGTTTGTGGTACAATGTATGTTCTCCCAAATCATCCTCGCTTGATCTGCAATGGATTTTTAAAGCTATGTTTGGATCTGAAGGTCTTCTTTGTCCAAACCGAGTCAATACCATTAACTGATTGCGCATAAAAGAGCGAGAAAATAAGAAGAGTGAGAAAGGTGGAAGAATCAGATCCTAAAACTAAGAAACATGATGATTTTGACGACATTAGGATTGGAATTAGAAGCAACCTCGAAAAAAATGGTTACTGCTCTTTTTTCCTTCAATGGAATATATATGTCGGAGGCAGGGACGTCGTATATGGTAACGTACTCCTTAACTGGAATCTGATTATGTCTTTCTTTATTTTACCCCGAATATAATGATATACATTGATTATTCGAATCCCGGTACAATTACTACTATCATATTTGCACTGAAGTCCATTATCTACCTTCCAGTTGCTCTCATTGGTCTTATCGTGTTCATATTTCTGGATTTTTCAGTGAGAAGTTCATCAGAACATGGGGGTATTACTTTATATACCATGCTGCTGGGTTTAAAACACGCACACACGGGAGTCTATCAGGTAATCTGGAGTCTGGACTGCATAAGATTTTTCAATGTGCCTGAACCACACCACTTCCGTAAGTGGTTGGCGATGTTGTTTGGACCTATTGTGTCAGGGTACTGCTGGGTTCTGCCTGGGAACCCCCTCTTTAACATGATTTTGAACTCTGTAGATTGTGTTTTCGCGCATTCAAGGATCCGTACAAGAACATTCCTTCAGCTTAAATACTTCTGCCTCCAAAGTTAATGGGATAATCCAGTGACTTCGGACCCAGGTGATGGACAGCGTATCTAATTTGTTTGTTTCGCTTCTGCATTTACATCCCTTGACAATCAAAATAGAATTGAAAAGAAAAACTGTTGAACAGTAAATATGTTTACATCTAATTTCAATGTGCATCCGCCGGTGTGTTTGTGCATGTAAATTGGTTGTCACAACAATTTAGCTTCATTTTTGTTGGATTCTTCATTTTACCTCAAATTTGAGTGAAAATACAGATGCTTAAAAACTAAATTGTACAAAATGAGTTAGTTATTTTATTTTTTTTATTTTTTTTTTGAAACCAACAAAATGAGTTAGTTGTAAGCTTCAGAATGAGAAGAAAAAGAAAGACAGTTGTAGTTTAAACATTTCCGTCCAGATACACTAGTGAACCAACAAAACCTGTAGTTGAGCACCATTTCCCCAACATCAACAGACTATCCCTCCTGGATGAATGCTGGCTCACTAGAAAAATGAACAGTGGAAAACACGTCCCAACACTACCACTGAACAATTGGCGTGTTTTCTTTAGTTTTTGTATGATGGGGCGGCCGGATCAAATTTGTTGCAGATGTCCAACAGATGGTTGATTTCTCGATAGACTTCACTCATTATGTTTAATTTAGAGGAAAAAAATACAACTTTATTGATAACGAGAAGTTACAACAAAGTAAGCCCAGAAGACCACAAGCAAGGACAGAAGTTCCCAACAAAAGTTGAGAGATAGGAGACACCCTAATGTTAGATACAAAGACACTGATAACGGCGTCACCATGACCTCATAGAACAGGCGGGCTCACGGCTCACCATCATTAAACAGAAGCACGAACTTAAGGATCATCTCTACAGCACCACGCTAGACTAGTGAGTCCGTGACAGCCCTGCCTGCAAACCCAGGCCCGGCTCTAGAAAATTGCTAAGCCCAACTGTAGATAATATTGACGCAGGCAGCGAGCTCCGGCTCAAGAACTCTATCGAAAATAGCCGACGCTCCGCAAGATCTATCGTGCACGCGAAACCAGAGCAACTTCATCCTTTTGTTGAGTGAAAACCTCCGAGAACTAATTAAGTAATTCCGATCAAACAATGTCCTTATACGAAGTAAAAACGTCCATTCCAGTTTAAAAGTCCAGTTTTCATCACTGTGTTTCCTTGCATGTAACTCATTTGCAGCACTTGTATTGTATAAAATTTTCTAGATAAAAGAGAGACTGATGATCCGAAATCTTCATATAACAAAATCTACCCTGGTTTTAATATAGAAGAAGCGCTAGTCCATTGAGCCAACTGATTACAGGAACCATCCTTACAATCATCATATTCACTTCTTTCATTACAGAGCACACGAAATATAACTAATGAACTGAAAAACAACTACGATCTATGAAAGGTAAAATAACTACTAAAACTGAATGTAAATTGAACTCCTACAGACAAAAGGTAAGTTCATCTAATGTAGTGTAAAGAGAGAGATCTTTTTGAGAGCTTAGACTTGGAATTTAGGAGAGAGAAAGATTGTTTGTTCTCCAAGTTTGAGTTCATCTCAATTCTTGTAATTATATTGAAGATTTTATGAATGAATGTATAAAGTTTAAGACGATCACTTGAATTGTTATTAGATTTCATTAAGGGTGTGGTTGTAGGATTTCCTCCAACTACATTTTGGCGCTAGAAACAGCTTGGAGTGATAAACCGTGGTGGTGAAAGTTTAGAAGTTTAAACCTAAAAATTCAGGAGGATAGCCTCAGAAATTTCATATTCATTGTTCAAATTTTTAATTCTTTACAGAGAAGTTCTTCTGTTAATTGAAACAAGAAAAAAAAATGGTAAGAAAAAATTTTGTAGCAAGACAGGCGGTAGAAGTTAGAAGGAGCGGGAGAATCGCTGTAAGAAGAAGGAGTGAAATTGCAGAGTCATCCAGAACAGGAGAAAGAAACAATCAAGAACAACAAGTCCATCATCAGACTCAACGAGAACATGTACAAGAAAACGCTATCGACTACGATAGAGTGAGTGTTCATACTTGGCAAACAGATTCAACAAAAGAGGATGAACAAAGGACTGGAGAGGGAGGACTCATAGAAGGAAATGATGAAGATATGACAATCGAAGAACTTCGACAGAGGTTGGCTGCGGAAAGAACGCGAGAGGACGAAGAGCGTGCGAATTTGATGCGTCAAAATAATGAGTTAAGAGAAGAGAATATAAGATTACAGGAGAATAGATCGAGAAGTACGACTCGTTCAAATTCAATATCAAGAAGAAGTACATCAATACATAGTCAATCTAGTCGAAGAGATGTCAGACAAGGAACACATTTGGACAATATTGTAGAAAACAGTCAAGAAAATGATGATCCGCAAGATTGACACGATGAATATCGCATAGAGCAACCGCTAATATATAATCGGTACATACTACATGGTGAAGGTCAACGCATGTAGGAAGGTAATAGAGATAATGGGGTACATGAACGACAAGGCGAGCGATATCAAGGTGAACAAAATGATGCAGAACAAGGAAGAATGATATTACAAGGAAGACAAATATTAAGAGACCAACGTGAACGCGAAGACAGGGTAGAAATGTATGTGGCTGTACAGAATCACGCACATGATGCCCAAGAAAGACGCAGGAGAAGAAGACAAGAAAATGAAGAACGAGAATTGCAAGACGCTGTGCGCGAAAACAATCATGACAATAGAGTAAGAAGACGCGAGTTTAATCGCACACTTCCAAACCAGAGTGTGGAGGATGATTAACAACAGAGAAGAGATAGATTGCAATAAAGAGAGATGTTAAGGGATCGGCAAGATCAAGTAGAAGAGGAGGAAAGAGAAAGACGGAGACGTCGGAGAGATGCTGAATAAGAACGAGAGATGCAGGAGGCTATATGTCAAAATAGACATGAAAACAGAATAATGCAAGCAAGACTAAAAAGGCTAGTGCTACAAGATCATGTGGTGAATGAACAAATCTTAAGAGAGTTAGCAGAAATGAGAGAAATGATGACAACAAGAAAAGAAGGCGTAGCGACAGCTGGACGAGGCAATTGAAGAAGCAGGGAAAACACCATTTGCAAGGAAAATACAAATGGCGGGAATACCGCCTAAATGCAATTTAACAGCATTTACCAACATCTTTGATGGAACAACCTATGCGATGCAGCACATAAAAGCTTATGTGCGATCTTTATTACAATGGGAAGATCATGATGCAGTTCTTTGTAAGTACTTTCCGGAAAGCTTGTCGGGAGAAGCTTTGAAGTGGTTTGAAGGTATACCTACTGGAACAATCAGATCATTTAATCATTTACAGTCAATATTCCTAGGAGCATACATCAGTAATAATGTATTAAGGCCAGGTATAGAGCAAGTATTTGGTTTGCGAAGAAAAACAAATAAAGACCTGCGAAGTTTAACAACAAGATGGAGAACTATGTGCGGTTTAATTGGTGGACGAGTAGATGAAAGAAATTTCATATTAGCGTTCATCAATGCACTCTTCAACAAAGATCCGCTTATACACGCAAATTTTAGAATTAAAGACACCATATCAATGACAGAGTTACGCGAGTATCGTGGAAGAATACATCGCACTTGAACAAAAGTAGAGAGAAATGGAGTCTTATCCTCGTGGCAAATACAAGCACAAAAGTCGGAATGCTAATTTACTTCCTAGGATAACAAACACGATCGCAAGTACATCTCAAGGAAGACAAGAAAAGGCCATAAATGAAGATCAACAAAAACTAGTAGCAATGGGTAGTCGAGATCAAGAAGAATGGGAAAGAGAAAAACAATTCAATAATCGTGGAGGAAATAATAAAATCCAAAGATTTGATAACCAGCCAGAAGGATATGGAAGCCAGAAGCAATATTTTAATCAAGGTCAAAGAGGTAATAAAGTAGTTTGGGATCCAATAAAGATGCCGCATCTAAATGCCACAGTAGAAAAAATCTGGGAAGCTATAATTTTGATGGAAGAAATACCGGCACCACCAAATGCGGGAAATGAGCCACCACCAGGGAGGATAAGTAGAGAATTCTGCGCTAACCATCGCTTCAATGGTCATACAACAAACAATTGCAGGTACATAAAAAAAATTATATTGAGAATGATAGACCAAGGGAAGTTAGATCACTTTTTGGTACAGCAGCAGCAGAATTTACCACCACCACCACCTCCAGAAGGTCGTACACAAGGTACGGAGACAGGACGAAATACATTTTTGATTGAAGTGGGTGCGAAGGAAGAGAATCTATATTGTAATTCGATAATACATTCGTTTAAGAGCATAGAAGACTTTCATGATAATATCTTGAGCAGAGTTTACGCGAGGGATAGTGATGGAAGAGAGATATTGAATCTTGCGAAGATATCGCCCTTAAAAGATTGTCAGAAGCAACCTATTTCCTTCAATGCAGAAGAAGTACCTGGAGGTGGAGAACCACATGAACACTACACCAAAACGTCTGATTTGGGACGGATATACGCGTTGCAATGAATTTCACCAACGCTTATATCCGTTGAAAATATGGCGTAGCAAATATTTGTGCAACGCATATATCCGTTGGTCAAATTAATTTGTGCAACGGATAAAAACGTTGGTCACCTGGTTTACCAACATTTTCTGAGCAACGGATTCTTTAATTTGTGCAACGTATACAATAATTTAGGCAACGATACTCTAATTTGAGCAACACTTATATACGTTGCAAAACCAATTTGATGTAAAAAAATAATAAAATTCGCCGATAGTTCCCATGATTTCTCGCACCTTCATATACCATTGTGGATCAACTAGAAGACCCAATTTTTCATATGAACATATGGTTAACCAATAATATTCTTACAATATTCTCTCGTGCAACATGGATTACATACGCATAACTTATACTCTCTACAAGAGACTAAATGACATAGTAAATGCTATATTGAACTTGTACAATTAAAGGAGACGACTAATACATTGTAGGACTTTAAGATAATCTCGAGTAAAGCAGAGCCGAACCCGAGGGGGAAAACCTCATCTTGCAAAATTCTTAATAGCACCTAAGTTAATGTAGATCAATAAATAACACTATAAGAAGAACGTGGATATCTTACGAGTTTCAAATAAGGTTCTTCCAAGAATGACTTATCACCATTTTTGGTGGAGTACTTATGGAAAGTCGTTGTGTTATGAGGATCACGAGAATTTCTGTTACATGTAAGAGCATGATATCGTTTCCCAAAGGATGAAAACATATGCAAACACAAATAAGATAAAGAACGCAAGAACTCGGACTCGCACGCAGTGGAAAGAGTTATAAGTCTGGATACCCGAATAGAAGCATGCATAGACACAAAAATTAGCTCATCTCAAGACACATACTACAAAGAAAAATTGGCACTGTATGAGATCTCTATTGATTAATGTGCACACTCCGTATGATGGGTTGCTTAACTAAAAGAAATAGCTCACTTAAATCAATGAGTTATAGTTCAATTTATACTTACTCCTTCATCTCAAAGTTATCATCAACAACACCATAAACTATCATAAAAATTATAAATCTAGGGCTTTAAAGGATAATCTAGAACACCGTTGCCACGGTGAGGAGGGTCGACCAAGAAAAAACGAAACACCGCTTTTACAATTAGCTTAGTTTAGCTCATCTAGTGTGGCCTTCAAAATACCAAACTAAGTCTAGAAATGTGTCTACACAAGGAACAATAGAAACCTACCCATGTGGAGTTGGCATTCCAAAGTTTCTGGATATGTTCTCTCCTCGTGTTTCGACCTTTCCGATGTCCTATGAACATGTAGCTTTACCATCCATGGCTCTCGGCATATATCAGAACGTAACATTTCCACCAATTAAATGGCCAATAACATCTAGCCGGTCCCAACCCTCGGACTTACTAATACCTCTAAATTGACCCATTTACATAATTTGAAGTTAGTATGAGGCATAAAAAGAAAATCATTTACCATTATTTTCCCACTGTTTGCCAATATTAACGTGCCTAAATCAATTCGGGATTTGCTCAAAAGTAAATCAGTTAACTCCCTGGAAAGACGCAAGGAGGCAAAAAGAATGATGATCCATCTCTATAGTAATTTCTTCTTTATTTGGACTTCCCTTACACAAACTCAAAATAGATGAATGGATTCTTTTATGTTAGCTGCTAAAAAAACAAATGGGAAATAAGAATATTGATCTGGTAACCTAAAATGCAAGAGATAAATCTTACCCAGGCACATGCACACAACCAAGTGCATGAACTGATCTTGGAGATCATCTAGTGTTGGCCTTCAAAATACCAAACTAAGTCTAGAATGTGTCTACACCAGGAACAATAGAAACCTACCCATGTGGAGTTGGCATTCCAAAGTTTCGGGATATGTTCTCCTACGTGTTTCGACCTTTCTGATGTCCTATGAACATGTAGCTTTTACCATCCATGGATCTCGGCATATACTGTAACGTAACATTTTCACCAATTAAATGGCCAATAACATCTAGCCAGTCCCAACCCTCGGACTTACTAATACATCTAGCCTGTTCCATTTACATAATTTGGAAGTTAGTATGAGGCATAAAAAAGAAAATCATTTACCATTATTTTCCCACTGTTTGCCATTATTAACGTGCCTAAATCAATTCTTCAATTCTGGATTTGCTCAAAAGTAAATGGCTTAACTCCCTAAAGACGCAAGGAGGCCAAAGAATGATGATCCATCTCTATAGTAAATTCTTCTTTATGCCGGACTTCCTTACACAAATCGCAAAATAGATGAATGGATTCTTTTATGTTAGCCGCTAAAAAAACAAACGGGAAATAAGAATATTGATCCGGTAACTTAAAATGCAAGAGATAAATCTTACATCGTGCACATGCACACAACCAAGTGCATGAACCGATCTTGGAGGTTCTCGAATAAAATACCCACACTAAACTCAATGGGTAATGCCATGGCCATCCTTCAATTCAGGTCCCTATAGTAACCTAAACAACTTGATCCTGCATGGAAATAAAGCAAATTTGCAAATAACTAGAGTTTGATCATTCTTGCCGTGCAAATCCAAGGAACAAGAAAAATAACACATTCGGATGAAATAGCTAGAACTCATTACTCATTAGACTTCATATTTAAGTAAGAATTTACTTCCCTACTGTAATACTTTCAAGCATTCAACCATTTTCTTACAACCCTCGTCAATACCAAACCAAGTAGAAAAGGAAACCAAAGTAAATAAACAAGCTTAGTCACACCACCACCACCACCACCAATAGCCACCCACATGCCAAGACTCGCAGAACCACCACTTCAACACCAAACCACCACTAACGACTACAACAAGCAAAAAAGCCCCATCCACTTGCAACCAACCACTACCAATAACATCTCCACCCACCGCAACCGGCGTCCTCAGCGCGCAGCCACGCCTCCGAATCTTCAAATGCATGATAAGAGGGACAAAAAAATCGGTGATTAACAAATTGCAAACTACCGACTCGAGCAAGAACACACACCACTTTCACCCCATACAAACAATACCTAGAACACCATATGACCACAAAATCAAATCAAAAGAAAACCCATACTTTAAAAATCCATCAAAAATAAAAACAATAATTGGAAAATCTTTACAGCATATTACCTACCAAAGATGTTATTCATAGAATTAAGTCAAAATAAATGCAATAATAACAACAAAAAAAAGAGTAAGAAGATTAGGGTTATACCGCGCAAGATCCATTCATCACTCGATTCACTCCATAGGTAAACTACAGGTTGGAACGAACACACCTTACAGAGTCATTTGATTTTACTGAACGATTTCTAGGGTTGAAATCGGGTTTTGATTTTTCTAACCATGAGAAACCCAAATCTCAGATGTAAAAGATTTCTATAAGTTTCGATTAATTAGATTCAGGTTTAAAAGAGATGGATTCTGATTATTAAAAACTTGGTTTCAATTCGAAGATCTAAGGGTTTTGATTTATGAGATTAGGGATCGGGGAAAGATAGATTTTGAATTAGTAATCTGGTCTTGATTTCAAGATGTGAATTTAGGTTTAGAAGAGAAACAGCTTTCTAAGAGAACAAGAGAAAAAAAAGCACAAAACTTAGGTTTAGGAGCAAAAGAAAAGGGAAGAAGGAGATAATGATTTGCAAGAGAAAAAAATTGATGAAAAAGGATTATAATTAGGTTGAAATATACATTTAAGCCCTCCACTATATTAATAATGGCAAGCGTGTCCTTTTTTATTATTTTTCCGTAATAATCTATATTTGGTGCAACGTATATGTTAAGCGGAGCAACGGATTTGAGTCTACAACGCTAATATCCGTTGCACACCTAAAAAAACAAACGTTGCAAAAACCAGGATTTGGTGTAGTGGAAAGTCCTTTAGTGGTAAAGTTGGAAATCAATCCAAAAGCAACAACTGATGAAGATGAAGAGGAAGACGCAGATACATGGGCTATTAACAGAATACTAATAGATCCTGGTAGTTCGGTGGATATCTTATTCTACCATACATACAAACAATGGGTGGAAGAGATGAAGAGCTTACTCCCTCTACTTATAAGATATATGGTTTTAATGGCACAACAAATAAACCAAAGGGGGATATAACTATGCGAATTCCATTGAAGAATGTATCATCTGAAATAGTATTATGTGTTGTTGATGCAGAATCCCCTTAAAATGCTCTAATTAGAAGACCGTGGTTACATGGTATTCTAGGGGTGTCTTCAAATTTCAACCAATGCATAAAGTTCCCCCTTCCTCAAGGTGTAGGAGTAATATGAGGAGATCAAAATGAAGGAAAAACATGTCATGAGATTGACATTGAAAAATGTGAAGAGCGCTCAAGCAAGCAAAGAAATTGGAAGCAACAGATAAAAGAAAGTCAGCGAGGTGAAAGATTGATGGTAGATGTTGTAAAAAAAGATGATGAGATAACACATAATTCTACACAAGATTTAATTACCGCACAAGAGCAAAGATGTGAATTTCAAGAAGGAGATCTAGTGTTGAGGCAGAAGCTTAGATATCAAAGAACTGGTAAAGGGAACATCGAAAACATGTGGGAAGGCCCGTATAAGATCAAAAGAGTCGTTAACAATGGAATGTATGAGCTGATAGATGAGGAGGGGAATTCATCTGATGAAGTATGGAATCAGGTGTACCTGAAAAAATATGGCCTGTGCGGCAATATTTGTACGCCAGAAGAAATGGAACGAATACGCATCAATGTATTCGATAACATAAGCGAACTCAAAGAGGCACAGGAAGCGAAAGAAACAAGCCACTTATCTAAGATGTAACAGTTTTCTATGAATCAGCTATCAGTCATGCGAAAGATGTGGTTAGAGTTGTATTAACCAAAAATAAGAATGCAATTGAAGAAATCTTTTTTATTATAATAATATTATATAAGGAAAAGGAAAAATAAGACTTCATAATAAGACCTTAATACAAGGCATCAGAAATAAAGACTCCAACCAAGGAGATTATCTATCTGATTATGGCATGCACCCTAGTTCGCATACAGCAAGAGGCAACAACAAGACCTAACACGCGTCATAATTTGGAAGCTAGTTAGCATGGATCAAGTGAAAGCTACACCGACCCGGGAGCTTGAGTCATGGAGATTTGGGGTAAAATAAAAACCCATCCAGGAGACGCGCCTAAATCAAAAGATTAAGGTGACAAGGTCTCTCCTAAGGAGTGCAGAAACTCGATCAAGGCGCCGAGGTACACGGTTAAATCAAGAGTGCCGGGGCGTCTGGAGCGTACCTGGCCATTCTTGACAAGTCTTGACTATGATGCACTCGGTCCGAAGAAACCCCACTTAGGGTGCGGTTTTGTAACCATAAGCCATATCGGTGGAGGGACAAGAGGCCGCCAAAATAACTAGTTGTTGCATTACTGGATGGGAGGAGCCCACCCTAACCCGGTAGGGGTACGCCTCCTTGAAGGGTCAATCAGGGGGAATATAAGGACGGCACCCTCCATTAGGGAGCTGAATTGTGTCAAAAGATGCAAATGTTATGAGACTTTTTACTCACGAGAGCATTAAGACTTGTCATATTTGTGCAACAATAAAACCTGAAGAGGAAATAATACAATAAGATGATAAGGCGAGATCAATGGTTCACTGCGCGAAAGCGTAAGGACGTCCTGCGATTTCGTCGCACAAAGCAATATCATACACTAGGTAAAATAAGACCTTTAAATAGGAAGGCTAAATAAGACTTCATGAGAAAAATATTATATAAACTAATAATTATTGTTTTGCAGGATGAATATAACATGTAAATACATTCGCATGGTAATACGAAAAAGAGAAGTTCTTACAAGAGAATTTCGCATGGTAATGCGAACAACATAGCTGAGGCAATAAACAGAGGTAAAATTGTAAGAGGGCGAAAGGTAAAGTGATGGGAAAAAAAATGTTAACGTGCGCGTAAGATATATAAACTGATATATAATAACAAAACGTACTATAACGCAAGAAAAATATATACATTTATAATAATAATTGTTCCCTCAAGAAAAATATATTTAGCTTCATTCAATCATCTGCCGTCGAATACCAGAGGCAAGTATGGGAATGCAAACATTTAGAAGGGTGTTATTCGCCCCCACGTGATAGAATTACGCATACTCATTTAAAAGGATAATGATCCCAAGTTAATTTCATTTGCTGGAAAATGAGGTTTTATATACAAGTATATAACAAGGAGAATATACAGTAAAGGAATACTAAATACTTAAAAAGATTACATGGAAGAAGCAATTTTCAGATGATAATATTTGACGAATGGAGAATTAATAAAAGTTTTAAAAGCGTGACAAGACAGAAAAGATCTTCAAGAACAAAGAAGCTACTTCTGCCCTGCGCTATCTTCATCAGACTCAGAACCATCAGCTTGAGATTCATTATCTTCTTCATCGGTATCTTCATATTCTTCATCTTCTTTTTCACTATCAGAGATGTCAGAAGTTACTTCATTAGGAGGAATATCAGAAAGCTTATACTTTGCAAGGGGAATGCCATTCTCAGCACAGAGTTTCCTAATTTCCGCATCACGGACGCGAATAGCATCATTGCTATTATTGGAAATGATGGTAGCAAATTGTTTCTTTAGCCTGCGATATTTAGAATCACGTGCGGCAAGCTTCGCCTCCAGACCTTTATCAGCGGCAATCTTTGATTCCATCTCCTGAATTTGGCTGCGAAGTTCTTTCTCAACCACTGCAAAAGAAAACAAGAAGGTTAATGTCACTTACAAAAATTGATCAAGAAATAACAAATTGAAAGGCATGATGAATGACCTTATGTATTGGAAATAATATCTTTAATCAAAGAAGAATGATATGAATCAAGGCTAACGTTCACAGCTAAGTCATTTCTAGCATTATCTAAGACTCTAGCAGCCCAGTCAAATTCGATATCGCTTTCTATGAAAAGATGAGAACGAATCATATTTCCCCATTCAATAAGTGTGTTCCTCTCACTTAAAGCTCGATCTCATTACACTTGAACTTGAATAACAGTATCTTGGAATCTTTTTAAAGCTTTCGCACCGTTTAGAGCAACTTGATCCTTCTCAGCGATAAGAGTGCTCATTCTGTATTGCAAGACTTTATTTCTCTCTTTAGATTCTAAAAAAGCGACGTCCAAAGTCGTTACTATTAGATAAAGCACTCATATGATGAGCATTAAGATATTGGTACCTCGCCTTAAGTTCCTCTAAAGAAAGGGTATTCAACTTGTTATCAACAAAGTTACTTAGAGAATCATTGAGATATTCTAGAAGAATATCACCATCAACATGATGAGGGAGAGAGTGAAATAAATAGGTTGCCTCATCAGTAAGGTTGTAAATCTCTGCAGGAGTAGATAATTATAATATGAGCAAAAGACATGAGTAAACGGATTGGCAAAAGAAGTAAATTAAAAGATTACGCACCAACTAATTGATCATTCCTCCTTTGAAGATCGGATATCTTGTTTGTACAAGAAGATACATTAGCTTCAAATTGATGGTTCCTCTTGCGCAGATCAGCAGCGGCAGTCTGAAGAGTGGAAACTTGGGATTTGAGTTCATTATTTTTAGTTGCAAGCTTGTGAAGTCTTCTTTCATAGTCCGAAGAGACAACATATGATGAGAGCCACTTGAGAGGTTATTAATCAAGCATGAGAAACTTTCGCATAATGTAATCTTAAGGAAAGCAATTTAAAGTATAAGAAATTACCATAGAAGCAAACGAATATTGAAAACTTGACTCAAATCGAGGCGCACCTCACGAAGAGAATCATAATCCAAGGTAGAAGCATTTATTATCTTCTCAAGGGTCTAACAAGTGTGAGCTAATGAATCATCTCCAAGCTATTTGTCATGGAGTCAGAAAAGATATCAGATATTTGTTCCATTGTAGATTTAATGGTGGGACTTTCACCCAGAAGACTGTCATCATCATCTTCGCTGGATTGAGAACTCGAAGAAGAAGAAGGTGATTTCCTCTTCTTAGGAGGATTCTTGAAAGAGGATTTAGAAGTAGTCTTCTTACTGCGAATCACACCTTTTCCTTTCGGAGACACGGTTCCAGTTTCCACCTGCGCGAATAATGAAAGATAAGAAATAGAGGCAACAATATTGTTAATATTAAACAAAAGATATTTCTTACTTCATTATTATGCAAAGGTGTCGCTCGAGAAGATTTTCTATCCTTTTTCGCTTGATCAACCATCTGAAAGGAGGAAAATAAGTAAGATGGGTGGAGATAAAAAGAAAAAAAGGGGAATTAAGTATAATAAAAGACAACTTACCACTCTCTCTTCTTCGGGCCATCTGAATGCCAAGGTTCATAAGTAGGAATCCCCTCAGGAAGGGGAAGGGTTAAACCATTTCATCCCTACCAGTGATGTATGGTCCAACCAAGATGATGGGATATTCTAACCATCGTGTGTCATTTGACCAGTGAGCGGTATTGTTTGTAGTATCATGCCAATCGACATCTCGCATGATTCTTTCCTCTTCTGCGAGACCATCTTTTCTAGATAAGCGAACACCCCATTTAGATGCAATACTTTTCATGATGGTAACTTCGTAGTTTTTGAAAAAAAAAAATCTATGGTATAGTCAGCAGGGTTAATTTCCTCATCTCGATGATCAGGATTTTGCTTCTTCACTGGATACAAAGATTCTAAACCTGCTGCGCGACGAGAATATTCAAGAGCTATTCTGATACTGTCGCCACTAAGCTGAAATAGGCCGCGCGAAAAATCAGGGTGTGAGAGGATCTTATAAAACAAGGGAATTCTGGGATCATAAAGGGTAATAGGAAGACCGACAAGAAGTTGTCCCACTGAAATGATAATATTTTGGTTACTCCATTGCTCAAGAGAAAACCATTCAGGTCCAAGTTTAGATGAAGGTTTTAATCCAGCAGGGGCAGACAACGAGAAACCTCGTGCAACAAACTCATTCTTTAACCTATTAAATGCATGTTCGTTCTTCCAACCAGCTTTAGGCATATTTTAGTATGAGAATGAGGGATAATGAAAAGATAATCATAGATGATCAAGAAAATCAATATCAGGATGGTTGAGATCTGAGATGAAACAGAGGAAGTGCGAAATTGAAGAAAAGAAAATGAAGAATATGATGATGAAATCAAAAGAGTAGCAGCAGAAGAAAAAAGTTGCAGAAAAAAGGAGAGAGAGTAAAAAGAAATATGAGGAGGAAGAAGAAGAAGAGTAAACTCTCGATTCCCGAGATATTCACTCATTAATGCGATGATTGAGAATGAACGGATAAGAAGAAGCGGTTATAAGGGACGTGTCATATCAAGAGTAGTTTAAAAGACACGCGTAAGTTCTCACACTTAGATCAGGGAAATATATCAATTGAAAAGAATACGAAAAGGTGAGTGGGTGCGGCATTATAAATCGGAGATTTCTCATATCGCTACCTTTCCAAAGAAACGACATGAGAAGAGGCAAAATGTAGATACTAAATACCGCACACTTGTTTAATATGCGAAGTAGTGATTGTCAAGATGGCGCGAAGACTATCGCGTATAGCTTATTCAGGATGACGCACTAGATGACGTCAGACGAATCACGAGTAAGTGTGATGATCATGCGAGGTTATAGAATATGTGCGAGAAGATACAATGTAAGCGTGAGTTAATGATGCGTGTCGTAACCACAACAAATTAGTGAATATTTTTCCACTCAATTAACAAGTAATATGGTGGTAGTTAAGTTCGTTCCCACGAGGAGCAAGAGTTTTTAGTTGTCTTATAATGTCACAAGGGGGGTTTGTTTTAAAAAAAACAAAAGAAAAGAAACAAAACAATTCAAATATAAAGTTGAAATCAATAAGAGAGACAAGATCAAGGAATCCTTATTCGTTGCAAAACAATGATTCAAGTTATGTTCTTTTCCACTTTTTATTAGTCATAAATTATCACCAACCGTAGGTAAAGCAACTAGATCTGTGCTAAACCCCTAAATCCCTTTGTATCACTGGGACACGAAGTTCTCGACTAACGGATTCTATTTACCAAACCACCTAGTAGTAGATCACTCAAGATGTAATTTAAATAAACGCATTAAGATTTATGAACTTATTAGGTTGATATTAGTAGTTAGACTCTTAGATCAAGGTCTACTTGCTAACGTTGTTTTCACACACAATTGCTCCATGGAATCCCTCCGCAAGGTCTCGTGTTTGCTACTTATGTAAAGAGTCAAGAAACGATTACTTATCCCCTAACTTTCACTAGCTTTAGGTCAATTAACAAATCAATTTAGTTGGCCATCCAAACAATCTATCAATCAACCATGAATGTATAAACATTCCTATTAGTAAAAACAAACGATAATCATGTGAAAAACTTCAAGATAGAATTGAAAACAAAACTCAAATCATATGTTAAGAACTAGGAATTCATCCTCAATCAATAATAAAATTAGCTGCTCATGTTTTTGAAATTCACACAAATAATTAAAAGGAGAATTTTGAAGTTCACACAAATAATTAAAAGAAGAATTTGAAAAGCAAACAAAAACACAAGTGTTGTGTGTGTAAAAGGTGTGTAAAAGTGTGAAGAGAACTTCTCTATTTATAGGCTTCAATGCTCTCCAAATCTTCCAAGGAATAGAATCCTCACTCCATAATAACATCACTTTCCCAATTTGAGCCTAATTCCAATTTCAAGTTCAATTCTCCAAAGCCTCCAAATTTTCATCCAATTCCCAAATCTAAGTCTTCACCCCATAGAATAATCCACACAAAAATCTGTAATTTTGGTCGCCTGAAAAGTTCTTGGGATCATCGGAATTCGACCGGGAAAGTCACCGCCGGTCACTGAATATTCTTATCCGTCAACGGAATATTCCGTTACGATACCGTCATAGATAACGGTCAATATGGTCAAACAGTTAGTCAAGGAGTCAAGGAAAAGAGTGAGTTAGCTACGTCGACTTGTCTTACTCGCTTTAATCGGTTAATTGGTTGGATCGGACGGCCACCGAGTAAACTCACTCGTAAGAAAAATTCAGCAGAGTTCCCTACATTTTTTAGGACATTCCCGGCCGAATTCAGGCCATTCTTCTTCCCTGTAACAATTCCTAAACATACATCTAATGCTCTCCACCCATTCTTGCACAATTTCTGCTTCAGACAGCTTATTCATTATCTAAACCTGGCCTAACAGTACAACCACACACCCATTTTGGCTGAAACTGATCTGAGCATCAATTTTTGTTCTTCAATGACAACAAGTTGTGTACTTGAGTCTCTCCCCAATAACCCATTCTCAAAATACCACTTTCAAAGTCACTATACAAAAATCCAAGAGCATCCAAACCCCGAATCGAGCAGAAACTCAAACCATTAATTCGATCCTACTCGATCTCCATTTCCGAGATCAACAAAGAACTTCACCTCTTCAATCATCTGAAACCCATACGAATATTAGCCTCAGATCCCCTTTTATTCTTCTCAGATTTCTTGGTTCGATTCAAACCCAGCTGCTTCTGCCGCTTCTTTTTCTATTGATACATGTGTATCTTCCTTTCCCTGGGAACTAGTGATTCTCAAGACGAATTGAGGATAGAATGCTACATTAGGAAGGATTCCTTGTTTAGGATAAATTCCTAGTTTAGGAAAGAGTATTGTTTTGAGCAAGATTCTTAGTTTAGGTAATATACCAGAAAGGAACTAGTCATACAAAAGGAAATGGATTCCTAAGAGGTTTGGGAAACCAAACCAAGCCTATAATAAGGATGTTTAGCTCATAACCAAACGCATCTAGTTAGTGTGTTCTTGTTGTGACGACCTATAGACACTAGGCACGAAAAACCTGAAAGCTTATGACAATACTTGTGCAAGCTTTTAGCAAACGATTTAAGGTTAATCCTTTGTTTAGAGAGATTGTGAGCGTAACAAAGAGAGAATTGTAATCGTTTTCTTGTTCATAATCTAAGAGAAGATATTTTCTTAGAATTACTACTTGTGTTCTATTTTCTAAGTTTCTCGTCTATTATTATTCTCAATTCCACCTTTATAGTAATAGTTGCAAGGTATAGAGATCAATACACGTATCAAGTTGGCATCACGAGCAAGGTTAGTTTTTAGGGTAAATCCTGTGGTTTATGGTTTTCACTAGATCTCTACATAAAGCTTGGTCGTGTGCTCGATAAGTTGGAAGACGTTAAGAAAACAACGCGATCAAGGATGACAAAGTCGGATGGTGATCCTAAGGAAGCGAACCACAAACTATGGAAGAAAAGGTGGCTACGCTGCGGCAGATATGAAGTCTATTCAAGTTACTCTTCGGGAATTGAGTGAATGTATCTGATTTCTCATACACCTAAGAAGAAGACAAAGAAAAGGTTACACCTTCACCGCAGCCTTCGGAAAAAGATGATTCCTAAGAAGACGAGTCGGAAGAAGAAGAAGAAGAAGAAGTGGAAGAAGAAGAAGAAGATAAGGATGAAGAAAAGAAGTGAAGTGAGTTTTAAAAGTCCTACCATCAACTAAACTCATGGTAAGAATCGAAAATTGATTTTCGTGTTGATATTCCACTTTACGATGGGAGTGTCGATGTAGAAAATTGGATGATTGGATTGAACGTCTAGAGACATATTTCTCTTTCTTTGAATATGGTTCAAAGGAAAAGATTGCTTTCGCGGTATCAAGATACAAAAGCATGCTCTAACCTGGTGGAAAGCTTATCAAAGACAAAACCTAGGTAAAAGAGTATTGTCGTGGAAAAGATTCAAGGCGCTTGTAAGGAAACAGCTTTTATCCTTGGCTACCTTGAGGAGAGATGGTTCAAGTGGTACAACTTGGAACGCATTTACAACCAAACCGCACAAGAATATACTGGAATTTCAGAATCAAGCTATGATTTTGGACTTAGACTTGGGGGATTTTGTTATCTACATGAAATATATTTCCGGGTTCCATGAGTATATACGGAAGGATTTGAAGATGTTTTCGGTGGATACTATCTCCAAAGAAAGTATAAAAGCTAATGCCATCAAAGGCAGGCAGAAGACAACTGATGTTGAGGAAAATTTCAAGGGAAAAGTCTCAGTAAGTTTCGTCGCAAAAGGAGATGAAAGCAAAGAAGAAGATAGGAAGTCTAAAGACAAAGAAGGGTTGATTTGCACTCATTGCAAACAAACATGGCATGTTGTTGACAAGTGTTGGATGAAGTATCCTAATCTAAAACCAAAAGGATTGCGAAGAAAGAAGCCATGATGGCAACACTAGTCGCACAAGTTCCAAAGAAGTCCAAGGACTAACGTAACCTAATCAAAAGCTCTCTCTAATAGCAGGAGGCGAGAAGAACTTATGGAAGACGATCCTAGGGAACGACTCTTCACGGTTAAGATGTGTTAAGACAACACTAATAGATGTTGTTATTGACCCGAAGTTAGAAGAATTTACTTTCACATTCTTTTGGTACGAAGTTGGGTTTGAAACTTTCAAACATCCAAACCCTATCCTTTAGGGTGGCTTCAAAAGGAAGGTGGGCTACAGGTTGCGTGGTCGCTGCACGTTCAAGTTTGCTTTAATGAGTCATACATTGATGAGGTTACATGCGACGTGGTTCCATTGGATGTTTGTCAAGTTGTACTTGGTAGTCCTTACTTGTGGGATTGAGATGCGGTTTTACATAGGAGGGAGCGGTATACCTTTACCAAAGATGGGAAAGCTTTTTTAATACGAGCTATTGACTCTCCTTGAGGGAGAAAGTTTGATTACAGACCACTCAAAGCCAAACGGTTGGTGAATGCTAGTACAAAGTTCATTCTCCTTGTGATCCGTCTCTGACGAGGAATTAGTAGAGTTGGTTTGGAATACATTACCAAACAACAACAAGAAGACCTAAGAAGGTTAAGTATGTTTGAACCACCATTACTAGATGATGATGGAGATGACAAGATGATCTTGGCACATGTGGAAGACTTGTGGTTAGATAGAGAAGAATCACTCAAGAAGATTGCATTATGGAGCGAAGAGCGACAGAGACACGCCAGAAGAGAATGAGACTTTCCTAAGTAGATGTCAAGGTCAAGTTCCGGAAGGATAGATGGTTCAAGATGGTGAAAGGGAACTCCACGATTTCCCTAACCTACAAATATAACTTTCACGGGAGTTCAAGTTCTTAAGGGGGCGCATGATACATGTGTATCTTCCTTTCCCTCGGGAACTAGTGATTCTCAAGACGAATTGAGGATATAATGCTACATTAGGAAGGATTCCTTGTTTAGGATAAATTCTTTAGTTTAGGAAAGAGTATTGTTTTGAGAAGTATTCTTAGTTTAGGTAATATACCTAGAAAAGGGAACTAGTCCTACAAAAGGAAATAGATTCTAAGAGGTTTGGGAAACCAAACCAAGCCTATAAATAGGATGTTTAGCTCATAACTAAAACACATCTAGTTAGTGTGTTCTTGTTATTGACCTTTCTATAGACACTAGGCACAGAAAACCTGCAGAGAAAGCTTACGACAATACTTGTGCAAGCTTAGCAAACAGTTTAAGGTTAATCCACTATTTAGAGAGATTGTGAGCGTAACAAAGAGAGAATTGTAATCGTTTTCTTGTTCATAATCTAAGAGAAGATATTTTCTTGAATTACTACTTGTGTTCTTTTAAGTTTCTCGCCTATTATTATTTCGATTAGCCTTTATAGCAATAGTTACCAAGGTATAGAGATCAATACGTATCATCTATCTAGCTCATTGGTTCCCTAGATATCTCGATTTCATCCATCTCCATCAAATCCCCTTTATTCATCTACCACAGACTCAATCCAATCTCCCATTGAGTTCTCGATCTGATTCATACGTCAGTAGCAGAAACCTATCGGAATTCATCATCGCTCTTCTCGATTCACAATCATTCTCGAGCAACACAAAACTACCCTCATTCTTCACTGATCTGAATCCCATTTCATGTGGCTTCTTCTTCTATCATCTCTGAAATCAATCCTCTGCAAAACCTACTCATTCCCATCCATGAATCAATCAAACCCATTTCAATTTTTCCACTGATTCCTTGAATCAACTCTTTCTCCTCTAATTCGAACAACATCAAGTCTTCCAACTCTCAATCAGTTCTTTGCGTTCACAAGGAAACCCCATTTTCTTCTTCGTCCTAAAGTAACACGTAAAATCCAGGTTTCCCCGTATTTCAACACGACTCGGTTCTTGATTTTCTACACTCTCGGCGGTAATAGCGAAATTTCTTTTGTTTCTCACTTTCGAGCAAAATAGAAATGGGAATGATTGATAAATAAGTTCTCGGTTTAGGGTTATAGAAGTAGGTTATATTCGACAGGTCACCTTGATAAGGGTTAACTAATTTTGACCCCTTAACCTCACCGGGTCTATCTTTAGTGCTTCTCCAAAAAGAAAGTTGCCCCTTAACCTTGGCTCGGCTCCTTTTTTAGTGTCTTGCCATAAATGATAAATTTCTCCCTTTGCTCAAACCGGGTGATTTTCTTTCTCGCCCGTGCGACTCCATAGTAGCTATAAGACTCAAAACAAGCGTAAAATACATAATTTACAAGAAAATAGCAAAGAAAGCATAAACTCTAGATAGTAAATATGGTGGATTCTACACCTATCAAATTCCCCCACACTTAGACTTTGCTAGTCCTCGAGCAAATCAAACTAAAACTTACAACTTCAAAGCGTTCCCAGCGTCCCAACCATCCAAAAAGAACTATGAGGACATAGAGTTTCTGCATGCTAGTACTAAGAAGTTAGAAATACTAAAGAACATATTCTCATTCTTAAATGTTGAGTGAGAAATAACCACACCATAATGAGAGAACGCGTGTTTGAGAAGCGATCAATAAGCATTTCGCCACTTCGCCTCACCAAAAGGGTTTTATGACAATTGCACTCAAAAAAAGACGGCTTTTTTATGGGTCTCACATGTGTACGAGTAGGAATGAAAAGATAATTCCCGCAACACGTTGAATGGTGGGAAGGACAACTTCCGAAATCTTTTCAAAACCCACATCTTTTAATATTTTGAAAACCATTTTTCTCGACGATCTCTAAGAAAGGAAATCAACCATTATTATCGAGGATGAGATTACTTACTCACCTTCACATCCCACCAATTATGATAACACCACTCTCACGGTATCCAATAGAAACGTCTTCTGCTCCTCGTCTTTATCTTCTTGGTCTTCGGCTTCGGCTTCAACTATTAATGATAAATTCTCGAATTTCGTAATTCCTTGACAATTTGTAACCTTTTTCTTAAATCCTTGTTGCTTGAAATTTCCTTATATATTTTCCTTCCCCACGGCTTATTAAATAAATAAAAACAAAACAAATATTCCTCTTGTCTCAATTTTTTTTTTTTTTTTAAAACAAAAGAAATAAAATACAAAGTGAAACTAAAACAAACCGTGGCCGTGGGAGAAGTATTTTACCGCTTGATTCTTCACAATTTGTATCGTCTCGAAATCATAAACTTCAACAATTCTCACCTTTTGATTCTCTTTGCTCTAGTAAATAAGTCTTCATACTTGGATACATAATTACCTCATTGTATTGTAAGTCCTCAACATATATGTAAAAATCTGCTCTTTGTATATTGCTTTACTTGAATTTGAAATTTGCTCTTTTCTTGTTTCGTTGCTTATAAACCTTGAACTTCTTCAACTTTCCTTGTAGATTTTGATGTCGCTCCTTGTTGATGATGATGGTATTTCTATGGATCCGTTGTTGTCGAGAGAGAGAATGGTGATAACTGCAAATCGAACTACAAGAAGGAGGCTTTCATCTATAGACGCCACCCTCATGATTGACAAAATTAGCACTCAAGAGATCAAAGAGTAGTGCTTCTATTGGTGGGAGGTTGGGTAGCTCACCATTCTACCCTAATTAACGATTTATGACACACACTCAAAAGAAAGCTCTTTAGTTAGATGGAAAAATTCTGGTCGGTGCCTCACATAATATAAATACGGTAGTCTCCACTAATGATTGATCAAACAACTCTAATAATGCATTTCTCCCGCTCCTAATTTGCATCACCTAAGCATGATTAAATCCATTATTTAACACTCTAACAAGCAAGAAATCGAATGTAGTTCCCTAACACTTCCAAGTTCGCTTATGTCATTAATTCTCTATGTAAACATACCTAGAAGTATGCTAGTGACTCTAAAATCTCTAAAAGTTGGAGGTTTTATATACAACTTTTTTTTTTTTTTTTAAATACATGCATAACCACTCCCCACACTTAAACCTTACATTGTCCTCAATGTAATTGAATCAGTCTCTAGTAAAGTCAAGGTGGGAAATTTTAACATGATATGGAACATGAAAAATAAATAACAAAATAAAAAGCAAAAGGATAAGAAATACAAAACCTATGGGTTGCCTCCCATGAAGCGCTTGTTTTAAAGTCGACGTCCCGACTTAGCTTTTGCTGCACATTACTCCTCCAGAGGTAAATCTCCCAAATGGAAGTTCATCCAAATTCACATAAGCGATGTTCTCATAGTATGCCTTCAATCTATGGCCGTTGACCTTGGAAACCGAGTTGTCTCTAAGACTAGTAATTCAATCGCACCATAAGGAAAAACATTAGTAACAACATATGGTCCAATCCAACGGACCTTAACTTTCCAGAAATAGTTTAAGGCGAGAATGATATAAAAGGACTTTTTGTCTCACTATGAAGCTTTTACGAGAAATCATCTTGTCATGAAAAAGCTTGGTCTTTTCCTTTGTAAATACGGGCACTCGTAAGCATCATTACGTATCTCCTAGCTCATTTAGTTGTAACTTCCTTTGCTTTCCCGCTTCATCATACTCCATGTTGCACTTTTTATCGCCCAATAAGCCTTATGTTCAAGTTCAACCTAAGATGACAAGCCTTTCCATAAACCAACCGATATGGAGACATACCAATCGGTGTATTATACGCGTTCTATACGCCCAAAGTGCACGTTGAGCTTAAAGCTCCAATCTTTCCTTGTTGTATTCAACGTTTTCTCAAGAATGGACTTGATCTCACGATTTGAAATTTCCGCTTGTCCACTAGTTTGTGGATGGTAAGGCGTACCACTTTTTGTGTGTTATGTTGTACTTCTCTTGGAGGAGAGCGTGGAAAGCCTTCTTGAAATGTGAGCCTCCATCGCTTATCACCACTCTTGGTGTACCATGCCTATTGAATATGTTTTCTCTTACAAAATCACAAACAACTTGAGAGTCATTAGTTTTGGTGGCTCTAGCTTCCACCCATTTCAAACATAATCTACGGCAAGAAGTATATAAAAGTTTCCATTCGAATTGACAAAAGGCCCATAAAATCGATACCCCACATAAAAATCTCAACAGAGAATTGGTGTGAGTGGCATTTGATTTCGAGCACCTAGATTTC
Source organism: Papaver armeniacum (assembly GCA_023531295.1). Taxonomy (NCBI): domain Eukaryota; kingdom Viridiplantae; phylum Streptophyta; class Magnoliopsida; order Ranunculales; family Papaveraceae; genus Papaver; species Papaver armeniacum. Next base: position 387,435 of record JAJJWW010000109.1, read on the forward strand.
CGTTCGTTGACATCTATCACACGATTTACAAAAACATATGAATCTTCAAACAAGGTGGGCCAATAAAATCCACTCTCGAGAACTTTGAGAGCGGCACGTTTAGAACCAAAATGGCCACCACAAGCAAAAGTGTGACAAAAGGAGAGAATGGATTGAAATTCGGAGTTAGGTACGCACCTTCGTATTATTTGATCAATGCCATATTTCCATAAGTATGGTTCATCCCACACATATTGCTTAGCTACCTTCTTAAGTTTCATCTTTTTGAAGTTGGACATTGTATTAGGTACCTTTCTTGTCACCAAGTAATTCACTATATCCGCATACCAAGGTGTTGATTCTTCCAAGATGAAAAGTTGTTCGTCCGGAAAGCGGTCTTGTAATGGAAGTTCTTCTTGAGACATAACAAGTCTACTAAGATGATCCGCAACGATATTCTCCACACCTCTCTTGTCTCGAATTTCTATGCCGAACTCTTGTAGCAATAGGATACACCGAATTAGTCTTGGCTTAGCTTCTTTCTTCTTTATTAAGTGTCATAGTGCGGCATGATCGGAATACACAATAACCTTTGTACCCACCAAATATGATCGAAATTTTTCCAATGCAAAAAATATAGCCAATAACTAATTTTCCGTGGTAGAATAGTTGATTTGTGCATCATTAAGGGTCCTAGATGCATAATAGATAACATGGGACAACTTGTCCACTCTTTGACCCAAAACGGCTCCAACCGCATAATCACTAGCATCACACATTAATTCAAATGGAAGATTCCAATCCGGTGATTTGATAATTGGCGTACTTGTCAACATTTCCTTCAATTTGTCAAAGGCATCCTTGCATTCCTTGTTGAAGTCAAAGGTACCTCCTTTTGTAATGACTTGCACATAAGATGGAGATTTTGGAGAAATCCTTGATAAACCTCCTAGAAACCTGCATGGCCAAGAAAAAGAACGGATTTCCCTCACCGAAGTGGGATATTGTAAGTTTCTTATTAAATATATCTTTGACTTGTCCACTTCGAGCCCTCGAGAGGACACAATGTGACCAAGTACTATGCCGTGGTTTACCATAAAGTGACATTTCTCCCAATTAAGAACAAGGTTTGTGTCGATGCATCGTTTAAGAACTAGTTCAAGGTTGTCTAAACAACTATCAAAAGAATTGTCATAAACACTAAAGTCATCCATAAATACCTCAATGATGCGCTCCACATAATCCGAGAATATACTTACCATGCATCTTTGGAAAGTAGCCGGTGCATTGCAAAGACCAAACGGCATCCGTCTATACGCAAACGTTCCAAACGGACAAGTGAAAGTGGTCTTCTCTTGGTCCTCCGGTGCAATAACAATTTGATTGTATCCCGAATAACCATCCAAGAAACAATAATGAGAATGCCCCGCTAACCGCTCCAACATTTGATCAATGAAAGGTAAAGGAAAATGATCCTTTCGGGCCATGGAATTAAGCTTTCTATAGTCAATGCACACTCTCCAACCGGTTTGAACTCTTGTAGGAACAAGTTCATCATCTTGATTTCTAACAACCGTGACTCCGGACTTCTTTGGTACCACTTGTACCGACTAACCCACTTGCTATCGGAAATTGGGTAGATTACCCCCACACTTAGCAATTTGAGTATCTCTTTCTTCACAACCTCCATCATGGGAGGATTAAGCCTACGTTGAGCATCACGTACCGGTTCACGTTCTCTTCCATTAGAATCCTATGCATGCACATGGATGGACTAATGCCTTTGATGTCCGCAATTTTCCACCCAAAAGCCGTTGTGTGCTCTTTCAAGACTCTAAGCAAACGGTCTTCTTGTACCGGTGTGAGGTTCTTTGCAATAATCACTGGAAGCTCATCTCCATCTCCCAAGTAAGCATACTAAAATGGTCCTAAGGGCTTCAATTCTAGCTTAGCGCATTCACAATAGATGGTACAAGTAATTCATCATTCATGGGTAAAGAAATATAGAAACATTACCCTTTTAGCTTCTTGCAATGTCGCCAAGGCACCACACATCTCCACTAATTCCTTGGATATTTCAACATCCAAGTTAGACAAGCCGTGGATGTCCAATTTGTAGGACCAGAATATCAGACAAAGAATATCATGAGGTTGATAAACAGCATCGCACAAGGAGTCGCATGAAGGAAAATAAATGACGTAATAGATGCGACAATGTAACATGAGGAAGGTGTGAAGACTTAGCGAGATTTAGAAGTGTCGCGAGGACAAGCAAGCACATTCGCGAGGGGATTCGCGAGTTGTTTCGAAAATAAAGGATGACTTAGTTGTCATCAACTATGTAATACCCTATATAAAGGGTCTGAGTAGATTACGTTGTAAGGGGATCTTTTTCGAATTGTTAAGCAAGTCATTAAGAGAGAGAAAAAGAGAGTAATTGTAATTGCTTTGGTTTATTTCTAATTGTATTTGTAAACATTTCAAGAAGATAATCAATCAAGTTCAAAATTAAACATCTTTCAAAGAGTTAATTACATTGAATCTAGTGAGGGGTGTAGTGTGGGATTTCCTGCAACTACATATGCGCTAGAAACAGGGATTGAAGAAGATTAACCTTGTGAATTGGAAGAATTAGAGGTAACAAGAAAGAAATCTTGAATAATTTTTAACAAATTACTAAAATTGAGAAATGGCTAGGAGAAGAATGCATCAAAGACAACCAACGATCGTAAGGAGAAGTGGAAGATTAGTGGGAGAAAGAAGAAATGAAGTAGGTGAACCATCAAGGATAGATGCAAGAAATGGAGAAGAAGGTCTAATTCAACCGCCAATTCAACCATCAACTCAACCACCAATTCAACAAGACTAAACAGGTAGTAATCGATTATGATAGGGTGAGCGTGCATACATGGAGATCGGATTCTATGGAAGAACGAAGAATTGCAACAATTGATGAATAGTAGACAGGAAGAGAGAAATCGAGAAGAGATGGGAGAAACAATTCGTGGAAATGAAGAAATTATGCATTAGAAACGTTCGAGACAGACAATACACGAAGAAAGCGGTTAGAAGCGAAGAACGTGCGAATCTAATAAGGCAAAACCACGAATTGAGGATGGAAAAATAGAGGCTGCAAAATAGAAGATCAAGAAGTAGTAACGAGATCGAGATCAGGATCGAGTAGAAAATGGGAGAAGAACATTACCGGGCCGTAAAACGTTAATGAAGAAAATTTGGAAAGAGAGTTAAATCTTGGTGAAGGGGAGGTCGCAGAGAGAGAGAATTAATAGAAAATCGTTATATTTTGGTGAATAATCACGATGATGGAAATCAAGAAGATAGGCAGCCTCGAGCGATTTAATAACCCTATTTAATGAAGAAAATCGGAAGAAGGAAGAAGAACACTACATGGGAGAGAGAAACACAAAGGAAATAAAAGGAAATTGAAGATGACATTGAAAAGCATTATACCGAGCAAGCACGTTCTTAGCCCGCGAGAGAGAAAGATTGAGAGCGAAATGGAAAATCGGGGAATTGGAAGAGGCGATTCTACAGAATAATCATGACAATCGAGAGAGGAGGCGCGAGCGAAATCGCAACAATGGAGATATTAACGAAGAATATGAAAGAATACAAAAAGTAGACACGAACGAAGAAGGAGGGCGGAATTAAAGAGACCGATAAATTCAAATTACGAGGCAAATGAACAAATTAACGCGAGAATTGCGGAGATGAGAGGAATATTGAAAAAGAAGAGAAGGAGGAAGAAGACAGTTAGACGAAGCCATCGCAGGTCGCGAAGAATCCCTTTACATTAGAGGTGCGATTAGGAGGAATACCCCAAAATGTAACTTACCGGCGTTAACCAAAGATTTTGATGGGACAACTTGCAATACAACACATCAAGGCATATGTAAGATGTATGTTACAATGGGAGAATCATGATGCCATATTGTGTAAATACTTTTGCATCAAGTTTGACCGGGAGAAGCCAAGTGGTTTTGGGGGTTTACCAAGAAATACTATCACGTCATTTAATCATTTGCAAGCTATATTCTTGGGGGCGTATATAAGTAACAACTCCTCGGCGATCGAAGATGTATTCGGGTTGAAACAAAGAGTTGGTGAAAGTTTGAGACACCTAATCGCCGATGGAAGACAATGTGCAACGAGATGGCCTAAGGGTAGATGAAAGATATCTCATAATCAATCATTCATAAATGTTTATGTTCGCAACCAATCTATTGTATGTTCAGGTTTTTAGAGTCAAGAATACGATTACAATGATCAATTACGAGAACTCCAGGAAGAATATATCGCTTTTTAGAAGAAAGACAAAACGAGATGGAATCTTATCCAAGTGGCGAACACAAATTTTAGCATCGCTTAATGGAAGTTTATTACCTCAACTTGTACACACAAAGGGGCGAGCACATCGCAAGGTCAACAAGAAAGAAAGGCAGTGATATAGAACCAAAGTTAGTAGCCATGGGAAGTCGAGATCGAGGAATTTGAGAAAGAAAGGAACTACTACAATTCGGGCGAAATAATAAGATCCAAAGGCTCGATCATCCGCAGGAAACTTACGGAGGTCGAAGGCGTAATAATAACTATCATGGAGGGCAGCGAAGTCACGAGTAGTGTGGGAGGAAATTAAAATGCCGCCATTGAAGGCCGTGTGGAAAAATATGGGAAGCAATACTTTTGATGGAAAACATACCCGCACCATGGAACATGGGAAGTGAACCACCACCTGGAGATAGAAGTCACGAGTTCTTCGTTTACCATCGCTTTCATGGGCACTTAACAAATGACCGCAGTAAACATCAAGAGAATTATCCTAATAATGATTGATCAAGGAAAGCTAAATCACTTTTTAAAGGAAGAAGAGAAAGTTCAACATTTACCACCACCACCAAAGAAAAGGAAAAGAAACATTTGTTATAGAAGTTGGGGCAAAGGCTAAAATTTGTTTTGCAACTCCATTGTACACTCATACCGCACTATTGAAGATTTTCATGACAGTGTACTTAGTAGAGTTGCGAGCGAGGGATGCTGATGATAAAGAAGTGATGAATGTTGCGAGGATATCGCAGCTTAAAAGAGTGGCAATCGCATATTATTTCTTTCTCGGTGAAGAAGTACCCAAAGGAAGAGAAGTACATGATAGCCCATTGGTTGTAGTCTGGAAATTAATCCAAAACCTATTGATGGCGAAGATGATGAAGCGGAAAAATTGGGCAAATCAATAGAATATTGATTGATACAGTTTGTCGCTCGATAACATTCTTTCTACCATACTTACAAAACTATGAGGAAAAGATGAAGATTTGATCCCTTCAACATACAAAATATATGGTTTTAACGGCACCGCGAACAAGCCCAAAGGAGAAGTGCACATGAGGATACCCTTGCAGGGGTTATCAATCGATATTTTGTTTTGTGTAGTTGATGTGGAATCTCCATACAATGCATTGATTGGAAGACCATGGCTTCATGAAATTCGGGTGTAGCATCGACATACCATCAAATAAGATAAAATTTCCACATCCTAGCGGTGTCGGAATTATAAAAGGAGATTGGATAGAGGGGCAAAAATGTTATGAGGTGGATGTAGAGAGCGAAGAGAGAACTGAAGAAAAAGAAAGGTTGGAGGAAGAATGTAAAAGGATGAACAAAGAAAAGAAAGACTAATGGTAGATACCATAGAAACAAAAGAAGAATCTTTGCAAGTGAATGCACAAAAGCAAATCAATATCATGATGCAAAGGAGACATTGAAATGTTGGACTGATGCGGAGGCAGAAGGAAGTAAGAATAAAAGGTGTAAAAAATGAATAATTGCGAAAAAAGATAACAATTTAGTGGTGAAAGCATGATAAGGATAAGAAGCAGAGATGATGGTTGCGGAAAAGTTGTGCGAGAATCTCGCCATGAAAGAATGTGTACAAATCTATTGAATAATTGAAATGGAGATTGTGCGATAACTTCGCAGACACAAATGATTCAATAAATTGATAAAATGAATGAGTGAGTGAATGGGACAAACCTTTATGGCGTACACCTTAGTTCATGAATGATATTTCGCAAGAGGCAAATGTAAGACCTAAAGTACGTCATATAAGGGGTATCTCTTAACATGGCTCGGGTGGAAGGTTACACCGCTCCCCGAAACCTGGGTCATGGAGATTTGGGGCCCATGAAAGCCTATCCTGGAGATACCTTGGATTTCAAACTATATATATATAGAGTTATACCCTGGTTGGACGTCCGAGGTCTCTTCCATGAGCCGCGTACCAAGGCGCCGAGGTACACGGTTGAGTCAAGAGTGTGGAGCATGGAACTTCCTTACCACTCTTGACAAGTCTTGCACATCGCACTCGCCCGAAGAAAACTCCTTAGGTGCAGCCTCGTAACCATAAGCCCTATAGGTATAAGGGATAAGAGGTGCGAAAACAACCGCTTCCGTTAAGACCAGGATGGGAGGAGCCAGTCTTGTATGGCCGATGTACGCCTCCTTGAAGGGGCAAACCAGGAGAAGATAAGGGCGGCACCCTCCATTAGGGAGAGGGTAAGTGTCAAAAGACGCAAATGTCATGAGGCTTTATTTTCGCAAGAAAATTTAGGCTTGTCATATTTGTGCAATGATCCTGTAGAGGCAATAATACTAACGCGAGGTTAAGACGAGATCAATGGGTTTTTACATGAAAATGTAAGAACATCCTGCGATTTCGTCGCAAAGACGACAAATGTCATGGGATTTTATGGTCGCAAGAACATTTAAACTCATCATATTGTCGCAAATATAATGTCTCCGTGCGAGGCAAAAATACTTAAGAAATGATAAGACGAGGTCAATGGGTCATTACATGAAAATGTAAGGACGTCTGCGATCTTGTGCAATGAGGTGGCAAAATAAGACTTTACTTAGGAAGGCAAAATAAGACCACACAAATAATGATAAGGCAAGATCAACGATTTCTTAATCCATGAAGATATCTTGCGATCTGTCGCAAGAAAAAAAACGCAAGAGTGATTAGCTCAGCAGTTGATCATATTTTTATGGACGAGAGGCAAGTGTTGATTATATCTTATGAACAGAGGCAAGTATGAAGTTATAATTACAAAAAAGGGTTGTTTGATTGATATATCTGAACAAAGGAAGCAAAAGTTGAATTCATATTCAATAATCAAAGAAATTTATAATAAGGAGTTACAGAAATGGAAGATTAACAAAGACACATATATACAGATACTACAAGAAGTGAAAGAAGAAAAAGAAATTATTTCTTTATTGGTTCTTATTCTTTATACGATTTTGGTTCCATCACTCTCGTCATGATTCTTCTTCATTAGCTTCCTTTCACTTTTAAACATCCAGAGACAAAAAGTCTCTGGGAACTCTTCTTGACGCAAAGAAAAGGTTATGAATGAAGAGGAATGTTGTGATGGGTTACAAACTATTTCCATAGCTTGATTGCGAAACTAAACAACATCATTATTAAAATTCGCCAACGTAGTTTGGAATTGTCGCTTCAATTTAGAATATTTATTCTCGAAGAGAGAGATCCCTACAGTCGTTCTTTTCGGTTTCAAGCTCTCCAATCCTTTGTCCAAATCTCTTTCAGATTAAAGAAAAAAACATGAGAAGATGAGTTAATGATAATAGTGCAAAAAGAAAAAGAAAGAAAAGTAAATAAGTATAATAAACAACCTTCTCTTTCAAAGATCATATCCTTGATCAAGGTAGTTTGCTCCTGGGCCATGTGAAGACTAACATCGACACCTAAGTTATTTCTAGCATTATCTAGAACCTTCGCAGCCCAGTGCAAACTCATCATCATTATTTATGACAAAAAGTGAATGAATTTGGTCTTCTCGCTCGCTAAGCATGGTATTCGACGATGGAGTTCATCTCGCTCAACTTGTACATCAAGGAGAGATTTTTGAAATTTTGCTAATGCTGGCACCTTTGTTAGTAATACGATCTTTCTCATCTATGAGATCACTAATTTTCTTCCTTAAGATTTTGGCTTTCTTCTTGGAGTCAAGGTACTTTCGTTTAAAATGATTAGCTAAACTTAAACTAGATCTATGCTCGATCTAAGAGATGATATTTGGATTGAAGATCCTTTAATGAAAGGAGGTTAGTCTTATTTGAGGAACTACTTAGAGATTCATTAAGACGGTAAGAAGAACATCATCATCCATTGGCTCGGGAAATGAATGGAGAAGAATGGATTCTTCAAGAGAGATTATATGTGTCATGCGAAAATAGTAAGTCGACAAAGAAAAGCAAAAATAAAATAAAAAGGATTTGAGGGGTAAAGATTGCTATACCATAAAGTTGTTGATTTGCGCTTTCAAGAGTAGATACTCTATTGCTGAGAAGTAAGCTCGGCTTCTAGTTGTTTAATTGCTCATCCTTCTTTAAGAGATGTCGCACCTTCAATCTCTAGATCTCGGATCTTCTCTTTGTTGCAAGTTTTTCCTTTCAAGGCTGTCGTGTCTTTTTTCAAGATCGGAGGCAACAACAAAGGAAGCTCTTCCGGACTACAAAGAGAAAAATATGGGAATGATTAAGATAAAGTTTATAATTGAAATCATAAAGAGATAAAAAGATACAAACATACCAAAGCATTAAGAGCATTTAAGAAGCTAGAAGTCACTGTTCGGAAACCCCGCTAAAATGACTCGTTATCCTCCAAAGAAGGGGGCATCGCAAATATTAGCGAGAGCTTTGCAGGTAGCGGTTAAATGGTCATCCCCCAATCCTTGCATGGAATCGCAGAAGATGCTAGACAATTGTGCCATAGCGGTGGTTGAATGATTTTCCTCATGAGAAGAAGTACCAACCTCATTTTCATTTTCGCCGAGTTCTACTTTGTTTGAGAACTACAATGAGAAGAGGAGATGGGTTTTCCATTTTTAGAAAACGGAAGCGCAGGGGACTTGTCCTTGTGAAAAGTAGCTTTATCCTTTCCTTTTAGCTGCACTTCAGCCTCCTCACCCAACCTTCATACGCATGAAGATAAGAAAATAAGAGGCAACAATATTGTTTTGTAAGCATCTTCTCCTCTTTTACCCATTAACCTCAAAAAATTTTGATCGCTGCACGAGAAGGAACAGCAAAGAAAATCTAAAGTCGAGTATCCCCGCGATACTTCGATCGTCACCAAGGAAGGTAACACTTTATTATGTTAATAATATTATTATTTGTTTTATCTTCATGCGATGTTAAGGTCGAATTTGAGGAGGTCAAGTCGCGGGTGCCAAAGGAAAGGATAAGCTACTTTTCACAAGGACAAGTCCTCTGCCTGCTTTCAAAATGAAACCTATCCTCTTCTCATTGTAGTTCTCAACAAAGTAGAACTCCGACGTAAAAATGAAAATGAGGTTGGTACTTCTTCGAGGAAAATCACCAACCACCGCTATGGCACAAATTGTCTAGCATCTTCTCATTCCACAAGATTGGGGACGACCATTTAACCGCTTACCCGCAGCTCTGCTAATATTTGCGATGCCCCATTTTCACTGAGGATAACGAGTCATTTTACGCTTTCCTTAATAAATGACTTCTAGCTTCTTAAATGCTCTTAATGCTTTGGTATGTTTGCATTCTTTTATCTCTTTATGATTTCAATTATAAACTTTATCTTAATCATTCCCATATTTTTCTTTTCAGAAATTGGAAGAGACTTTCCTTGTTGCTTCGATCTTGAAAAAGACACAGAAATTTTGAAAGGAAAATTGCAACTTAAAGAGAAGATCCTAGAGATCTAGAGATTGGAGAAGTCACAACATCTCGTAAGAAGGATGAAACGAATTAAACAACTAGAAGCCGTAGCTACTTCGAAGGTACGTAGCATTTACTTTTCAAAGCGTAAATCAACAACTTTATGGTATAGCAATTTTACCTCAAATCCTTTTATTTTATTTTTAGTTTTCTTTTCTTTGTCCGACTCTATCATTTTCGCAGACATATATAATCCTCCGAAGAATCCATTCTTCCATTCATTTCCAGCCAATGGATGATGATGTCTTTTACCTGCCTTAACGAATCTCAAGTACTTCCTCAAATAAGACTAACCTTCCTTTCATTAAAGGATTCTCTAATCCAAATATCATCTCTTAGAGACTCTACATAGATCTAGTTTAAGCTTAGCTAATCATTTTAAACGAAAGTACCTTGACTCCAAGAAGAAAGCCAAAATCTTAAGGAAGAAAATTATGATCTTATAGACTATAGAAAGATCGCATTACTAACAAAGGCACAGCATTACAAATTTCAAAAATCTCTCCTGATGTACAAGTTGAGCGAGATGAACTCCTTCGCTGCATTACCATGCTTAGCGAGCGAGAAGACTAAAATTGCCTACTTTTTGTCATAAATAATGAGCGATGCAGTTTGCCTCGGGCTGCGAAGGTTCTAGATAATGCTAGAAATAACTTAAAACACATAGTCTGCCACGAGTAACTACCTTTGATCAAGGATATGATCTTTGAAAGAGAAGGTTGTTTATTATACTATTACTTTTCTGCTCTTTTTCTTTTTGCACTATTACTTCATTAACTCATCTTCTCATGTTTTCAGATCCGAAAAGAGACTTCCCACATGATTGGAGAGCTAAAACCAAAAGAACGACCACAAAGGATCTCTCTTCGAGAATAAATATTCTAAATTGAAGCACAATTCCAAACTACAAGCACCTTTAATAATGATGTTGTTCGTCGTAATCAAGCTATGGAAATATTTAACGATCACAACATTCCTCTTCATTCATAACCTTTTTCTGCCGGAAGTTCCCTAGAACTTGCCTGTCTTATGTTTCCGAGAAAAGAAGCTAATGAAGAAGAAGAATCATACTTAGAGTGATGGAACCAAAGAATCAGAGAAACAAGAACCAATAAAATAATTTTTCTTCTTTCACTTTTGTATCTGTATATACGTGCACTTGTTAATCTCTGGCTTCGTAACTCCTTATTATAAATTTCTTTGATTATTGCTGAATTCAATCTCTTTTGCTTCCTTTGTTCCTATATATACTCAATCAAACAACCCTTGTTTAATTATAATCATTTCACTGTCATAAGATAATCAACACTTGTCATTCACAAATACATCAACTTTAAGTAGCTATCCACTTCTGCTTTCATGGCGTGATCGCAACATATCTTCATGGATTAAGAAATCATGATCTTGCCTTATCATTATTTGTGGTCTTATTTTTGCCTTCCTATAAAGGTCTTATTTTAAGTTACTCCTCATTGCGACAAGATCGCAGATGTTCTTACATTTTCATGTAATGACCTATCGACCTGCCTTATCATTTCTTATGATTAGCCCATGATATTATATTTCCATATAATACGACAAAGCTCAAATGTTCTTGCGACTACATAAAATCTGCGAACAGTCATTTTCTATGCATTTAAATTCCGTTAGTGATGCTCTCAGCCTTTTAAAACGCATTGATCCTGCCTTAACTCTCGCAAAGATATTATTGCTTTACAGGATTTGTCAGACAACATGATAAGCCTAAATTTTTCATAAAATAAAGCCCCAGCTTACATTTATGCTTTGACACTTACCACTCTCCCTAATGGGAGTGGTGCCGTCTCTATCTTCCCCTGGTTGCCCCCTTCCAAGGAGGCGACATCACACAGCAGTACAAGACGAGCTCTCCATCCGGTCTTAAACAGCAAGGCCTGTTTTCGCAGCCTCTTATCCCCATACCTAGGCTTGGCGGTTACGAGGCCGCACCTTGCTGAGTTTTCGGCTGTAGGGCATGTGCCAAGACTTGTCAAGAGTGGTAAGGAAGTTCCATGCTCCCCTCGTACTTCTTGACTCAAACTGTACTGCGCCTTGGTCATACACTCCACTCTTGGAAGAGACCCTTACGTCCAAATTTTGTATAACTTTATATATATATAGTTTGAAATCCATGGCCTCCCCGGGATAGGCTTTCATGCTCAATCTCCATGACCTGTGTTTCAGGAGCGTAATCCCTTCCACCGAGCGACAGCAGAGATACCCCTCATATGACGTACTTAGGTCTTATATTTGCCCTTGCGAAATATCATTCGAACTAAGGTACGCTATAAAGGTTTGTCCCATTCACTCACTCATTCATTTTATCAATTTATTGAATGCCATTGTCTGCGTGGTTATCGCACAATCTCATTTCAATTATTCAACAGATTTGTACACATTCTTCCACAGATTCTCGACAACTTTTCCAGCAAAACCATGTCTTCTTATCCTTATCATGCTTTACCCACTAAATGTTACTTTTTTTCGTAATTATTCATTTTTTACACTTTTTATTCTTACTCTTCATTCTATATCAAGTCCAACATTTCAATGTCTCTTTGCATCATGATATTCAAATATTGCCATTCACTACATCTCTTCTTCTTTGTTTCTATGGTATCTACCATTAGTCTTTCTTTTCTTGTTCATCCTTTTTTACATTCTTCCTCCAACCTTCTTTTTGGTCAGTTTTCTCAGCCTTCCTCACACCTCATAACATTTTGCCCTCTTATCCAATCTCTTTTATAATCTACACCGCTAGGATGTGGAAATTTATGCACTCATGGTGCGTCGATGCTACACCTTAATTTCATGGGTTTATATCTTCTAACTGTACCTATCAGTATGGAGATTCCACATCAATCACACAAAACAAAATATCAAATGATAAGTCTCTCGCAAGGGTATCTCATGTGCACTTCTCCCTAACAGGCCCATGTACCATTAAAACCATATTTTGCAGGTCAAGGGATCTAATTCTATCTTTCCTCCCATAGTTTTGTGCTGTTTGTAGAAAGAATTAGGGACTTCCACTGTAGATCAATCAATATTCTATTGATTGCCCAACAATTTTCCGCTTCATCATCTTTACTATCAATAGGTTTTGACACTTCTCACACCACAACCAGCTGGCTATCATGTACTTTTCCTTATACTTCTTCACGAAAGAAATAATATGCAGCTTGCCACTCTTTAATCGTAAGGGAGTATCCTCGCAACATTCATCACTTTATCATCAAGATCTCAAGAAAACTCTACTAAGTATAATTTCGTCATGAAAATCTTCTAAGAAAGTATGAGTGTACAATGGAGTTGCAAAACAAATTCTTAGCCTTTGCCCTGGTCTTATAACAAATGTTTTTCTCATTGTGGTAAATGTTGGAACTTTTCTCTTCCTTTAAAAGTGATTTAGCTTTCCTTGATCAATCATTATTAGGATAATTCTCTTGATGTTTCAGTCATTTGTTATGCTCAGTTATGGTAACAGAATTTTGTGACTTCATTCCAGGTTCTACTCCCATGTTCCATGCAGGTATAAGTCATCAAAAGTATTGCTTTCCATATTTTTCCACACTCGGCCTCTGGGCTATTGCATTTTAATCTCTCTCACACTACTCTCGTGACTTCGCTGCCCTCCATGATAGTTATTATTCGCTCACCTCCGTAAGTTTCCTGCTGATGACTCCAGCTTGGACCGTATTATTTTACTTGTTTGTATATCTTTCTTTCTCCTGGTCTCTTCCGATCTCGACTCTGCGCTTGCACAACCTTGTGAGTCACATCCCGCTTTTCTGCTGACCTTGCCACGCTGCCACTCAAGCAAGTTGAAAATAAATTCCATTCGATGCTAAT